>JAQJVL010000023.1:1096626-1696626 GCA_035578905.1 Stictocephala bisonia
TCTGATATTCATATTTATATACTCATACATCCAGAGCGGCAATGTTGATATTCTCTCTCCAGTTATCTGAAAATCACTCGAAACTTATCAATGTACCTTAACCTAAATTAAGTAATATTTCAAATGCAGTTATATCTCTAAGGCCATTCCTGCTGTCAATGGTAAAATTATAATCTCATGGAGCCAGTTTTAAATCATTAAATTGTAAAGTGTTGTATTCCTGCAAAATTTATACCCCGAAATATACATTTTTTATGTAGTAAGACAAAAAATATCTCAAGAGAATTTTAGCTGCAAGAGTAAAACTCCGATATTTTCCTTTGCAGAGGTAACCCACGCAGTATTAAAGTTAACTCCAGATAATTAGCAAATAATTCTGGCGTTTCGGCTCATTTTCTAAGGCTTCGGACTGAGGTCCGAGTTTTGGATCGCCAACTAAGACAACGGTCGGTACTTCAATGACTAAAGGTGAGACGTAATGAATGTGCTACGTAAGTAATTATAATGTTTATAAATCTAGTTCTGGATACGGAAAATAATCAAAGGAACAACAGACACTGTAGATTATATTAAACATTGTTTATACCAGCATATTATGTCAAGAAAGCATACACAAAAAGAAAGGTTAAAAAAGGTCAAACTAAGGCATTAAAGAAAAGTTCATGACTTTCGATAGATGCGAAATGCGTTCTTTTGACTTTTAACAAAAGAATTTTCTACTAAAATGTACTGCAACAACGTCCCTGAATGTGATTTTTTAAGTAAGTAACTTAGGGTTAATACAATTTTGGCCATTGTTTTAAAAAGGTGACATAACTAAATTCTTGAAAAAAACGCATGTTGTTACATGAATTGTTAAATTCAATTCACTTGTTCGTTTTGAACCACTGTATCTTTTAATCCAAATTTAAATCAATTTTTCCCCCTTGTTCCTACCCGTTTTTGTTACCTGCTTCAAGCTCTGCTGAACTTCCCAAAAGGGACAAAGGTTTCTCTCCCTCTCACCCCAGGGGCAAGGGACGGAGTAATATGCTACTATTCATGATAGAGCCTTTGACAAGAGGTGTTTTGTGGGAAATTATGTTGAGACTTCGTTTATTTAGTGAGGGGGACGATGCAAATTTAATGACAGGGAGCAAGCATGTCAATTTACCGACAGGGAGCAAGAGTGTAATTATTTGACACAGAGCAGTCATGTCAACTTACTGATAGGGAGTAAGTATCTCAATTTACAGACTGGGAGGAAATTGTTGACAAGCATGTAAATTTACCGACAGGTAGCAAGAGTGTCAATTTACCGACAGGTTAGCAAGAGTGTCAATTTACCGACAGGTAGCAAGAGTGCCAATTTACCGACAGGGAGCAAGAGTGTCAATTTACCGACAGGTAGCAAGAGTGTCAATTTACCGACAGGTAGCAAGAGTGTCAATTTACCGACAGGTAGCAAGAGTGTCAATTTAACGACATGTAGCAAGAGTGTCAATTTACCGACAGGTAGCAAGAGTGTCAATTTACCGACAGGGAGCAAGAGTGCCAATTTACCGACAGGTAGCAAGAGTGTCAATTTACCGACAGGTAGCAAGAGTGTCAATTTACCGACAGGGAGCAAGTATGACAAAATACCGACAAGGAGCAGGCATGTCTGTGATTCTGATGAAAGGGAAATCAAATGTTTACAATAGGGGTTTACACTTTTATTCTTACATGCATATGTTATTTACTGTCATAAAATTACCATTCAATATCATCCAGTTAGGTTAGCATGTTGCGACCTTGTGACAACATTTCAAAATATTACCTGTGAGGAAATTAGGTTTTATTGCTTTTTTAATGTAATAAACAACGTTACTAGGATTATAAACTTTAGAGTTACTCAAGCTACAGAGATTGTATAGGTAACAAGAACATATAAAATTAATCATTCAAACGCATGCTAATCATGTTTGTAACCACGTTATTATAATATATTGTTGGAAGAAAATTGTTCAAGTGGAAATATAATGAAAATGATAGTTTTATAAAATCCATACGTCATATTTTATACAGTTAGCAAATAATGTCAGCAGTAACCAACTACGTTTAGAGATCATTGGGAAGCAAGATGGCACAAATTAACCGAAAAATATAGCAATAAGTACTTAAACTATGTCATCTAACTATACATTATGTACAGTAACTATACATTATGTACAGTAACTATACACTATGTACATTAACTATACATTATGTACAGTAACTATACGTTATGTACAGTAACTATACATTATGTACTATAGTAATAATAGTCACAAAAATGTTCAGATTAATCTCAGATATGAGACGTCGGTATAACTTTGTGTGTATTTATGAATGATTATATAAGTGGAGGATGAGTGTGATTGACCTATGTGGTCTATTTACTAACTAAGTTCGACTTATCCACATAATGGGTTATTTGCGAATATCCCCAATAGCCGGAGCAACTAAAGGACCTTCATCTTTAAGTGGGATCCGAATCACGTAGTATTGACCTGATTTTCTGCTAATCGACAAGCCGGATACTCTGTTCTGTCCTTTGTTCAACATGTGTCTAAAATTATTATTGTCTAATCATTTTAGACTTCGTATAAAATAGTATTTAGTGTTAAAATAAAACAGCAACAAGAAACAATTTATTTTGGTAATAAACTGCAAACAACTAAATCTAATAGTTTGTTGTGATCTGCTATGTCTCCCCATTCACACACACCAAGTTTCGTACGTCAGGGGTGTTGGGACAGTCTGTGACATGCCATTATCCACCCCTGGCAGCTAAGACAACATGGGGATGACGTGTAATCCTGTATGCTCCAAACCCCAAGTGCTTTTACCAATCAAAGTAACAAGTAACAAGTCTTAGTTGTATTTATCGGCTTTGTTTAGTGTAGAAAATATGTTTCCCATATCAACTTCGTCACAGAACATACTAGTCCAGACAATACTCCCATGCTACTAAGTGATATCTCCTGCATGCTTAAATGTTCCCACCCCTCGTGGCTGTTTTCTAGACGTGACTTTATACTCCTTTGGTCTTAATAAAATCACTAAAGACGCCACCCCTTGGCATGCAAGTAACTTTTGTCATTATATGCACTCTACGTATTTTAATAGTAGTATTAGTATAAGTGACAAAATAGTTTGTAATCGTGGACTAAGAAATCTTCCGTACTGTACAACCTTCCATAGATTTATACAGTATATATTGTACAATCTAGAATAGTGGTTAGCAGTTAAACAGACGTTTATATAATATTTGAATAAGTATACGCAAATTAAATTATTTATCTAATAATCATTTATCTAATATTGCTCCCCGTGATTATTGTTTGATAACGATAACATACAACTGGCGGACCAGTGGCAAGTGTTGACTACAGTTGGTTGAGTGGGTGGGCCTCAGTTAAACTTGTAGGTGTGGTGTGTTTATTGATTATAGCTTATAATTAGGTAATAGCTGTAACAAGTGATGCGTTCATATAATGGACGAGCACGTTTTTATGAACAAAACTTAATTTACAAGTAACTAATATATCCGGCATATAAATTAAAATTATGAATCAGATATTGCATATTCACTGGATATTTGAATAATTAACTAGGTGGTAAGTAAAATTTATTTTTTTAGTAAGTTTTAAGTAAAGAACTTGAATCTTGGAAATATAAAAACGAAATGCTTAAAAATATAAACAATGCAACAAATTTATATCTCGTATATTGTGTGAAAGATATAAACTTCTTTACAAACTCTGGCGTTTCTTTTGGCAATTCTTTTCTGGTCTGAGGATGGTATATGTGGTTTAGTGATTACCATATTATTTGTACATTTTGTGCTTATATTGTGATACATGTTTGTTGTTTTACATACTCAAGTATTGGAAACCCTCACTGTCCAGATGCAATAATATATGCAGGGCTGGGCAAACAGTCTGGAATAATTTCAAAAACATTAAAATAAATGTAATGAAACTTTGCCCAACCCTGACATTAAATTCTTTGAGAGGCTATATATTCTGACTGGGTCATTCTTTTGACCTCAGGTTTGCACTATTGTCTTTTACAAACAAAGGCCTTTAAAATGAGGTATTACTTGAGGTAGGCTTACGCTTAAAATGTTTAAGACTTCCTTCATGGACAATCACCTGGCTATGCGAAAAACAAGTAAAATATGTTTAAATGTTTGGTATATAGACATGTACATAACTGCAAATTTTCATTATATTTATTTTAATGTTTTTGAAATTAATAAATATATTCCAGACTTTTGCCCAACCCTATAAACGAGTATAATATTATGTACGTACTATTTTCCAAACATTTTTTAGTATAAATATTTTGTAAATTTTCCACTATATCATCTTTTTTTAATAAAACATAATCCACATATATTTGTTCTGGTTGCACGTTTTAAAACATAACTAAAATAGTAACATATTTTAAACATTTATAATAAAAATAAGTTTTTTGCTAATCATTTACAGGCTTATTATGTCACATGAAATCAATTACATATATGTAGAAACGTAAACCAAACAAGGTAATATTATTTTATAGAAACTTATTACACTTGCACTGATAAGCGTTTTTATTAATTACTAATAAGTATATTTAATTCATTTAGAACGATTTATTAAATTTACTTTAA
Source organism: Stictocephala bisonia (assembly GCA_035578905.1). NCBI lineage: Eukaryota > Metazoa > Arthropoda > Insecta > Hemiptera > Membracidae > Stictocephala > Stictocephala bisonia. The sequence continues at coordinate 1,101,287 of JAQJVL010000023.1, forward strand.
TATGACGAAGCCAATGGCTTATACGCACCCAGTGCTTTTATATTGTATTTCATTTTATTTGTTTTATGTAATAAAATAGTGGCAAATCATTACAGTCATATGAGAGATAAGTAAATCATAATACAATACTTTAGTGTCTGTTTACATGAGTTTTGCCATTTAATGATGCAATGTAGAGAATGGCTTGGAGCCAAACAGCCCATGCTGATACAGCCCGCTCAGCTGTGTCCGTGAAACTGTTTACGTACTTGTTTACGTGTGTGCCTCCCTCGTTGACAGTTTAAAACGGTCTTACTGCTTAACGAACTGCACATTGCATCAGTTACTCGTGGATAAATAAATATAGAAATTGTTCTGTAAACCTCAACCAAGTGCCGTATTTATGGTAGAACTAACTATTGCCCTTTTATTGTAATAAAACATAAATCACTTACGTATGTTGTTTTCTTATATCACTTTAAAATTCTTAATTTATTCAGTAATTTTAATTGCTTATGTAAGGAATTCTGTTGGTTTCAATCTCGTGAGGATTGAATAAATAAATATAAGGATTGAGTAAATATCAAATACCTAACAAACAATTCAGACACTATTCCTTGGGTGTTTTCCATGTATAAGATCATCAACTGTAAGATCGTTTTATAATAAACCGTCATCAAAATACTTGGAGAAGCCTATTTTCTCATCGCCAAAACGTACAATGTCCCAAGCCTAAGCTACCCCCTCCTGTAGCAGAACACTGTGTCAACACCAATGCATTAGACGCAGCGGGGGTGTATTGTTGCTGGGTAATGGACGTGTGCGAGAGTTGAGGGGTAGACTGTATCTGGTATCACGGAGGGGGGGGGGTTTGGGAACTGAAACCTATGTAGATGGACATTTTATAATTTTCACATACCGTTCAATTATTACTTCACATTGCATGTATTGAAGATAAATTTACTTCTAACAACTTATCAATTACGGAGATCACGTTATAGAATTATTACAATGAAATAGACTGGCTCTTACAAGGTGCAGGCTCTGACATCGATAGCAAACTGGGGAAATAACTACTCGACACACATTTATTGTACTATGTGCTGCGGCCTGTGTTTCTTTCTTCTCTGTGCCTCAGTACAGTGTGTGTAGAATCCTTTATAATAAGGCTGTTGATATAATTATTAATTATCAAGTGTGTATTGTACATTCAATTATAGCTTCTGCTGAAATAATATAGTTCACATTTTTGTTTTAGTTTTGCAACGCAGCACAAATAATATAAACAAAATATAAAAAATAAATATAAATTACAAACGATTCACGAAAGTTGTTATCGACATACAGTATAAAGATCAGCTCGCAGTTAATTGTTGTGCCGTAAACAAGACTGTCGCTGCTTCAGTCAGGTTTATGAAACTATGAATACTTCCAATAACTAATATATCGTTGCTACTTCCGAAATATGTTGCAAACATGTTGTTTCATAAGAAATGTATTTGATTAAAACAATTAACAAGGGCAGTTTACAAAATTTTATCACAGTGTTCGGACAGTTCGCTGGTCTGCGCCGTGGAATCAATGGATAGGCTACTGTACGAACTTCATTTCTGTCTGCATGTTGCATAGGCGTGCCTAACCTTGATTTGGCCCTGTAGTTTAACACAGTTACAATAATGTACCGGTATGTTATTGTACAATGTACAGAGTGGACCGATCTATTGCAACTAGGCCTTCGTAAAAGAGCTCTTATTACTTATTTTATGGAATTTTGCAATTTTACTATAAGAAAATGGGAAGATTTTTCTAAAGCTCTTTTAAATCATTAATCAAGTTATTTAAATTACCTGAATAACGCGTCAATAATGGCGTCGACTTCGATCGATTACTTTAATTACATGGGCTTTCGAAATAGATTGGAATAGAAACATTGCAGAAAACATATACCCTAGTAGATATAGTTACACTATAACATATACCCTAATATAGATACACTATAACATATACTTTGTATATATATATATAGTGTTACACTTTAACATGTAGTGTTTTAGTGGTCTGATAGTAATTTACTTCTCTCCTAGACTTCATATGCGTTTAAAAAATAAGCATGTTTATTAACTAAATTCGTAGAAGTGAAGGAGGCAGTTTCCCAAAACGCCAAAGCCCTAGGGTAGACATGTAATAAGTAGACTAATGTTACCGTCGGTGGACTAAAATTGTTCTTCCATTTAAACCATTTTAATTGTTACAATGAGTTATGGTTTCGACCTATCAAATGACACTTAAAGTGTTACGATACGATCTTTATTGCAGACCGACTCGTTCAAATAGAAAATCATGTTTGGTCGAGGGAAGAGACGGACGGATCCCTTAAATATGTTAAAATTATTTGTTCAACATGAAAGTGTATATCAATTAATTTTTCGTTTATTTTACAGTAATTTATTGTATTTTCCGGCGTTCAGCCCTCCGTAGCTCATGTTGGGGCCGTAGAACGATTGGCACACATTTTTGGCCGATTTGGAATTGCACGACTGGCACAGTCATTAGAGGGGATTAAGAAGGGTCAACCTGTAAGTTTCAGAAAGGCACGATTGGCACACACCGCCCGGCCAGGTAGTAGCAGCCAGGTGGCCAGAATGCGGGAAAATGGGAACTTTTTTGCCCCCGCAAATTCCTAACCTAACCTAACCTAACCTAACCTAACCTAACCTAACCTAACCTAACCTAACCTAACCTAACCTAAGAACAAAAAATCAATTTAAAAAAGCAATTTAATTGAATTTTATGTGTAAAACATATTTTCTATAAGAGAAAAACTTAAACACCAGTGAGGTTTAAATTTAAAAATTTGTTATATCACGGGCAAATGACTGCCACGCAGAGTTGACGGGAATAATAAAATTCCCGTTTTCCCTCGTTCGATGGCGTCTACCTGGTCGAGCGACTGTGCCAATCCTGCCTTTTCCAAGCAGGCGAGTTGACCCTACTTATTCCGCTCTAATGATTGTGCCAATACTGCCATGGGCAGAAGGTCCAAAAATGTGTGCCAGTCGTCCCGTCCCCCATGTTGGAACCCTACACAAGGAATGCGTAACGTGACCGCGTGACGCAGTCGATATTTTAATATATATCTGCCTGAATTATTCATTGAAAATTTAAATAAAACATTACAAATTTAGATATTTCTCTGGCTTTACGATATTTCCCGCCTTCTTGATAACAGTGATTTACAAACCTACAGCAGTAGCCTACATTGAATTGAACGTAGATTATAAATTTTAACAATTATAAACTTTATTTATCCATCGATTAAATATTGTTACATTTTGAAAAAGATTATTTATAATTTAACACACCGTTCGCTTGAGTGTTAACGTCTGATTGTTAGGTGAGAAAAGACACTTTTGAGCAACTCTACCCCAAAAAATAATTGTTTTTTTATGCAAGTAAGACTGGTGTCGATTTATACATTAGAATGATGACATTATCAGTGTTATATATCTGGACTGGAAATCCAGCCTCCCATTAAAATAGTTACAAAACCTCAAAAAGATTGGAATGCCTTTAATTTTCTGGACATTGGAAAGTTACCTAGGAGGTATTCGGTCAATATGTTGCTTTAGGTTCTATATAAAGTACATATTTTTTAAAGTGATCTTGAGCCTACACCAGGTGAATTTGGAAGTCAATAAGTTATAGTGCACAATATACACAGGGTGGCTGAAAAGTTACTTGTAACCCCCTGTAACTATTTTAGTAATGATAATGTTTTATTTCTGTTTGCGGCAACACTATTGGGTATGAAGAGTTACATTAATGAAAACATTTTAAAACTTTCCCCTCTTAAGAGGATGGCGGGCAACTCGAAAAGTTAAAATGGCAACCGCTACCGTGAGACCCCTTTGATTAAAAAGCTTGACACGATACAGTTAACATAAAGAAAAAAGCGATGTAACACCACCCAAAACAAAATGGTGGCCAAGTAAAAGAAATAGTTAAAAAGTTATTTACGTGTCCCTGAAGTCTTTTACTTTGAGGCCATTAAAATCTGTTGTTTACTGTTTACTGTTGTTAAGCAACCAGCATAATTACAATATCTTTAAAACATAATTTTAGAAGAATGCCGAAGAATCTTTTCAGAAATATTGCAAAACTCCTTGGATTCATTTGAGAATCTCTTATTATTATTGTAGTATTATTGTGTATTATAGCATGAAAATTCAAGGAGCATAGTTACAGCATTTGATTTAAGGTAACATACTCAGCAAAAACGTTATTTCTAATAAGGTAACATACTCAGCAAAAACGTTATTTCTAATAAGGTAACATACTCAGCAAAAACGTTATTTCTAATAAGGTAACATACTCAGCAAACACGTTATTTCTAATAAGGTAACATACTCAGCAAAAACGTTATTTCTAATAAGGTAACATACTCAGCAAACACGTTATTTCTAATAAGGTAACATACTCAGCAAAAACGTTATTTCTAATAAGGTAACATACTCAGCAAACACGTTATTTCTAATAAGGTAACATACTCAGCAAAAACGTTATTTCTAATAAGGTAACATACTCAGCAAACACGTTATTTCTAATAAGGTAACATACTCAGCAAACACGTTATTTATAATAAGGTAACATACTCAGCAAACACGTTATTTCTAATAAGGTAACATACTCAGCAAACACGTTATTTCTAATAAGGTAACATACTCAGCAAAAACGTTATTTCTAATAAGGTAACATACTCAGCAAAAACGTTATTTCTAATAAGGTAACATACTCAGCAAAAACGTTATTTCTAATAAGGTAACATACTCAGCAAACACGTTATTTCTAATCAATGTCTGATTCATTTGTTCTACCAAAACCGTCAATTTGATGTAATTACAAAGTCCTGTACATTAATTTATGTGTATTTTTTTCGAAAATTAGCCATTTTAATATTGATGTATTTAGTCCATTTTTATTTCAGTAGAGTGCATTTCAGCCACTCGAGCTGTCTAAGGGTATCCAACAAGATTTAGTGAGTGTTTTTTTCTAGTAAAAACTAGACCTTCAAAATAAGGTATTGTGCATAACAGTGTTTGGAAAACTGTTACCGTGGGAGCCCCTACCACTCTTCCCTCAAAAAGAAGCGAAATCCATTGTTATTGAGTATAGGTAGTTTTGGTCACAAAACATTACCTCAGACATAAATTAAATAAAATTTTTTATATTAAAAACGTCACAGAGATGTTTTTCAACCACTGCCCTTCTTTGCCGCCATTTTGTTTGGGGTAGTCTAACTTAACTTTTCTTTAAGTTAAATTTATCGTCTCCTCACCAAGCTGTTTAATTAGAGGGGTTACACTGTAGAGGTTGCAATTTGAAAATTTCGAATTATCTCCCAGTCCCCTTAAGGGGGGGAATGTTTTAAAATGCTTTCATGAACGTACCCCTCATACCCAAGAAGGTTGCCGCAAACAGAAATAAAACATTTTCAGTATCAAAAAAGTTACAAGGGAGTGCAAGTTACTTTTCAACCACCCTGTATATAGGCCTAATATTGACTTTCCCTTTTTACAGCGTGGTTTATCTTGTTTAATTAATGAATTTAAAATCAATCTTCTTTAGAGTGATATTTTATACAGTGTTTTATTACAATTTATCATCACAAAATGATTAAGGTGGTCACTGTATATATTCTTAATAATAGACTACACGTGCCATGTTATATAACGATTGGACAAATTGTTCCATTAAATATCTAAAAATTACTACTTTCAGACTGTTTAGAATGGTAGAATGGTTCGCAGGCAATGAAGTAAACTGGGAAGAATAGAAAGGGTGTTTCAGTGAATTATAATACTGTTCATAAATCAAACACGCAAAGTAGAAATATTAAAAACAAACGTAATGAGTAATTTATTATTATTGTGAAAACATTCAACAAATCTTGGATTATTAGCAAACCGCAGTATGAGCTGTATTATGTATGTTATTTTCTGACGTGACGTAGGTGGGCCTGTCAGAAATGTAACCAATGCTAACAATGGCGATCGATCTGCCTGCCAGATACTATCGACATTTCTAACACAAGGTTGAGTGGGACACCCGCACTTGTGACGTCACTAGTAAAGGATGACGCCTCGCTAAGTAGTCGATAACAATGAGGCCTAGAGCCTTTAAGTTCCCGTCAGACTTATCGTAATTTATATTAAGCAAATATATTCATATATAAACTAATTAGTTAGGTTACAACATATTTTCGAATTTAAAAATAAAACCATTAAAAACGTATACCAGTTACAAATGCACTAGCTTCACCATTTTTATATCAATACTGTTTATTTTTACTTTTGGTTCACAGAATGGTGACACTAATATTCTATTACCAATAAAATGAGAGATACTTTTTATTGGTAGTATACTTGGGGCGCAGAAAATATGTGTACCCGAGTTCAAAGGTTATTTACCAGGAAACTCTAATCACACCATTGTTTTAAGTTTTCGAAAACTCTAATCATACCTCGTTTAAGTTTTCGTTATGAAATATGTATTTTAAAATTGTATTATAATTTTTATATCAGTTGGAACAATAAAAGTACTGGAACTTTCATGTATCGCATTTATATTTTAATACCTGGTTGACAGGAGTGATTTGTATAATTTTTATAAATTCTAGTATTTTAACTTTTCAAAAAATAAAGATTTGGTTAATTCCCTGAAACGTTGTTTTCTTGGCTTCTAGAGGTCGTAAAATTAATTATTTGATTTTGTTGTGATCCTTATGTCATGTGTTTTTACGATAGATTACTTATATATATATTACTTACATACAATGCAGTGATTTTAAATCGATTTAAAATAACTTCAAATTAATGTAAATCAATATGAAATCACTGGAACTAATTACACATATAATAATAATGTATCATAACAATGTATATCATAAAGATTACAAGGCCAAGTAATAATAATGTATCATAACAATGCATGTCATAAGGATTACAACAAGGCCAAGTAATTAAATTTACAACTTCTAGAAGCTAAAAGAACAATGTTTCAGGGAATAGATAAGAACTTTTTTTCTTGAAAAGATAAAATTATAAAATGTATAAAAATTATAGCAAATACTCTTATCGACAACATATTGAAATATAAGTGCGATAAATTGACGGTTTTTTTAGTAATAACTGAGTAAATGTGATTTACAGGGAGAAGTAGTTAAAAATCTGGTACTTTTTCCAACTGAGATAAAAATTATTAAACTTATTTTAAAATGCATATTTTCTAACTAAATATTAAACGACGAAAACAATGGTGTGATTGGTGTTTTCATAGGCCTCTTAATTTCTTAATAAAAAAGCTTCAAACTGGGGTGCACATAATTTCTGTATCGACAGTTGTGTGAAAACCCTTTATCGTGATATGTACTCACTCTTAGGTACCTAGTTTTAATTGAAATATAGGCTAAATCATTCAGTATCACATGAAAATGAGAGAAATATTTTATAGTCCAGCAGCTAAAACGTTGTATTTGTTTTTAAACCATTGAAGAATTGAATATCTCCAACAAATTAACATACAAATCATCCAACGCCATCAAATAACTGTCAAACAACAGTACCCCTTACTTCCTTACAGATTAAGCTATATCTAATTAATTTAAGAGAAAAACCAAATAAGTACTAAAAAGAAAAACGTATCCTAATTATTGGGGGTGGTAAAATAAAAAAAACTCCATAAGGCTAAAATAATAAAAATAGTTTGTAGGCCTAACTCTGTGAAAGCTATGGTTGTGTGCTAACTCGACCAGGACCCAACTTCCTGGAAAAAAGTTCACAGCATAATTGAGTCCATCCCTACGGGTCCACTATCTGCGCAGGTATTTGAGTGTGGTTCATTCGTCCTGCCCGCTGATCTTGTGACACATTGGTCAACTGGTTTTTGTGCCTCCTGTTTGAGTGAGAGTGCAACACTTAGATATCCTCATTCCCACTGGTGACCTCAAAATAAATACAACTATTTAAGTAATGGAATTCGTAACAACTCAAAGGGGGCAACAAAGCTTGTTGTATATGGGCTACCGGTATACGAAGAAAAGAGAGCAAAAGTCTGGTGAAGTGGTGTTGTGTTTCGCGGCCATATGCTAGAAAAGTGATGGTATATGTTAATTAAATATTTTACTAAAACTTCATGTTTGGCTAATGTAATATTTAGGACAAGTTAAACATGTAATTTTATATATTCTAAAATTATTGCTTTTTTTTCATTATTATGTTGCGGTATATATTCGATGCTGTTGCCTGTGTTATATGTAAGTTTACATCTTTGTTTGGAAAATATATTATGTAAAGATTTGTTAACATAATCATTCCATGTGATAGAAATGTAGTTATTTTTGTCAATAGTTTATTTTATTATTGTCTTCCACGTTTTTTATATTTATGTTTAATTTTTATATTTTAAGAGAACGTATGTTAACATATTTTTTACTGAGCATATAGAAATTTGCAGAATGTTCTATACAAAAAACTTAACAGTAAGTGCTTTAGATGTGCAGTTATACAAGTAAAAACTAAGTTAAGTTCAGAATACTGATAGCGTAGGATGCCAGAGGCACCACTGATTGATAAAATTGTACGTAACTTTAGCAAATCTAGGACTTTGTGAGTAAATAATTCATTGAATATAAATTAAGGTCTACTCTAATTTATTGGTCAATAATACAAATTTAAACCAGTGCTTTTTTTATTAAGTTACTTGGCTACTACATTACGACATTTAAAAAAAATGTTTGAAAAGTATGTTTTCCAACGACGCTATTGAACATATTTTTTAAATCCTTAGTATAAATATCAGATATATGGCTATGCATGTGTGCAACAAAATTTAGATCCGCATCTGTAATAGTTCCTGAGAAAAAGTACTTAAGTACAAAATAACACAAACTTCGGATAATTTCATTTGAAAAATAAACTTTATTTGAAATATATATTTTTGATATTTTCCAGGGGCATATGAAGGGTAGTGCACGTCTCCTTCTTCCTCAAATACTTCTTATAACTGACTTAAGAAAAATATTAGTTTATACAAAATAGGATGAAACATTCTTTACAATAAATACACGAATATTTAATTACATAAAATAACGTGTAACTATTATTGCCAACGATTATGAATCCCTGTCGTGTATGTTGAGAGTAAAAAGGATATTTTTATTTTTGTTTAAATAGCACTATAGAATATAGAATTTGTCTGAATATAGAATTACACGTTAAAATATGTTGGTTATTTTAACACTCTAATAGAAAGCATGTCGTTCGAGTTTGGACTTTTATTTCTTATAATTTCGAGTAGAATTCAAAGAAATTGTAACATTTATTATTGACTTTAAATAAAAAAAGTTTATAGGTGTACAACAGTAGCTAGTAGGCAAGTCTAGGCAAGTCATTAACTGTATCCGGACAACTCGGTGAGTGGGTTCTCCGGTAGGAGGCTCGGCTAGTTCAGTTCCGAGAAGCCTCCTAATCCACATCTTCCGAAAGCGGATCACTCAGGTGTAAGGGCCGAACCCTAACCACAATTTCCTGGGACCGTTGGACGGGTGTGCACGACACCGAAACCTATGACAATAAACAATAAAGTTTACTGAGTAATAAATGAGATATAACATTCATTAAACAATGCTAGGTGGTAAGAAAATATTTAAAAAGCATAAAACATATATGAAAAACATAAAAACCAATTAACGTAACAGATACAATAAAAAAGAATACTTGTGTTTAACTGACAGTGTAAGTAGCCTAGATGGTACTGGAGTCCAGAACCAGACATAAATAAATAAAATGAAACACCAACTTAAAAAAACTACGAGTAGTAGAGATTATTTTGACGAAACATTGAAAATTATAAAAATATAAATAATGAAAATCGGACAGTAGAATATTTATAGATGCAGACTTCAAACAATATTGACGTGGTCTATATAAAAATAATTATATCTTCTCAAGTCAGCTTGGTGCTAAATCTAAATTATTTTTAACCAGTTCCATATTTTTTCACACCAGATAAAAAGAAAACTCATAATTCTATATGAATTTACGAACGATTACTTGAAGTAGATTTATCGTTATATACCATCAAAATCATTGTATACGAACATATAATGTCAATAAGCCTAACAAGTTATCAATATTTATTGATGATAATTGTTAATAGTAAAACTATTTGAAAAAAAACTCAGTATGTTATCAACAACGGTTAGCCACCCATGAGAACGGGCTTCTAAAATTACATGATCCAAGTTATGCTGGATATAGAAGATGAGGCTTACGGGGTGGGGGTGAGGGGTGTTTACCAGCCGAATACTCCCCGGAGTCCAACTCGGCGGGATGTCATGTAAATGGAAATGCCATCCTAGGGGATGAACGGAGTCTATTGTTCAATTAAACTTGCATTACAATCCGTAACATGGACCAGAGTCCAGACATCGTTCCCAAGTAGAAGGAAACGTAGGATATTTATACCTAATAATTATTAGTAAAATATTAATATTTTTATTGTTTATTTTCAAACATACACATACATTAAAAAATAGTTACTATAAAAAATACTCTTTATATAGTACTACGCGTGTAAGGCATACAAGTTTGAACCTCTCTCTCACATACAGCACCTAGGGTGACTCACAAGGAACATTACTGTCTCACTTACAACACGTTGTGAGTTCGGTCTTACAACATATGTATCTTAGTCTCACATACAGTACCTTGAGAACTTTGTCTAACATAGAACATCACTGTCTCAGTTACAACACGTTGTGAGTTCGGTCTTACAACATATGTATCTTAGTCTCACATACAGCACCTTGAGAACCCTGTCTCACATAGAACATCACTGTCTCAGTTACAACACGTTGTGAGTTCGGTCTTACAACATATGGATATTAGTCTCACATACAGCACATTGAGAACTCTGACTCACTTAGAACATTACTGTCTCACTTACAACACGTTATGAGTTCGGTCTTACAACATATGGATATTAGTCTCACATACAGCACATTGGTAACTCTGTCTCACATAGAACATTACTGTCTCACTTACAAGACGTTGTGAGTTCAGTCTTACAAAATTTGGATCTTAGTCTCACACACCTTGGGAACTCTTCCTCACATGTAACATTTAGAACTCGACCTCACTTTCAAGACATTGGTAGTTCAGCCTCACAACCTGTATGTAGTTTGGTCTCACATACAACACCTTGGGAACTCTTCATCACATATAACATTTTTCGCATTCGACCTCACTTCCAAGATATTGGAAGTCCAGTCTCACAACCTGGATGTAGTTTGATCTCACATACAGCACCTTGAGAACTCTGACTCACATAGAACATTACTGTCTCACTTACAACACGTTGTGAGTTCGGTCTTACATTTGGATCTTAGTCTCACATACAGCACCTTGGAAACTCTTCCTCACATATAAGTTTTTTTAGTTCTCGTCCTCACTTCCAAAATATTGGGAATTCAGCCTCACAACCTGTATGTAGTTTGGTCTCACATACAACACCTTGGGAACTCTTCCTCACATATAAATTTTTTAGTTCTCGACCTCACTTCCAAAATATTGGGAGTTCAGCCTCACAACCTGTATGTAGTTTGGTCTCACATACAACACTTTGGGAAGTCTTCCTCACACAGGTAATGTTTTGAACTTGATCTACCAACATATTAGGAGTCAGCAAGCGGGAGATTTCCAATTGCACCGGGGTCAGGGATCGGCCCCTAACTGATGTGTCCAGATGCACCGGAGCCCCTTTTGGGGGGTGTTCCAATTGCACCAGAGGCCCTTGTTTATGACATGAGCCGGGAAAGTCCAACCAGGCCGGATTCCTAGTAAAGTAACCCCAAGCTGACCGTGCCAAATTCCACACCCTTTGTTATGACATGAGTCATGAGTCGGTTAGGTTAGGTTAGGTTAGGTTAGGTTAGGTTAGGTTAGGTTAGGTTAGGTTAGGTTAGGTTAGGTTAGGTTAGGTTAGATGTTAGTGTTGCCACGGATAAACACAAAATTAAACATTAAATACATAGTTACCATATTTATTAGTTAGAACCTGCTATGGTCTACCATTAGTATGTGCCACGAAACATCGGCAAGTGTTTGATAGAATATTCCATTGCGAAATTGTTAAACACTTATAAACTATGTTTGAAGAAATGTAGTGGGGTGGGGAAGGAAGGGGCCTTCCAATTGCACCGGCTCCGGCGGTCGAAGGAATTTGCAGCGGGGATAAGTGAGGTGGGTAGATTTTGACCACCGGTGCATCTGGACACTTTTCGGACGGAGGAATGTTTTGACCCGTGGAAATTCCTTTGACCGCCGGTGCAACTGGATATCAGCCCAGCAAGCAGTTTTCTGTGTTATTTTAAATTGTATTATTTGTAAGATGAAAATAATTACTTTAATTTAATTGATACTAAACCTATATCTAGTAACAACGACACGTATATTTTTCGATTAATTAACATTGTTTATATTCTTCCCTGGTAGTTAGGGTAGCTGTACAGTGTTAATCAACGTGTAACGACACGTCGGGACATGATTGGATTCTGCACGCCAAAACACCCTCCCCATCAACAGGCCTGCTGGCCTACATACGTGATAGGGTCATTTACATACATGCCAATCACGTCACCATCAGTTCTGAAGAATGCTGTTTATATATAACTTTGTAAAGTATTCAAAGTAAGAGAGGGAATTTTTATAGTTGCATATCTTTTTAACGCATTAGCAAATAAACAAATATTTATTTTTGAATCGTTTCCTTTCACTACCATAACCATAATTTAGGTTAACATCACATAACAAAACAAAACCTAACATAATATAGCTAAACCTAATATAACCTACCTAAATAACACAACGAAACCTATCTTTAAAACAAACCTAACATAACTTAACCAAAGTAGTGGTAGTGAATTAATGGAAAAGGTTGAATCTTTTCCGTTCACTACCATAACCATAATTTAGGTTAACCTCACATAACCAAACGAAGCCTAACATAATATAACTAAACCTAACATAACCTACCTAAACTTAAATAACATAACGAAACCTATCTCTAAACAAACCTAACATAACCTAACCAAAGTAGTGGTAGTGAATTAACGGAAAAGGTAAATTTTTTAAAATATAAACAATGGCCAAAACTAATAAAATATATTCACATTGTTTCGAAAACACGTTGAATTAGTTATTTCGTTCTCAAGTGTTCTCCTTTTTACATATAATGGCAAATACCTAAAATCCTGGAGGAATTTAATGATAGGAATAAACTCAGACTATATGCTTTGCTCTGACGCCTATATTCATTATTAATTTTTAAGACGCCGAGCGTAGAGATATGGGCGAATATGATGGGTGAATGAGAGTGAAGCGTGAAGATGAACGACTGTAGTCATTGTTATTATATGAGTTCAACTTAGCTCAGGAAGGAATATTTATTAATAACACAATAGCCAGGGCAACTATGGGACCTACAACTTTACGTGGAATCCGAACCACGAAGTGTTGGTCTGATTTTCAGGTAACTGATAAGCAGTTCTCTTCCCTACACAACATCTGACCTTGACTACCATCCAATATGGACATCCCAGACTTACGTCATTCAGCATCATAATTATTCATATGCACTGTACTCATGACCTCTTGCCCGAGGAGGAGGCTGTTCAAATAGTGTAGCGACCGTTAACGTCGTGGCCGTCGGCTCAGCAGAAACAATGGATCTTGCTTTGTGAGTTAGTACCTTGCCGGGCATGACTGTGGCTAGGCATTCTGCCCCACTGGATATTTCTAGGCCACTGGGCAAGCGATGGCGCCGCCGAAGATCCCGTTGGGGTGACGAAGCGAAGACGGACAATAAGTCCGGTTCTGTAAAGTCATCTTCCATGGAGATGGTTGACACGACTCAGAGACAGTAGAGTAAACACAATCATGAAGGATATAATCGATAAATAAAATAATGTATCCTTTAAAAATATTTCCAACTATAAACAAATTTTCTTCGTAGTTAGTTTAATTTTAATTATTCACAAAAAAGTAGCTACATTGTTATAGATACTGGGACAAATACGCAAAGGGTCATTTCAGTTGCGATTAGAATTGAAATCCACAGTTTATTTAGGGACCTCTATCGTTGTACTCGTAAAGCCTAGACCAGAGGAAAGAACTTCTTCCAATTTCTTTTCTTGGAGAATTTTTTACGTGAGCCAAGACTCCGGACTTGCCTGTTGTCCTTCCCATCCTGGTGTTTATTCAGGCGGGTGACAAAACATCCGGTTTTTATCGAATACTCGCTTTCATTCCAACTCCCGCAATCCGATAGGCCTACTTGGGTCCAGGGTAAGACTAAAGAAAAGTAAACTTTCTCTGTGGTAAGGCGGAAAGGCTAGGCCAAACTACATAGCGCAATGCCACTGCTTCCCCTAAACTACCGATTTTAGATATCCATAAAATAAAACAGTATTTTGGACGCAGGATACTATACTGGTATTAATCTAACTGTACGAGTCAAGGCCAGTGTCAATCACCAATGAAGATGATTACAAACATTAGTAAATATAGAAAGGATGCTTGGGACGGAAAGAAGGGTGTTTGACGAGACTTAGATAAAAATAATGACATCTTATTTAATTTACAGTGTAAATTAAAAGGGACAAAGGGTTAGTGGCGACCACTTCCAGAATAGGAACAAACGAAAACAAAATCCTTAAAATGGAAAATATTGGGCAAAGAATATTTGCGTGTTTGGAATAACCACAATGAAAAAAATTATAAATCGGATATTACTAATTACGTATGCATTTAACATTTTGGATCGTTTTCGTTCACTACCATAACCATAACTCAGGTTAACCTAACATAACCAAACCAAACCTAACATAACATAACTAAACCTAACATAACCCAACCAAACCTAACATAAGCAAACATAACACAACCTAACCAAACCTAACAACCAAACATAACATTACCTAACTAAACCTAACCAAACTTAACATAACATAACTGAACTTAAACTAAACTAACCTAACCTAACAAAAGTAGTGGTAGTGAATTAACGGGAAATTTCCAACATGTTTAGCAATTGCATTCTCTCAGGACAGAAAAGAAAGGGTTCTTCATTAAATTTTTTTACTTAGATTATAATTAATTTTCGTACTTGGGGAGGAGGATACAACTGATTGTTAAGTCACAATTTTTCTCAGTAAATGTCAAATTTAATCTCGTATAGAATCACAGTAACACTTTCTTTCTTGCGTATAAGAGAGTGGCATCCGTCACAGGAGACGGGGACCAATAAAACAGTAAACCAATAGAGAGAAACTGTTGAGCTGGAAGTGAGGGCATGTGGTTCCAGCAGGCAAGCAGCCTAATGACCCCAAATTCGATTTTCAGGACCGAACAAGGGAACCCACTTAGGTCGCTCACACCAGACACGCTTTCAAAATGTAGATCACCTTCATGTACTCGTGTTTAAGGCCAGTGCTATAACGACTAGCAATAAAATAATGGTAATTGATATTACATACAGTAAGAAGTATTTAGTAAACAGTATTATAGATCAGAATAAACACAATATACTAAATGAAGGTATTAAAAAGAAATGTGTATGTACACACTAGTACACCTTTAAACATCAAAACGATTCACGCAACATATTAATAAGAATTGTAAAGAAATTCATGTTTCTAGTTACAGGTTTTTAAAGAAAAAAATAACATTTATAAACGCAAATTTAGAAGTCATTTCTTTGATGATCATGAAAGTTTCTTATATTTATGTTTACAATTTATACTAAGCGTGGGCCTTTTTTAATTTACACTTAAATTAAACAAGCATTAAACACTGAATCTTTGAAGCAACTGTACAAATTGTTAACAAACAGTGTATTATTGTAAGTATTTCTAAATATTTTCTTATTGTTAAGCTGTACAGAGGAAACGAAATAAAACTATTAAGGGGACATTGTACTCCTATTAGCCGTAATGTTAAATTTAGCATATTTATCTACCCTTTTCTCAAAAACTATACAAGATAGAGATCTGTATTTTTTATGGCTATAATTCAATAAATAAAGAGCTCTGATAAGCAAAAAAGCATTTATATAATTATTTTTTCATTCATTTTTGATTTTTTCAAAATTACCATACAAATTTTTATATTTTTGATATAAAACCTTTTTTAAATTAAATAACTATTAAACATAAACTTATGATTTTGCTTATCAAAGTGCAAGTATGTTACAAGAACATGCAGTGAAAATTTCAAATCTCTAGGTATAATACTTCCTGAGAAAAGGTTACATAAGTAATAAAAATATTTAGTTTTCAGGAACGCCTATTTAGTAAATACATGGATAATCTATACAGAAAAAACTAAACTTACATGTATTAAAACACTCCTGCTTCATAGTCTTTACTAAGAAGCAATCACTGCTTTCAGTTTTTAAAAGCTACTGCCAACTTGACAAAATAAAATAATGGAAAGTTTATATTGATATACTACTATATAAATATTTGCATACAACAGTGCTACCAAAGCAAAGAGGGAAATCGTTGCATATCTCCTAGGTATGATAAGATTGCAACACATATTTTGCATTGTTATAACTATGGAAATTAAATAAATGATATATAATTTTTTTCATAAGAAAGTGGAGTTTCATAAAATGCAAAAAAGTAAACATGCAAAAAAGAAAATATTTATGAGTACAATGTCCCCTTAAGCCTTTGACTGTTGTAAAGTTCATTTATTTTGCCACCCTTTGTCAATATGATCACAGAATATAGACAGATACAGAAGCCCCACGCAATGCTAAATTTTGAAACGCGAGATCGCTTAACTCACCGGCCAGATCATACGCGGCGCTAGTGGTAAAAACCGGCCAAGCGCGGTTGCCAAACTGTGGTTGGCCGGCCGGCCCAGCCGGCCAGGGAGAAATCCCCCGCTACGCATCGCCTCTGGTCTCTCAGGCTAGTCAACAACAGTCCCGCGTGTAGGGCACGAGCAGTCCAACAATGATGCATATGCGGAGTTTAATATTACTGTACATCTTTTACTGTTAAAACGTAATATTCATATTAACATTTTTTATTGACAATTAATTATAGTTTGTTTAGTTCGGTGCCTGCCCTAAACCGCCCAATCTTAGTAATACGAGAAACAAGAAAAAAATTAAAATAATCAGGTATTCTTTCCTATAATACGTTTTTGTTTCTCTTGTTTACTATAGGTCTTCACCGACAAGTTTTGCATAACTTGGTGAAACCTACATTTTGTACACACGAGTAAAAATAAGTAAATAAAACATATGGAAAAATATTTTGCCCGTGTAAATGAATAAAGTAAGTGTAAAAGCTTACTATCATGAATGTATTTAAGATAGTAGTAATAATAATAATAAATACTTGCAAATTTGTAAATAATAGCCTACATAAATGTTAGTAAAATTATTTTGTATACTTTATTATTTTATTGGCGTTGTCTATAATTCATACACTTAGCTTCCATACTAAAATTCCATACATGTAGCATAATCAACTATTTAAAAAATACATTATTTTAAACGTTTCTTCAGGTATTCATCAATAGGGTGCTATTTCCGCTCAAAACTTGACTATCTGAAAATTAGATAAATATAAAACATAAATAATCCTATTACAAAGAACAAATGTTTTCCAATTTTATCGTGGCTAGGGAGATGATTTCTATAAGTATTATTAAAGCCAAACAACACTGACTAATCACAAATTCTCAAAATTCATAAGGCCACGAAATTTGCTATAAACATTCATTATAGGCTAGAGACATATACTAAGAGGGGATTTGTCAACAGTTTTTCTCAAAAAGCTAAATTAAGGCAGATAATAATATCCCAATACTAGCAAATCATTGTTACCCTAACATTGAGAAAGCTTATGACGTGCACCGTTGACACTGTTGCACACTTGACATAAGAGGTTATTTTTTAACAGTGTATTGAAACAATGTTAAGCATGTAATACGAAGAAAAGTAACAAAATTAAACGAGTGAGTGAAATGAGCGTAGCCAGTAACGGGGTTTTGCACACTTAGCGTGCTGTGGTATCCCCTAGTTTAAGAAAAAATTAGGTTTTGGATTATTACTATTATTTTTTACAGTTTTAAATAGGTAAAAAATATTTAAAAGAACATAAATCTCGAATTGGGACAAAGTGTTTGGGAGATTGAAGGCGATAGGTCCCATGCTCGGTCCTCTTAATACCAACACGGCGTCCGCACAATGGTTGCCATCGACGTGAACACTACTAGAGACGTATGGGGTGTTCATGTTGGATGGTATTCAAGGTTCGGATGTTGTGTAGGGAAGAGAACTGAGTGTCAGACTTGTCCATTAGCTGAAAATCAGACCAACACTACGTGGTTGGGATTTTATGGAAAGCTGCAGGTCCGATAGTTGCCCTGGCTGTTGGGCTATTAATAAATTGCACTTTCTGAGGAACAGTTAAACTCAGTTAGTAACCAGACTACACTCATATCATCGTTCATATTCGCCTAAAAATACGCACAACGTTGTGTCGGCGTCCCATATGTAAGAACGAATACTGTTTCCTTCAAACTAGATGGAAAATAATATTTGAGGCAAAGTTAAAGAACGCGTCTATAAAAAAAAAATTATGAATAAAACTCAGTCAATCTATATACTATAAAGCTCGATGTAGTGACTGACTGACTCACTGACACTAAATGTTGAGGCATTTCCCGGCGTCTTACCCCCATGAAGAGTATACTTGAATTGAAGCTCTCTGTCTGAAACCTCCAGAAAAATTCACAAAAGTTTTCTTTTTTCACTGATTAACAAGATGGCGGCCTTTTTACCCCAAAACTTCCCCAATGTCCCCAATGGAAAAAATCACTAAAAAGTAGCTTTTATTACCTAAGTTGAAGAAAATCTTTAGTAAAATGTCCAAACATTCACAGTTCTACACGTGTAACAAACGCACACCTTATATATGAATTTCAGCTTAATAACTCAAACATTTGTGGTATCGGGGGCTCAAAAACTGAAAATTTTAAAAATGTAAAAATTTTTAAAACTGATCTAATCTACTCAAGTGAGGTATCAATTTAAAGCAATTTCTCTCCTGAATCCAAATACAATATCAGATTTTGAACAGGATAATATTAAGGGGTTAATGCTCCTAAAACAAAACAAAAAATTCCTAAAACCAGTAAAAGGGTAGTACAAAAATAAAACTACCGTAGGCCGAGTTCCATAACTGCCTGTAGAAGAGCGTCTTGGCGAGGCCGTAGGCCGAGCTCCTCCACGAGACCGCAGGCCGAGTTCCTCCACGAGGCCGCAGGCCGAGTTCCTCAAATGGGACTGTAGCAGTGTCTTGGTGAGACCGCAAGCCGAACCTTCCCCCGCGAGGCCTGTAACAGAGCGTCTTGGCGTGGCCGAAGGCCGAGCTCCCCCACGAGGCCGCAGGTGACCCATATCTCACGAGCACAGCGAGTGACGACGGGGTTGGCATGCGAAGCGGGCAGTGGTGTCCCCTAGTGTCTGAATAAAATTGGTTTGGTTTCGGTTATTTTATCATTGTGTCTTGTTATAACTTAGTGTTTTAATGTAGAGAAAGAAAACTACGACAGTTTGTGTTAGAGGAAGTGTAAAAATTTATACAAATAGAATCACTGCGGATGTTAAGGTTCCTAAAACACCTATCATAAGTGTACGTGGAGAACTGTGAAGTGAAAGAAATTGTTTAAATAATACACATCATTTAGGCCTAGATTATTTTCCTCGAGCCATTTGTGCCATGTGTTAATCAATTAATCAAACGTCTTCTGCATCTTGTCCCCTCATTGTCAATTATCTTCTATCGTCTAAAACTGTAACAATGCCATGAGTAAACTGAAAAATACTAAATTAAAATGTTAAAGTTTTTAGCAAAGCCCGTCTTCAACCTTATGGTAGCGCTATCAGCGTTCACGGAGTGAATGTGACGAATGCTGCAGTCGCACACCATTCACACACCTTACTTCACTAATCTATGCGATACATTTCCTGCAGCAAAAGTATACCCACATTCGTATTTGGTGACTAATCGTTAAAATGAATAAGTGAAACCAGTTTGATATAAACTCCACGTTAGACCAAACTATTTACATTATCATAGTCCGGGTAGGACCGTGTCTGATTGCTATGTACACTAATTAGATGTTGCCGACGTTTCGAGTGCATTGCAGCTCTCATCTTCAGGGCGACATACTCATCACCAGGTACATTACATATACTCTGTGCACAGAATATAGATAGATATCTGTCTATATTCTGTGCTCTGTGGATCTAGTAACAGAGTGTGTTGCCCTGAAGATGAAACTGCAATGCACTTGAAACGTCGGCAACATGTACATAGCGTGCACACAAGGTGAAAAAAATATAGAAACGCTGTCACAGCTTTTATATGACTTAACATATAAAAGTGAAATCTTGCACATCATCTTTGTCACAAAAACCTACTTTTTCATACCATTAGTGACTTTTCATCCTTTCACTGGTACGGCCCGTGAGGAGTTGAACGAACATCTTAAATCTAAGCCAAGTTTAGTATTGAATGAAAGGTCTATTTAAGAGAATTAACTGTCCAAACTGGAATTCGAAAGTACAGAGTAGCGGTCATTTGAATGTCATGACAAACAAATTTAATCTTTTGTCTTGTGAAGTAACTAATTTGTATGGTTATTTTTCCATACATAATTTGATAATTTAATTTCTATTAGTAATTGTGTTTAAGACTTTTATCTGTTCTACGACTTGGATATAAATCAGTCTTTTAACTTTTATCTTTTAATATATAAAAGTCACCAATATTTATTTTTTGTCTCTTAATCTGTCCACTTTAAAGTATCTACAAGCAGTAATAAGCGCCCTATTAAATTGGCCAAATTGAAAGGTTTAAAAATGTGAAAAGGGACGTAGAAAATAGAGGTTTGAGTAAGATGAATAAAAATAATGTGGTTATGAAATATCGAGATATGAGAAATGTTGGTGATAAGATATAATTTTTAAAATAGTCCATATGTTTACTATGTGTTTACAGTATTTATTTTGTATTGTATAACACTTTTAGGGCGTATTTATGTAACAATTTATGTTTTGTTTTTGGGTTTAATCAAATGTTTATTAATGTAAATAGTTCATAAATGTATCGATAGTTAAAAGTATAACCTCTAATTATATGTTTCAAGGATCCTTATAAGCATGTGCCATCAATACAATTTGCTTGTCTCTGTATCTGCTGAGGTACAGTATATACTATAGTATCTATAAACATTGATGATATCCAGTAGGTATAAAATAAGTAAACAAATCAATCAATTTGGCAAATTGAAAGATTTAAAAATAGTAAGACCTAATAAAAATGAATAAAAATAATGAGCTTATGAGAGGGATGTATTGAGAAATTGTGGTAATAAATTCTGTATAGTATGTATGTCTAAATTATATGTTATATTTTATAGTTCCTCGTGGTGTAATATCACTGACAATGCCCAAGCTAACTGCAGAATAAAAATCTTGGTTTTCTTATCATCCATCGTTATTTGATCTTCCTTAAACAATTAATTGTTTCATAATTTAATTTGATAAATTATCATAAATGTTTCATAAACTTGTTAATTAAGAATACAATTAAACAATCCCCTTTATTTAGAAGTGCATAAAATAGGTTTCATTTGCTTAACGTATAACTTATGTACTAGAAGAATTTGGCTAAAATTCAAACAAGAGGATGTATAGGGTCAAAATACAGTACGCGGAGTAAATGCAACTCAGTGAACGTAAGCGGGGGTATTCCGGGCCTTGCCCTCAGTGCCCTGTCTGACTGTCGGTTGGAGTTCTGTCTGTCCATTCTGTATTCCTCCCTCCACTGTGGGAGAACGGGAATCCCGCACTATGATCTGGCAACGCCGCGCCAGTTAGCGACCGTTTCAACGCCTTCATTTTGAGAAATACCACAAACTGCCCGTTTCATTATTTCCTATACCGTGGGGCTTCTGTATCTGTCTATATTCTGTGATATGATGTAAAACTATCAAACTTAAGAAACCATAGTCAATCACTATTTTCATTTCATAGCTTCTCACCATGTTCAGCGTTTATTCACAAATCAACTTCCAGTTACAACATTAAAAATTTAATTGGTAGTAGATTATTCGCCTATAAATATACAGTAGGTGTTTTTTTACCAAAATTAATTTGTTTATTTTTATTGGTTATGAATATCAGCTAGTATCTATTATGTGTGACTGTTGATTTCTTTTTAGGTTGTGATAAACAGTCATATGGCCTAATTTGTTACTTCTCATACCCTTTTTTTTAGTAGTAACTCAAGTACATTCAACTCTAAAACAGTGCAGTGGAAATACTGAGATAGACAATAATAAACGACCTTGACTTCTCCCGCCACACCACGGGAAGAGGTGGGGGGAAACAGGTTGTTCTGTCACTGCAGGAAGTTGCTACCGGTCTACCTTTAGATACAAATTCAAACTTCGAGAAACTAACCTCACTTTTACCTAACCTTAAACAGCTTCTCTTTGTTTAAACTAGTAATAACACCAAATTCCAGTTTCCAAATTGATTGTTCTTTGGGTTGATTGTTGTTTTGAATACGATTTCTTATTGTTATTAGGAGTGTCCCCTCTCCCACTACTCCGCAGTGGGATCTATTTCCTCGCGCAGCCGCATAGGGCGCGCAACCGTCGGCACTTCAGTTGTCGTCACGCGTTCGTACGAGTCGTTGTTCATTCTCGTAACTTTGTTTTCGTCTGCTATATTTGACAAATGTTTGTTTACTTTGAACTTTTCGGTAAATGAACGGAGTTTATGGATTGTATTTCATTGCCCACGTGTGTGTTTGACTCAGACTTTGTGACGCATTGTTCGTGATACTGACTTTCTAAAACTTGTGAAAGTGATTACAGACATGGGTGGTGTTAGGCCTTACTCAAGAAGTATGTTTCCTGTAATGTTGCTACTGCTCATGATATCAGGTAATTTCTATTGACTTTAATATTGCAATTATTAATAAGGATGGACTTATTAATCATTATGAGCTTGTTGAATTGATATTTTGAAATTGAAAATTCCTTATAGTATACTGGTTGTTTGTGTAATACTGTTATTGTATTTTAATTTGAGCAGTATAGAATACCAGTTAAGTAAACTTTGTTTTTTGCAGTTTGTTATTGAATCAAGTGGAACCATTGTATTTTGTAATTTTTGAGGTTAAAGTTTAAACAAACCATATTTATTTTATGTACGGTTATGCAAATGGTAACCTTTATGCTTAGATTAAGCATATGCCTATATCGGCTTATTCTGTGTCTAATGTTTCAAACTAAGTCACTTTAGGCATTATAATAATAAAACCTAAGAACTTTTGTTTTGTATCAAACCTATACTAATAATTTTGTATTTTTTAATATTTTTAGAGCCTGCCTTGATATTAAATGTTCCCCTATTAAACATTTGTATAATGTAAAAATAACTAAAATAACAGTTTTTTATTTTTTTAATCCAAGTACTTTTTTACGATGTACACCAATATGTAGTTGGTTTAAACATAAATCTTCGATTTTCAACCATAAAACACTTTTCACAAAGCTAATCTAACATAGCCAAACTTAACATAATGCCTATTTCCACTAAAACACCAGATTTGCGTTCAATTTGGGTGTGTGGCCTCCGCGACTGCCTGCTGGAGTTGCTGTGGTGAAAATAAATAGGAATTAAATTTTTGTAGTTAATTTTTGGTGTTTATAAGGGTCGCTAATTGCGATTTGCCGCGAAAGTAGTTTTTCCGTTATATCTCGAGAAATCAATTATTTCTCGAGATATAACGGAAAAAATAGTTTTCAAATTCATGTTCAGCGTAAAAAAAGCACGTCAAATGAAAAAAGGCGTTAAAATAACGGAAGTTTGTCATAAACACTAACCGTTGTGAAATTGTTTTTTTAAAGAATTTTCCAATAAAAAACGTAATTTCCGCAGAATAAAGAGCAACAACTCTCGTGAAAATATAGCCAAACCTTGAGCCGTTTCTGTCAAAAGTTTTCAAATATTGTTATTTGAGTGGAAACTGTATATCGTATTACGGTGTAACGAAATAAAACGTATTTTCCCAAATATATATAACTGATTTTTCCACTTGTGATAAAAAAGTAAACATTTGTTCTTGCATGTCATGTATCTGCAAGAACAGGCACATTTTTCAGTTAGGCACTTTTATTATTTTTTATTTATTTCCGACGTGTTTTTTTTACACTGAACTCAAATGTGAAACTATTTTGGTCTAAGATGATTATTTCTCGACATACACCGGAAAACCTACTTTCGTGGTAAATCGAAAATTCACATAGCCTATATTTTCACAAGAGGGATGGCCGGTACGCCGTCCCGGAGGCTATGGTCCTGAATCAGATATCGTATTTTTGTTAAGAATATGTCTGATTGTGTCGGGTTAGGTGTATAATAACTTGAATGCTTTTTCGGATGAAAATCGTTTAATTGTTTCTTAACCATGTACAGTATATAATTTAGAAAGTCAAAACTATAATGCTACCGGAAATTTAGTAAACAGTATAGGCTTATTTGCCATGATATTGTGAATGTGTAAAATCTCTATATGTATTGTCTATCTTCGCCATCCATATTTATAAACGAAAATAGAGCTTTTACTATCTATATTTCATGTTCTACCAACGGCGTTGGCAACACAAGATCTAGAGTTAAAAGCATTCGAGTTTCGTTTTATGAGTTTTTTAAACAGAACATTTTGGTTTCGCCATCAATACAATTAAAAAGAAAAAGGAAGCTTTTAATGTTTATGGCTTATGATGAATATTGCATTTCTTTAAATTTGAGATGGATACCGTTTACCATTGTATTCTCGTTACTTTGACTTATTATTTAAAGGCACTTAAATTGCTGAATTTTTAAAATGTCCATTCAAAATTGTCCTAATTTCTCTCAAGACCTGTTCACACGCTCCAATACATTTATACATCAGTTTGGTTTGCACAAATGAAGCAGGTTGTTATTGTAATCGCGGTATGTAAACGAGATTTGATTAATGATGAAATACTTCATCAATCTAGCAATGCCATTGGAAGGTTGGAACGTTCAGTAGGTAGTGTAGAAGTGAAGATGGTATCTCCCACACGTTATACTCTATTTCGCTCCAATATAACTTAAAGGGTGCTATTACGCATACGTCATTTCAGTAGTTCAGTGCACGTATAGGCTTACGCCTACCTATAGTAGGCCATGGTTGAAATTATCTCTCGGAATTGTTGCTAAGTTTATTGAAGTGTAAGAATTATACTTTACTGAAGTGCGAAATGACTGATAGGAACAAAAAGGATGTTGCACACGTGAAAATAGTTACTAAGTATTAAGAAGTGGAGCCTACAGCCGATATGAACACATTTATTGTTGTGAATGAATTTAATTGTATAGAAGCAGATCAAGAAAGTAAATCAGTCGTTGAAGTATGTTCTAGATAGACAAAGTACAAACATAAGACAAAAGTTCAGCCTAAATGTGCATCTCACCTAATGCTTCGATGTAAACATCGCCAATCGAAAGAAAAGTTGGAGTAGAAAATCGTAGCGAGTATGCCTCAATTTACTGCACCAATATATCGTTACAATATCATCCCCACGACTTTTTTAAAAATATTTCTCACTTTGGAAATTTTAATTCACAAAGGGTTGTTTTTTCTAAATTTCAATAAAGCACTTGTGGGTTTTTAAACTGATTTACGTTAACTTTAATTTTTTCTACCAGAAGATGTATTTCATTTTATTTTTTATTCATAAGACGCCGATCGTCAAGATATGGGCGAATATGGATTTCGAATGAGTGTGATGAGTGTAGATGAGCGAATGTAGTCATTGTTACAAACTAAGGCTGACTATTCCTTAGAAAGTGTCATTAATTAATAGCCCAATGACAAATGAACAGCCGGTGGATATCAGCTGATCCTTCTCAAAATGTGTTATGACTCTGATTGGGATCGAACTGAGAACCTTTAGCTTATGAAGCTGGGAAGTATGAAAGAAAAGTCATACCAAATTCCTTTAAAATCCTGATCGAGAATTCGAGAGGCCCACCTGTTCCCTCTCCACTAATACCATGTAGGCTATGCATGTATGAAGTATGCAAATTAGCGTTTTCTGATCTGTCGTGTGACACATGAATGGGACGTAATCTGCAGTCTACATTTATGTTTGCAGTCCATTTATGTTTTAACTGTTTTATAGTACAATGCAAACGTCCCAACATGAAAACAATTTAAATTGATCGTAGGCTAACTGTAGAGCAGATTATTTATTAGAGGTTATATCATAATGATTTTGTTTGTGAATCACAAAGGAGATAAACAATATGGTTTTTGTGCTTGTTAGGGACAATAGCTTTGCTATTTTGGGAAGTTCGTCCCCCGACTTCCCGGTAGTAGAGCGGTGCGGTGAGTGCGATGACCTTGCCTGTGACAGATGGGCAAGGTTACAAACGGGAGATTTCCAATTGCACCGGGGTCAGGGATCGGCCCCAAACTGATGTGTCCAGATGCACCGGAGCCCCTTTTGGGGGGTGTTCCAATTGCACCAGAGGCCCTTGTTTATGACATGAGCCGGGAAAGTCCAACCAGGCCGGATTCCTAGTACAGTAACCCCAAGCTGACCGTGCCAAATTCCACACCCTTTGTTATGACATGAGTCATGAGTCGGTTAGGTTAGGTTAGGTTAGGTTAGGTTAGGTTAGGTTAGGTTAGGTTAGGTTAGATGTTAGTGTTGCCACGGATAAACACAAAATTAAACATTAAATACATAGTTACCATATTTATTAGTTAGAACCTGCTATGGTCTACCATTAGTATGTGCCACGAAACATCGGCAAGTGTTTGATAGAATATTCCATTGCGAAATTGTTAAACACTTATAAACTATGTTTGAAGAAATGTAGTGGGGTGGGGAAGGAAGGGGCCTTCCAATTGCACCGGCTCCGGCGGTCGAAGGAATTTGCAGCGGGGATAAGTGAGGTGGGTAGATTTTGACCACCGGTGCATCTGGACACTTTTCGGACGGAGGAATGTTTTGACCCGTGGAAATTCCTTTGACCGCCGGTGCAACTGGATATCAGCCTTACAAACAGGTGGGTGATCATCAGCTGATTTTGACAGTTGACTTATTACCTGTCACCTGATACGTCATGGAGTGACACCTTTGTCATTAACAGGAGAGGCCAATACTTTCGGTCGATTTTTGTTAGCTCAAATGGAAACATTTGCAACTGTCTGTAATAAAATAGAGAAGTATGAGAGGTTGTTTACTATAGAACCACATTATCGACTATTCAATCGGTTAAATAAATGAATAGGATATATTTGATGGTGTTGTCAAAGTAAAACTTAATTGACATCAACTGTATGTAATATTTATCAAGCTCTGCATAGGCTACCTAAGCCTAAAAGGTGTTTTACCTCGTTTAAAGTTACAAAATTAAGTTATTTATTATTACGATTCTCAACAAAAATAATCTACTACAAGATGGTTTTCTTTTAATTATAATAACAAATTACAGTATAACCCTTGATTGTATTATAACTGATAAAACCTGGTCACAGCAAACAATCTTGCAGGAGTATCATAGGGCTCGTGTGAGTCTTGGTCAGCCCACCGGAGGTCCGGAGGAGTATCAGACGCATCGAGTAAGTTGTGATCAGCCCCCTGGAGGTCCGGTTAGTATCATAGGGCTCGTGTAAGTCGTGGTCAGTCCACCAGAGGTCCGGTTGGTATCAGACGGCTCGAGTGAGTCTTGTTCAGCGCCCTGGAGATCCGGTTAATATCAGACGGATCCAGTGAGTCGTGATCAGCCCACCAGAGGTCCGGAGTAGTATCAGACGGCTTGAGTGAGTCGTAGTCAGCCCACCGGAGGTCTGGAGGAGTATCAGACGCCTCGAGTAAGTTGTTTCAGCCTCCTGGAGGTCCGGTTAGTATCAGAGGGCTCGTGTCGTGGTCAGCCCACCGGAAGCCCGGAGGAGTATCAGATGCCTCGAGTAAGTTGTGTCAGCCCCCTGGAGGCCCGGTTAGTAAAGAGGCCTCGAGTGAGTCGTGGTCAGCCCCCTGGAGATCCAGTTAGTATCAGACGGATCGAGTGAGTCGTGATCAGCCCACCAGAGGTCCGGAGAGTATCAGACACCTCGAGTGAGTCTTGGTCAGCCCCCTCTGGAGGTCCGGTTAGTATCAGAAGCCTCGAGTGAGTTGTAGTCAGTCCACCGGAGATCTGGAGGAGTATCAGACGCCTCGAGTAAGTATTGATCAGCCCCCTGGAGGTTGGTTAGTATCAAACGGCTCGAATGAGTTGTAGTCAGTCCACCGGAGGTCCGGAGGAGGATCAGTAAGCTACCATTGGGAATTACGCTTACCCACTTCCGTTTCCTTATGTGCTGCATTGTTTATTATTCATCATGTTCAGACCATTAGTTACTGTAGGGAATCTGACAACATGTTCAGTACATGTACCTGATATTCGCGGTTTTGCATATTTGATTGACTTCTAAAAATCGCTTATTTTCGGTCAGATAATTAAATTCTTTTTGTACATTTTCTGCCATTTTTATTTGTAAAGTTCATTAGGGCTATACACTGTAGTAGCAGCTGAGAGACAACCTGTAGTTTTACTTATTCATATTTTTTGCCTCCAGAATCGTTTTAGTAACTAATTTAACTAGGGTTACTTACCCGATACCGTCAACGATTCTAGTGTTTAGTGTTTAGTAATTGCTGATTACTATAGTTTCGACCTCATTGGGTCATTATCAAATCATACAAGCTGTATTTTTTATGAGTGTATTTTTTATTTTCATACAGAGCTGTAGTTTTACGCTTCACAATTCACTAAACAATGTACATGTAACCGAGATTGTGGTTTGTCTTTTACAGTTACTTCCATGAAATTTATTTTCGATGATATAATAACTGACAAGCATGAATGGGTTGAGTACCACCACTTTACGTGTATAGATGGGTGGAAGGGTCATCACCAACATACATACCACAGTCATGTACACTTACGACCCGTACACTCATACACTTAAGCAGTTATTATTCCTCCTCTCGTCCACACACGTTTGCAGTAGTGTCATTCGCGCCCATCCACTCTCCCGCCTACCCAGACATACCACAGTCATGTACACTTACGACCCGTACACTCATACACTTTAGCAGTTATTATTCCTCCTCTCGTCCACACACGTTTGCAGTAGTGTCATTCGCGCCCATCCACTCTCCCGCCTACCCAGACATTCCACAGTCATGTACACTTACGACCCGTACACTCATACACGTTAGCAGTTATTATTCCTCCTCGTCCACACACGTTTGCAGTAGTGTCATTCGCGCCCATCCACTCTCCCGCCTACCCAGACATACCACAGTCATGTACACTTACGACCTGTACACTCATACACTTTAGCAGTTATTATTCCTCCTCTCGTCCACACACGTTTGCAGTAGTGTCATTCGCGCCCATCCACTCTCCCGCCTACCCAGACATTCCACAGTCATGTACACTTACGACCCGTACACTCATACACGTTAGCAGTTATTATTCCTCCTCGTCCACACACGTTTGCAGTAGTGTCATTCGCGCCCATCCACTCTCCCGCCTACCCAGACACTATAGGCCAATTATCTTCGCTACCCTTGTAATTTTTAAGGGGGTGAAAATAATTTCTAAGATATCCAAGTAGTTACTGATCCTGTATTTTTCACTATTCGCTTCTTATCCAACAAAAAAGTTCCTCAGCGTACAAGCACCCTAATCTTATGATCCGATTTCGACGGTCAAAAAGCCCTCGAGAAGATTCTCTGATCAATTAATTAATTTGTTCAGTCTGCCATATTTTGTTAGTTGAACAAAATATTTTGAATATAGCCTATTAAGAGAGTTATAAAATCACGCCAATATTTTAGCATGCAGAATGTCCAGAGGCAATAAAACTTCTTAATAAAATAACTATTTCACTTGTTTCTTGCACACAGCAATATGGCGGGTTGCACTCTGGATTCTTAGAATCGTGTCTAAAGAAATTTCTAATGTCTGATGAAACTGTATGAGACATGTATGTTTTTGTATTTCTTATGTCTCACGTCTGATGGCTTAAAGTGGATGCTGTTAATATTTTTATATAGTCGTGTACAATATGTCATCAGAGGAGGATGAAGTTATGTTATTACTTGCAATTGTCATACGAAGACGCCGTAGACGTCGGTTGTGCGTTCGCCTGTAGATATTTGATACACCCCTGTTGGACTGCAATTTTTGAGACTTCATGCGAATCTGTTATTACTCAAAAGCTGAACGATCACCCACAGAAATTCAAATCTTTTCACAGAATAGAACTAAGTAGACCTTCATTCAACAAACTGATTGATTTATTGGAGAACACTGTTTTGTGCAACTTTTGCTCATCTATAGCCATCTAGTGTTCTAGCTAAAGGCGTGTTTAAGGTTTGTTTTGATGTTTGACAATATGTAATATGTTTATGTGCAATATAAGTTGTGCGCATGCGCGAAGTTGTTGTGTCTTACCAAACAACGGTGAACCGACCTCGTGCAACACTTGTCTGAAGCAGAGGTGATGTGTCAGAAATGTATGTCGCACGCAGTGCGTCATGGATTGGTTTGACTTCCTCACACACGAAAAATGTCTTAGACACGATGTCTGAGACACCAGTTTCTAACTCGCCAACTAAATAATTTTAATAAAGTATAAGAAGTTATGCAGTCGACAAACGATAATGAATACGGTCCTGGACAGACACGGAACAAAGGGTCCGGCGGCGACAGTCCGTGACCGGACTGACGGATGGAGGTCTATGTTAGCACACAAGTTCCGCGAAGACGGGGAACCAAGGATGTCGGCACCGACCAAAGTGTACTCACCTAGGCATGGTGGCTTTCAGTGTCTGATACCGTAGTCGTGATAACATTGTCAAACTTCCTGGGACCTGTGTGACTCGAGGCTTGTGCCAAGTGCTGGGTCCTGACTCGTCTCTTCTACCGATCGTTCTTTATTACAGATATTGGTCCTGTAATCAGTAATTTGAAATAGAAAAAGTAATCAGAACCTCCTGTTGATGCTGCATTTTACACAACCTGAGGACCCCCAGAGCAGTACTTGATGAGGAAAGATTTGTCTCACAAGAATGTAGATCCCATAGATGGACCAACAGGTTGGCCTACTATTGCTGAAGTTGTAAAGCATCAGATTGCCACAAGAGTGTGTCGCTATCTTCTAGCCGTTTTCGTTATTGCAGAGAGAAATGGTTTGTTTTTCCGAGGAACTGAAACGTTTTGGTAGACTTTTTTTGCGGGAATCCAAAGAACTCAGAGTATGATATTCCATAGATCTAGCACGATTAAAAGTGAACATTGTGCGAATTTCAAATTCCACGAAAAGTTCTCACAAAGTTTAAAACAATGTTTTGTTTTTAATAGTAAATGTTCATTGGTATTTTTGTTTTATCCGTTCTTAAACCTTACTTCAGCCGGTTCCACGATATTTTCTTTTCCTATATCAGCTGTCTAATTTTTCAAGATTAATTCAGCTCGATATCCTTTCCCTCAATTTATGGTTATTGTATTTATTTTTAATCAAGACGGCATTGTAAAGAAGTAACTCGTTTCTAAACCAAAGTAAAGCCTACGCACGTTCATTAGAGCGGAACTCTCTCATGTAAAGAGATCAACCAACCCTGTACATCATTTTTTATATAGTCTTAGTTAAATTACACTTTTTAGATAAACTCAAAGTTGTTGACAACAGTACGGTGGCTTGGTGCTCGGAGTTAATATACATAGTAACGAATATCAATTGCATAACTTAGCCAAATGATCATCAGGCATTTATGCTTTGAGAAATTCAGCTAAATTCTGCCCAACTCAGTTACTGATGACGGCTTATTACGGGTTGATCTATCCTCATATTACCTATGGATTAGTGCTATGGGTAAGATGTTCCAACACTAACTTTGACAGAATATTTAGAATTCAAAAAATGGCAGTTAGAATCATCCTAAAATTGAATTTCAGAGAGTCGTGCAGGCCAAAATTCAAAGAGTTAAGTATGTTGACATTACCTTGCCTCTACATTCTTGAGACTGCTACATATGGTAGGTACAAGACTACTATCACAAGAGGCAGAGATATATACATACATACGACACTAGAGGCAGGGACAACTACCGAACTGGTCGTCATAGAACGGTAGTCTATGAACGCCTGCCTTCACAGATGGGCGTTCGTATAGTCAACAGGTTACCAGAATTTATCAAAAGTGCTACAACGCCCAAGGCGTTCAAGAGTCGTCTCAAGAAGTTTTTTTTCAAAACAAGCATTTTATAGTATAGACGAATTCTTTGCACATAACTAGGAGGGGGAAAATCAATAACATTATAACACAAGTGAAGTTGAAGAGGTTCAATTGGCGATGAGTGGGAATTTGGGTGTCTGTCAATATATGTATGTTTGAAAGGGTGAATTGATAGAATGGATGGCAAATTATAAAAAAATATGACTTTTGCAGTACAATGTTTATAATTGTCCTAATGCAATAAAAGTTTTATTATTATTATTACTAATGATTGCTGCTGCCGTTTTGATTAAATTTATTGGTCTCTCTTGAGAGTTGGTCATTTCATTAACGAACACTTTCACATTGACTAATCAAATACCGTTTTATCCATAACTGTACGTTACGAGCGAATGGATTGGTTTCACTGTATTCTTGTTGGCAGTTTCGATTTACACGGCTTTTGTCTTTTACGGTACCTATAAAATCGATATGACGATATGTCTTATTATTGTGTGCACTAGCGTCGTCCTCAGTGCCTAATAACACTTTACTGTTCACACAAATTGATTATCTCAGAATGCTTTGACGTTTGTGACATTTCTTCTAAGAACCACTTCTTTCAACATAACATTCGGATTTATGTTATTCGATAATGCTAAAACAACTTTTCAGACACATCATTGTTAATTTATCAATGGATGCTTAACTATTGTAATTTTGTTAGTTTGCCCATTTAATTTTAATTTATAGCCAAAAATTGCCCTCGTTCAATATTTTAGTAGTGTTAAAATGAAGAAATTGTTAGCCCTATGCGCCTAATGTACACATTTAAAAGTGGGCGGGAGTGATGAGAACTGCTGATGACTATTCTCCATAAAACAAACGATTTTCTCAAATCAAGCAAAAAAATAGTTTCACTGCTAGCCCTTTAATGCCTTTGTGCAATGTTATTTATACATTTTACATGTTGAAAACCAGTTGGTTTTCCTAACTTGTTGCCGTTTTCGTCTCTTTTACAGCCGTTTTAATTACGTGTATAGCAACAATTAGTATGATTGCGTAAGCAAGCAATACTCCAGTAAAACGCTAACAATTAGTTATGGAACTTAGGTTTGTCGAATAAAACACAAACAATTGGCTTATTCGTTTAACATGGTGGAGAATATATACAAGTTGGCCGACCACCAACTCACCCTTAATCGTGCAATGTTATTTATAAATTAGTAATCAGCAAATCTCTAATATCTACGTGCATATTAACATGCTCGTAATATTATAAACAGACATCGTATATTCGTTTAAGAAAAGAAATGATTTTTCCTAATTTAAAGTGATGTAGTGCCTTGTCTCCCAAGAGCCCCAGAAGGAGTCCCCCAAATCCCCAGAGACTGCAGGCTCACAGCCACAATTAAACTGCCTATACAAATAAATGTCCCACAAACTCTCCCTCAGCAAGCCACCACCCTTCTTGTAATTATTAACCAAATAAATCCACCACCCGAGGCACTAAGGAAGACATAGACTGAAGGATGATTTCATTAGAAACCACACAAGACGTTATGGCTCGCACCCTCTGGGGTGGGGTTGACGCGTGCCTTTTACAAAGGAAGGCCTGGTACATACAGTGTGTTGTATCCCACGGGACTCAGCAGTTCCCTAGGGATTGAAGGGAGTGACAGTAAAATGAGACATTGAAACCATCTAGTGTAACGGGACATACTGAAGACAAGCAAATTTCTAAAAATGTGGAGAACTCGTTTGTGTTCGTTTCGTAAATGGTCATAACACCTCGAAACAATTCACTAGGATCCTATTTTTTACTAAAATTATTTAATGGGTATAATTTATGGTTTCCGAATTATGTATAACATTTATGTATTCTAGTTTCTATGTAATATCTGATCAATTGTTAATACGTAAAATAACAAAATTACATTTAGTCTGGACTCGTAACTGATGAGAACTGTTGGTGAACATTGTAATTGCGCTTCAGTTACGGAGGGGGGGGGGGTAGTAGTCACTAAGCACTTCAACAAGTACAGTAAATGATAAACTTGTATTTACTGTTTAAAAGTTGGCTCTATTGATCAATAACGATGGAAGTTTTGATTCCTAGATATCAAAGTGTCATATTTAATTATCTAAAGCGTTGACGAATCCACAATAACCACAAAATCCCATCAAGCTTATAGTTTTTTTTAAATGTCACTCACCATTTCTCTTAGGCCCGTGGGCCCGTGTGTGAAATTTATTCAAAAAGTGAAGTACCGACCGCTCATTCGGTGATTCGAACTTAGGATACTATACTCCTCAGTCCGAAGCCAATGTCACTGAGCCAGTTACGCTTATTATGATTAGTTCTATATTTTTGAGGTACTCTAGGTACAAAGACATTGGCTTTGCACATTTAAATTGAATTATTCGTTCAAGAGTTTGTATGAAAAAAGAAATAAAGTTGTCAAACACACACAATCGATTGTAGCGCAGTTTCAAGTAAATACCTTTTATGAGTTGAGAGGTCAACTCGGCGGACATGATTCTCAGCATCGATTGTAGCACAGAATCAAGTAAAGACCCTTTATGAGTTGAGAGCTCAAGTCAGCGGACGTGATTCACAGTATCGATTGTAGTAGCACAGTTTTTAGTAAAGACATTTTATGAGTTGAGAGCTTAACTCGGCGGACGTGATTCACAGCATCGATTGTAGCACAGAATCAAGTAAAGATGAGTTGAGAGCTCAAGTCAGCGGACGTGATTCACAGTATCGATTGTAGCACAGTTTTTAGTAAAGACATTTTATGAGTTGAGTGCTCAACTCGGCAGACGTGATTCACAGCATCGATTGTAGTGCAGTTTCAAGTAAAGACCTTTTATGAGTTGAGAGTTCAATTCGGCGGACGTGGTTCGCAGCATTGAATGTAGCACATTTTCAAGTAAAGAACAATAATGAGTTGAGAGCTCAACTCGGCGGACGTGGTTCACAGCATTGATTGTAGCACAGTTTCAAGTAAAGACCATTAATGAGTTGAGAGCTCAACTCGACGGACGTGGTTCACAGCATTGATTGTAGCACAGTTTCAGGTCAAGACTTTTTGTGAGTTGAGAGCTCAACTCTGCGGACGTGATTCACAGCATCGATTGTAGCGCAGTTTCAAGTAAAGACCTTTTATGAGTTGAGAGTTCAATTCGGCGGACGTGGTTCGCAGCATTGATTGTAGCACAGTTTCAAGTAAAGACCTTTAATGAGTTGAGAACTCAACTCAGCGGACGTGATTCACAGCATTGATTGTAGCACAGTTTCAAGTAAAGACTATTCGTGAGTTGAGAGCTCAACTCAGCGGACGCGATTCACAGCATTGATTGTAGCACAGTTTCAAGTAAAGACTATTCGTGAGTTGAGAGCTCAACTCGGCGAACGTGACTCACAGCATTGTTACACTTTACTTAAAACTGTAGCACAGTTTTAAGTAAAAACCTTTTATGAGTTGAGAGCCCAACTCGGCGGACGTGACTTGATTCTCAGCATTTCTTCTGTGTTAGGAAGGATCAAGAGATGAATCAATACAGACTTTTCCGTTAATGAAAAAGTATGAAAACCCGGCGATGTCGGAAGAAGAAACTTGTATTCGTGAGGGGAATAAAATAGATGTCGGTTTCATAACATAAGACGGGAGGGTTGGATAGCTGGAGGGTTGGCGCCGGGACGGGTCATAAAAACAGATTAAGCCGCGGACTGCCGGAGCTGGAGTGACGCGCTGGAGGAATAATTGGGGCTTCCGGTTACTGTGTAGCCACCCACCACCCCTTCTGTGTCATACCACAGAGTACCCCTATCTCGGTGTCGTGTGTCCTCAGTTCCGGACTGGAGGGACAATCTGTATAACCAATCTAGCCGAGATTATAACTACTGGAATCGATTCATGTCTTTGTACCAGTTTCAAGAACTATCGAAAAGTATTTGTTTCTTTTTGCATATTGAACTGTTCTCTTTCGGGGTTTACGTAAGTCAAAAACTTTTCGTGTTTACCTTACAGTTTCGTGTCTTCAGTTTCTGTAATGTTCTCTGATTTATCTCTTGTTTTCTTCTCCTCTTACTTATTTTGTCATCTAAACTTTTACTTGATTTTTTTCGTTTGTGTTTGTGATTTAGTTAACCCTTTATTTTGATTAGATTTGCAAGTATATATGTTACGACGCTTCAGGTTGAAACACTACTAGTGTTAGTGCATACTTTGTACTTAAAAAGGTAATTTTTTGTTAAATCCATAGTTTTTTATGATCAAATTGGTATTAATTTAGATATAAACGCATTGAAACTTGTTTACCAAGTTTCGTGAAACTGAAATATGTTCTTGTATATTCTTGTATATTATTGCTTTATCTCCCCTCCATCCTTCATTCTGTTACCATGGACATAATCTATACTTAATTATTTAATATAACAGAACAGTATTATTTCCTCTCTTTCTTTTTTTATATTTTGTTTGCAGTGTTTTCGTTTTTTTATAATTATCTTGAACAGTATAATTAAGTATTTTAGCCGAAGATGTAGAGAAAAATAAAACAATGAGATCAAATTTGAACTGTTGACAGATTATTATGAGTGGGCATATGCTTAATATTTACAATTCCGGAACTATAGATCATGAATTCACAATATAAATTTTGTTGAATGAAATAGTCTAACCAAGATTGTCTACAGTCTGTTATCCTACTGACAGATGCAAATTGCTTTTCCCGCTTTCTGCTCGAATCCGGAATCCTTGGTTAGCGAAGGAACAGGACCGGCATTATGTTGAAATGCTGTACCCAGCTTCTTAAGTCCTAAGTGTTGCGGTAGTTGTTGGTGATATGTTCTATTTGTCGACCTCATGGCGTCCACTTAGTGGTTGCCATCGCACGAACACTACGAAAGTAAGAAATGTGTGTCCATGTGTGATTAGGGATGGCAAATATTTTCAACATATCGATATATCAAATTACCGATAAATCACAAACCAAATATCGATCTAACGATAGTATCGAAAGAAAAATATGGAACTGTAAATTATTTACCTGTTTAAAATTATACACTAACTCTTTATGTCATGTCCAAAAATAAACTCATGTGTAGCTGACACTATTTAGAATAGCTACTGAATGTTAAAATGAATACATGTATCTACACAAAAAAAGTAGTGATCTTTGGGGTTGAATGAAAAAAAATCAAAGTAAGAATATTATGTTAACTTTTCATTATTATGTTAATTATAAAAGAATAATGTGATAATAGTTTGTAAGGCGACTGGCTAAGCATCTTAGAGTCTGCGTTGCCAACTCACACAACTTCATTTACTCGTTCTACCCACTGGTTTACAATAAACTACATTTAAGTGCGTTAACCTCACGTAAAACAAGTATTAAAGTTTCTTTATTATATCAACGCATGTTTTGTACGCATATGAGGCAATTTAAATGTGTTTTTTTTTTTTTAATCGTGATGATTTTGAGTAGGGAGAATGACGTCGATATTTAGTGATATCGGATCAAAATATCGATATGGCCGATTATCGAAAGAAAATATCGATATGGTACTAATATATCGATATATCGAAACATATTTATTATATAGTTGCAATCTCTATGTGTTGTGGTTACCAGGATCCCGTCCTATGGAAGGGAGAGAGCCGACTATCGAGCTTGTCAGTTTGCCGAAAATCAGATCAATACTACGTGATTTAGGATTCCATGTAGGGTCTTAATAGCTTTAGCTTCGGGGATATTAATAAATTGACCTTTCTAGGGAACAGTCGGCCCTAGTTAGTAACAATGAATGACACTGTTCTTATACACTCATTCACCATCCATACTCAGCCATATTGATTGTATTGACGATCAGAATCTTATTAATACAATGTTTTTAAATCATAACAGTACAGGCAATAATCGCTTAAGAGCCTTGATGGTGTATTCTCCAGAGAGAGATTCAAAATTATTGAATCTGTTCTGATCTACAGAGCAAGTAATACAAATACCACAATAGTAGTACAGTACAAATTTGTATTATTTGCTCTGTGGTCTGATCTGCATCGTCGCCACTTTTGGAAGTAATGAGAGGTAATTTGTGTTTTCCCTAAAAGTTTACGGGTTTGTCTCTTTTCTTAACAGCAAAGAAACTGGATAAATGATCAGAAAATTACAGTTACAAAAGGAAACAAATATTGATCCTTTGAGCTTACCTATTCATTATTTACCACAGGGTAGCAAACTGCTTTTGCGATAATGTTTTTACGCTCTTGAATGGTATAATAGTCTGATTAATATACTTTCAGATTCATTAAACCCCAATAGGGAATGTCAGCACCCATCTTAACTAAACCCAATTAAACCCCATCTTACGTTAAAGCAAACTACCTTGGCAAAAGACAACCCAGCAGTGCATTCTCGTCAGGCGGTCAACCAGCCCAAAACGTTAAACTGTAAAAATTCATGTTTGCAAGGCCATCTGGGCAGAATGTCCGGCCCTTGAAATTTGACGAGGGTTAAGTATCCCAACTAATGTATCTGGGCAGATTGTCCGGGAATCAACTGATACAAATCTTTGTCCATAGATAATTCTTTTTCTATTATGACCGTGTTGAAATTGTATACTAGTAAATTTTGAATTTTGTTTAACCCATATCTAAACGTTTGCTAATGAGAGAAACAATTGAGTTATATCTTTTAGTAAAAGACTTCTGCTAAAATGTAATTTTGATATTTTTAAATGACAACATTTTGATTACTAAAATATGTTGAATTGTTAGACTGGTTTTGTATACACTACCGTCACACTACCTTGCTAAACATCAATGGGTAACTCAAGTAAATATTGATAATGAAAATAACGCACGGTTTGCATAATTGAACATAAATTTGTATTATTTAAGACAGACCCATTAAAAAAACTTTGAAAACATTGCACACTATTAATCAAATAAGACCAACAAAACACAAACAGCAAATTTAATTTTTAGTTTGAAGTTTGTAAAAATGTGGTTTTGGCATCTCGTTTTTAATCATTATTTTTTTCTACTAACCCTCAAAATCAATTATTTATGTTTGTGCATTACCTATTTGCCTTTTTGTGTTTTATCCATTATTCTTTAATTATTTCAGTTGTGGCCTTCATTCTTCTTCATACATTTTGCTTCCAGTCTTGATTTTAAATTTGTCTTGGAACCTAAAATGTTGGTCCTTCAGCTTTCTAAGGTTTTTGAGGTTATGTTGTTGTCTAATAATTCTTTCAATTTTTTTGTTGCTATTTTTCTCTAAAATGAGTCATTTTAATCCTTAGCAAAACGCAAGTGTACTTTCTATGATGAAGTTTGCAGCATTTTCTGAAGATAAAAGAACACTATAATATACAGTACATACATTTACGTTGCAGCTCATTTACAATTAAGGGTCTACGGCATAGTTCTCTCTCATAGAAATCATCAGTGTTAAAGTTGGCCCCTATAGTTATCGAGTTGGTAGTATATGTAATAAGAATACAATTTCTAAAAATATTGGATGAATAATTTGTTAATAATATTTTATTTACTTATTTGTAGTGTTTTGTTTCTGCAGATATCCAAACTAGTCTTAACAAAAGAATATCAGTCTCAGTCCAATTATTAATCGCCAATCACCACAGACAACGGTGAGTTTTTTACTGTTGATTTTCTGTGTGAAAAACCTGCATTTAGACACTAAAGTGGTTGACTCGTTCATGTCGGGAGGGAAATTGAATTCCAATAACATCCGCTTAAAACAAGCTGGGGCTGGCTTTGTCACTTGATTGGAATGCTTTAAAACTTTTTAATATAAAGTACACAAAAAACAATTGAGTGTGCGCTGGTGAAAATTGTGTTTTCGTAGCTTTTCCACTTGTTTCGAATACGTATGATGTATTCTAGTAAGCATGCTCAAATGTTATTATAGGCCCTGTACATATAACGTCATATAGATGTTTATCTTTTTATATTGTTTATTATTATTATTATTATTCATTAATATTACCATCGTCAAGATATGGGTGAATTTGGACAGCAAATAAAGTTAGATGAGCGTAAAGTCTTTGTTTCACTTTAGCGTAAGGTCCACTTATTTCACAGAAAGGGCCACTTGATCAATCAAGGGACCCACAGTTTATCATGGAATACGAACCACGTAATATTGATAATTTTCGACTAACTGACAAGCCGTATTCATGTAATACTAAATAAAAAAAAAATACTTTATTAGCATTTTAGCCACATAAAATGTGATTAAATGTACTGAATAAAATTTAATATTATGGATAGTTAATACATTTTACAACTTATAGGCTATATTATTTATTGAATAAGAATTTCCATGACAAACTAAATATTACTAAACAAATTCCTTAGTACAAATAACATATACCTAATAATATACACTTATACTATCAGAAATTTAAAATATATATTTAGAATTACCAAACAACTTATTTTATACGATTCTAAGAGTACTATAAAACTTCATTTTAGGGGTACCTAGAAATTAAATTCTCGCACAGTTTCCAACTAATTTTCCACGCCTGTTGTGTGCATACTTAGCCAACTTAACCTAATTGTCTTCATTTAGTAACGTTATGAATCGTTCACTAAGAACTCGTGCAATCTCAAAAATACCTAAAAATATACAAAACTGTTGGTTTTTCTGAATATAAATAAGTGGAGCCAGTCAGTTTACTTACGTGACTGGCCTTGGCAATATCAGTACTTATTAATTGGTAACCTTCTCAAATGGAACTTATTCTTAGTTAGAGATGTGACGAGAAAGCTCGTTTTAATGGAAGTAGAAGACTATCTTCATTAAAAATGGCAAACTGTATGCGAGTGGGGAACAAAGAAGGCGCCAGAAAGACGCCCTGTGTCACCCCTGAATGTACCACTCCAGCCAGCATTCATGCGTCTCACGTATCTTCCCTTTATTCCCCGGGCTCGTCCTTCATCTCTGTTGGCTTGTCGAGAGATGAGGAGTCGTAATGTATGAAGTGAGCGGAATGCCTTTTGTCCTTGTCGTTTGCCAGTCGATTTACAAGAGTCGAGTCAATACAGGTGGGCCGAGTGGTGACGTTTTAGTAACTGACAACTTTAAGGCGGCGCTACTCTTTCATGATTTGTATTGATTGGCCAAGTGAAAATTCTGAGTCAAAAATATATTACGTTTGGATCTAAAATATGTCTTGAGCTTTCGTCTGCTTTTTACAGTGGTTAATGTTGCTAGTGACACACTTACCAATTAATTAAGTGGCTCGGTCGTTGTGCCGGAAGGGCCCACTTGAGTGAGTGTTGTTTGTCGCATGGGAAGTAGGAACTACACTAAGTGGGAATGAGGTTAATATATTGTTTTATTCTTTGTACCGAGTACTTACGACAAGCTTTCTAACGTTCGATCGTCAGCCCAGTTCACTCTCGACTTGACGCAGGTTCAATGTATAGTAATAGATATTCTTTATATTTATGGTAAATGAAATGTAGTCTTTTGTTTATCCACGAACTAAGCCTCAGTTTATATTGTGTTCATTATTGACCGACAGTCGAAGACGTTTTTCATTCCATTAACTAAATCAAAGTAAGTCTGCATGTTCTAATGTTGCATATAATTTTATTTGATTTCCAACTGACTACAAATAAAATGAAAATTTTTACAAACTTAGGAAGGACAACTATTGAATGTCTTTAAACACGTTTTTAGAATCGAATCTAGTTTTACGTTAGGTTCTAAAATGCGTTCCCAAACCGCGATAGGCAACTTTGTACGACAGGTTTGTAACCTCCTTCTAGAGTTCCTTCAGAATGGTTTGTAAATAGGGTATGCTGGTGTCTAGAGTCTAGAGCCTGTTTAGTAAATAAATAAATGTACAACATTTTACAGTGGCCGGGTTCTTGTTGTTTAACTTTTCCAGTGTAAAGGACGCACTACTACAAGGAAACTTTGCGGTACTCTAGGTGTGAAAATTCAGCATGTTAAATCAGAAGGGTTTGTGCAAAAAAGGTATATGGTCGAAGTATTTATGTTGGTGTATGTCTAGAAGATTTGTGACCGGAGGGTGAATATTGCTGGATCATGGAAAATCCCCCTCTAGACTTTTATTGGCTCCGGATACAAGGGAAAATACAGGACACAAGGGCAAACGGGGATTACTGGAAAAACTTTAAACTCTATGACTGCAATAATTGACAGATGTTTCAAAAATGTTAGATTATAGCATACTGCTTTGGTTTATATACGCAATTGAACTTGTATTTAGTTAAAAATACATTTCAATTAACTTTTTTCTCATTATGTTAAGCTAATCTATAATTCTATTTTGGATAGATGCTTAAACATCTCTCTACGCTAATTAGCCAATGTTTATACATCACAGTAAACGCCTCAATATTACTATTTAAAATATTAAACATGAGTTTTAGAGCCTATTAAATAGATTGTTAATATACTGATGACGACTTTTGTCTGAGGAACATGCTAAGGAAAGGCAATGTGGCGTTCTTAGCTGCAGTGTAGATGATGAAGGTAGCCAGACTTGCCACAACGTCAAGAGCTGTCAAATGGTAGAAATGCTTTGGAAATAAATTTAAAGAATTTAACTGTCAAACAACTAAAATATGTATACATCAAACAATAGTTAACGAATATAAATAGCTACATATCCACTTTGATAGTGTTTCTTTGTTTTATATATATTCGTTAACTATTGTTTGATGTATTCCAAGAGTCTTGCATAGATATTTAAAATTATATCTGAGAGCTTAATTTTGGCTGTTTTAAGTTAGAGTGCATCCGTTATTGAATGTGTTAGTCGTTCATTGCTGGAAGCATTGTTAGCGAAAGTTATGAAACATAGCGAATGTTGAGTAGATTGCGCCTTTTAAAAAACAATAATAAAATAAATCAATTTTATCAAATGACTTCTCGATTGAAGGTAGAAGTGCCAACGATTGGCTTAGTTGAACGGTAAAAATAAAGATTTTTAATTTATTTTATATCATAAAGAATTATGTATTTATTTATTGAAATTATTCCTACATATAATACGTGAAGCTGTTTTTTTGTAAACGCCCCTCCCTTATTTCTCTGTCAATTTTTACGATTGGGGTGACAAAAGAATTATCCCTATTCGTAGTTATACAATGAGGTTTCAGTTTTTCAATATTTTTACCCCGAAGGCCACAGAGAGCCCTCGAAGTACTTTTTTTCATAAGAATAACATGGAGAGTGAGATTTAAACTAGCTGTTGAAATGTAAAAGTTGATGTTTGTGTAATTGAACAGCTGTTAGTATGTAAATAACTATG
Source organism: Stictocephala bisonia (assembly GCA_035578905.1). Lineage (NCBI taxonomy): Eukaryota > Metazoa > Arthropoda > Insecta > Hemiptera > Membracidae > Stictocephala > Stictocephala bisonia. The sequence continues at coordinate 1,145,065 of JAQJVL010000023.1, forward strand.
TTTATAATATTGAGAAGGTTATAGATATTTCGTCATCTTAGTAACATTGGGTGTTTTTAAATAGGTTGCAAATCAAGTGCAATGTGTGAGCTAATAGATATAAGTTTCACTTAATACAGTCCAACCACCATTGTCACATGCCGAGGCCGAATGACGAGGTGTCACGCGAAGTGTGCTGGGGTGTCCCCTGATTAGTTACTATCATTTTAGCAGTTTATTAATTTTTACTTTACTATAGTCCAGCATGATTTAATATATTATTGTTCATAGTTTTAAATTAATACTATCGAAAATGAGACAATAGCTGTCTATACTAATAATTTTAATGTAAAACTAATTATAAACTTTTTATGAACTAAGATTTTTTTTAATTTGACTTAATTCTATGAGCATTGAGTCAAATTAAACGTACTGGTAAACGGCGTTTTTCATCTGTAGGCTATACAGTAATGTACTAAAATAACATGGTATACCAATTTAATTAATAAATTAACGTAAAAATGGTTCTTTATTTGTGGGTTCATTCACGTTTTCAATCACAATACGCCACTGTCTATCGTTGTCGAATCCTCGTGAGACGTGTCGTAGGTCGTTTTGGGGATGGACTGTGAAAGTAAATATTAGTAATTCATTGGATGCCGTGCATGTCGGCGGACGGTCAGCGCCCCTTCACCATGACGGACGAGTGCGCTAATACCGTTTAAAGAACTATTTAAGACCGCCACACCTTTCAAAGGTGCCAATTAAAGTGCTATTGTAATTTGTGATGTAAACAGTTGGAACACGCAGAGAGGGCTGGGGAAGGGGTAGTGGGGTCACAAAGGGAGCGGTAGTAATTGAAACCACAACAAGTATTAGAAACACGTGAGCAGTGCAAGGGGCTGATGGGTGCATAAAATTAGGGCGCTACAAGATATAATAGCCTTTCAGGATAGTGGCTCTCAGCGGGGGTTGGGCAGGAGGGTAAAAAACCTGACGGGGTCTCGTGTACTGTGATGGTTTCCACTATCATCTTAATGGTAGTCTAATTTTCATTAACGTCATTTACTAAAGAAACAAGAAGACTGTCCTCCATATGGAACTTTTTTCCTGTTCGGTGAAATTAGTTTATGTTCGGTCACCACAGGTAGCGCCAGTGGTCTTCCCCTCTCTGTCTCTCTCCAGCCCCCGCTGAAATGCCTAACAGATAAGCTAATAGTACCGGTACGCTAAACAGAAGTACGAGAGGTTATTTGAAACTAATCACCAGCAGGACATGTGCGTGTCTACAGTTAATGTATTGCATTAGTTGGTCTGTTTTCATAGTCGGTCGTATAGTTAGGGGTAGATAAGCATTTAATGTTTGTAAATCTATTTTATATTCAAACGTCCTGGACCGAGAATGAACTACTGCCACAATTCAAGTCAGGTTTGTTCACTTGGACTTTATCTTCCATCGTACTTCACCCAAAATAACAAAGGCAACTGTTCATGTATAGTATTTAGATGTGCTTTATGTATCTGTGTCGGGAATTGGCTTCAGACTACATTCTCTTGTGGAAGGAGAAAGCCATCTCGTCTCGGAGCGTTAGGGTGGCTGAAATAAGTAAGAAACTGAGCACGTGACGGGAATAAAGGCGAATTGAGACCACACAACAAGAAGAAGGGAGATGGGAGACACGCGACTTGCTGCGACATTGTTGTCGGCCGACACGGGACAAGATAATTGTTTTCTTTGCCAATCCTTAGAACGGGTTGTCCCAATGTGAGAGGATTGGATCTGTTGTTAGATACTCTTGTGTTGAAATAGTTTGGACCTGTGAACTGAAAATTAACGGAAAAGTAAAAAAAAAATAACAAGTACAGCGTACGTATTAGTTGTTGGATATGGTGTTAAATTGTTTGAAGTGTCTCAGTGCTGTAAAACTTAACTGTACCACATAGTGTAGGTCTAGTAGTATGAATCAACGCCGCTCGCATTCGTAACATATTAGTACATAGCTTACCGAATAGTGTAGCGCTGTTTGACAGATTAAAGTAATGCAATTCACCGTGAACATACTGTAAAAGGTAGACAAGCAGTTTCACACTGTGCTATTTGATACAATACTATGAAACTTGACCGTGTGAAACAATAGATTGGCTGTGCGTAATCACCGATAATACTCAAGTACAGACAGTTGTTTTTTTTTTTTTTTTTTATGATAACTCCTATGAGAAGGTAACAAATTTCTTGCTAAAGGTAGGCAACATGTGTGCAGTGCCACGTGACTCGCTAAATGATACTAACAAGTTTCGCTAAGTGGCTACTGTTTTTTAATAAGTTAGGTGGTTGTGTACTACCTCGAAACATAAGTGAGCCTATTTTGTAAACAACATTCATAGTGAGCCCATTTTGTAAACAACATTCATGTGATCATAGTTTCTTGCACGAACCAGGATAGTCACACTTCCAAGACAGTTACGTCATTGTGTGACTAACTGCGTGAATCGTAAACGTGTATTGATCTCCTAGAAAAGTATGATATACTATATCAACAGATTGTTTCTGTTACCAACATTGGCAAAAGTGTTTTTAATAGCTCGACACCCCTTCAATAGCCGCAAAGAAGGCCTGCGATGGTGATTGGTCATTGATGGGGCACTCACGTTTAGTACACAAAAGACATTTGTATGAAGTTTCATCGTAATTTAATTCGTAAACCGCAGATCTTCAAATGTTTCACTGCAGTTTTGAATAATACTTTTTATAGTCTCGTTCATAAAACGTTTAAATAACATACTTAAAGTGCATAGTTGATCAATGTTGTTGACAGCAATAAACTGCAATAACAGCTAAAACAATTGAACCAAAATAATTTAATTTCCTGATTTTATTACTCAGTTTTCAATATTTATTGAGTAGTTTGTTAATGAAGACCCTTCATGATGTTCTGATCGTCTTTTATAATCAGTATCTTCTTTTACATTTTTCCTGTAAGGGGGTTCGTTATATCTCTTAATTTATTATTTTTAAGGATGTTTGTGTTTCAATTTTTTTATATATAATAGATGTATTGTAGCCCAGGCAATGGTCGGCTGGTGCTGAGGGAGTGTGCTGATGACGTCATAGCCCCAATTAATCCCGCCCGTACCGCCAGTAACTCGACTGCCATAAGGGACTAATTCCACTTGCCTCTAGATAAGACTAATTTGAAGTTATCACTTTTATAGGCCAACTAATTTGACCAGGAAGTTTTGAATGGTAGCCGCCAATTTTATTTATGTTTATGAAGTCAACTAAATTGTGGTCTATTGCTTTCAATTTAGATCGACACGGTTATACAGACAAAGACCTGTGTGGGCAGTTATTTTAAATTTACGACCTAATACATTTTGCCTTGATGCTGTTTTTCTATTCAGGGATCAATATTTCAAAGCATTACTAATTAATTAAGAGAAATGCTATTTATGTTAATATATTTATTTGATTATTTTTCAGAAAATCCTCTCTCGTATCGTTACACATTATTAGTTTAATAGGACCAATAATTGTTAGTTTTAGCTTACTTCATCGGTTACAGCAATTACTTTTTGTCGTAATTAACTTCTACTCCTCGTTTATTGAAAATATTCATACTCATTTAATGTAAAATAACCCTCTTGTCAAGGGCTTTTTTAATCTGTATGATAATTGAAGCAGCCAACATTTTTATCGATTGTTGGCTTAATCACATTTTCTCCTTTATCTTCTATGGAGGGGATCCCACGTGTCTATGGAGGGGATCACATTTTTTGTCACAGTTTAATATGCGTGTGTTTTTGTAGTTTTAAGTTAATTTTTTATGTTAAAAACGTTTTCTGAATGTATTTGTGGAAATTCATTTAGAAAGTAGGTTATTTGGAAGACCTCATAGATAGTTCGAAATTGTTAAATATACGTGTGTAAGAAAATTATTTTATTTGTTTTACCGAGTGCTATATTCACGAGGCAAGATGGTAGGTGCAACATGCTGAAAAATACAAATAATGATAACTGTATTTATGAATTCATTATATGTTTGGAATACAATTATAAGGAAGTGACCCGTTACTAGTAAAAATAATGCCATTAACTATTGTTTGTTGTTTTCAGCATGGATTTAAACTTTCTAGTGAAAAATCTAACCGTTAACTGTTTTTTTTTTTTTTTTAAAGAGGCCGACCTCCTTCTTAACCTTACTCTAGCCATTCCCCATAGACCAATGATCTGTGCGAGGAACTTATTCAGACAGAGTAAGGGGACGAACCAGTACAGTACAAGGTGAATATTACTGATAAATCTTCCAGTCTAGGCCGGATTCGAACCAGCGCTATCTCTAACCCAAGCTCTAAGTTCTGACGCCTTAGACCGCTCGGCCACCGGCTCGCCCAAAACAGCCTACTTATTATTCATTATTGATTATTCACCTGAAAAGTTGATTTGCTGAATAACAATAACAAATGTAACAACATATACAATATAGTTGTTATTTATGCTCCTGTTTCCAAATTTCGATTACTAAACTTTTCTGTAGATAAGATTTCCAGAGAATAATGGAGGAAATCCAGTTTTAGTGGACCATGTTATTTGTGTTTACGATTTTATAGTGCAGCAACTTAAAAATTAGTCAAATGATATGAGAATAACATCGTGTATCGCTTTCCTGCGCCCCTGGCGGTTGTCAGTGAACTGCCAGTGTCAGAACAGCTAATTTGCCAGTGTTATCAGAACAGCTGATTTGCCCGTGTTGTCAAAACAGCTGATTTGCCCGTGTTAAGTATTCAATATGGCAATATGACAGTGGTGCTCATTAAACGATAACCAGGTATTTAAATTCGCAGTGGCAGTAATTCCTTTGTTCTCTGGTAGTGTCGTGCAAGACCAATTGTATACTAATTTTCTCTTAAGTCATTGTCGATAGTGTTTCATCCCCTAAAGAAAGTTTTAATAAATTGTGATTGATCTCGTTAATTTTTCAGTCTTTAAGTAGATACAAATTGGAATGGCAACGATATATCGTTGTATCGGAAATATCGATAAATACGTTTTGATATATTGATAAATTAGTATCGATATTTTCTTTCGATAATATTAATATTAATAATAATATTCTTATCGATATTTTGGTCCGTTATATCATATCACTAAAATACTGACGTTATTCTCTCTCCTCAAAATCATCACGATTCGAAAAAATTACATTTAAATTGCCTCTTATGCGTACAAAACATGCATTGAAATAATGAAGTAACTATATTAGTTTTTTTACGTGAGGTTAACGCACTCTAATGTAGTTTATTGTAGACCAGTGGGTGGAACGGGTAAATGAAGTCGTTTGTGAGTTGGCAACGATGACTCTAAGATGCCTAGCTAGTCGCCTTAAAAACAATTATTACTTTATTATTTTATAACTAACATAATAATTAAAGGTGTATTTTTTCTTATTTTGAAATTTTTCATCCAACTCCACAGACTACAACTTGTTTCGTGTACATAAATGTGGTAGCCTATTAATGTTAACATACATTAGGCTATTCTAAATAGTGAAAGCTATACATAAGTATATTTTTGGTCACCACGTAAGAGTTAGTGCATAATTTTAGACAGTTAAATCATTTACAATTCGATATATCGGTTACCCGATATATACATATTTTTCTTTCAATATTTGGTTTGCGATATATCAATATGTCGAAAATATTTGCCATCCTTAGATACAGATAGTTGACTACTATAAGAGAATGTTGTTGACATGTTCAAGTGTAATTTTATTTAAATGCTTGAAAACTAACATTTATTAATAGTTTTACATGAAAACGACTGATGGTTAAATGTACTTCAAAAGGTCCACCCACTCATTCGACCCACAACCATTATGTTAAGTTTGTGTTTAATAAATGTTTAGTAAATGTTTGTGTTTAGTAAAAAATGTTTAGTAGTTCATAGCTTTGTTTCTTGCTTTTACAAGAAAGAAAGTTTTGTGTAGTCTGTTGAATTATTATTCGTGAGTTTCTCAGTTTGTAAGTTTTGAGTGGTTTGAAAAGTTTAAATTTAAGAGTGATGATAAAAAGTAATCATTCTCAGAATGTGCTATTATAGATGTTTTGAGATCTTATTAAATACACAAATAAGTATTATTTGTTTAGTAACTGAAAACGTTTGAGACAACACTGAGGTTCAATTTGTTAGTTAATAATATTGTTGGTATATTAGCTGAAATCATTTTATTTACCGTGGTTATATTTTCATGTATGTTTTTATAAATTTAGTTCTTTTCTGATATTTTCTGATACATTCCTCATTACAGTATTAGATTTAAGGGTGTTCATCCGACCGGCTCAGTTCGGCGCTGGATGAAGTTTAGTTCAACGTTTCGCCACCACTGTCGCCACGTGTAGCAAAGTGAATGCATTGCTGGGGGTATGAGAGAGTTACAGCACTCTAGCTTCATGCCTGAAGCACAACCGGGAATAACTCCCTAAATTATTGTAAACTTTATCAATAAAGATGTTATATATTATTAATCTACTTTTTCGGCCAAAGATAATTGTACAAATTTCAATTCGAAATTCATACAGACATTATTTATAAAATAAAAAAAATATTCTTTTTTTTATTATTAGTTTTAATTTGCTCTAGGTTGATTAGTACCATTTGTCCGCTATATTCTCATATTGTACAGTTTATTAATGAGTTAGGAACCAAGAGAGGCCAAATTAGCCACTTTAGGTAGCCATATATCCATACAATTTTTTAAAAATATTTTCCCTCAACACACTTATTATTTGTAACAAGACAAACAATTTTATTTTTAAATATCAAATATAATTTTCGATCGAACACTAATTTCTTTGATAACGTGCTGATAGAGGAACTAAAAGAGTGTTAGTTGAAATGTTTTTGAATGATTTTTATAAACAATTGTAACGGTGGTTAATGATGTGGTTTGTTACGCTGCAGCCCCTGTCTGCACCCTCGACGGATTACGGCCGACTGGCGGTCGACCCTCCGCCCAGCCCTCATTACCGGCTCCAAATCGCACCCTGGGGCCACCGCTCGGCCACCACCGCTAAGTCAAGGGATATCAATTAATTATTGTTACCATTGTGTTTTTATTCCCCACACGCCGTTGCCATTAGCATAAATAAACTACGAGCCGTGGACATGCCCCTATTTGCAGCGCCAGCTTCCATTACACGCCTCGTTTCAAGGATCGTTTTAGTTTAGTTCTCATAGGGGTGGATTATAAATGTGCTATTACTTGATCTTGATTGTTGCTTTATGTGGGGGATGAAACCGTTAACCTTTATTTAGGTTTTAGCTGGATAAATAAGAACTACATTGTTGTCAAGAAATAAGACAAGACATTAATTCTTACCATTTAGTACTAACTGAACTCAAGAATGTCCTACCCTCAAATATGCATTTCCATGAGGAGATAGTCAACACCAGAACTAAAAGAAGTTCATATGCAGGATGAACATGAATTTATTGACAAAATCTTGTGTAACCCTTTACTGAAGTGTTACTGTGTGTCACAGTTGGTAAAAGGGGTGTTTATACTTGAAATATTTAAACTATCTTGGAAGTTCGTTAAAAGAAAATAACATTTTTGGCAATTTTAATTGTCATTTTAACAAACTATATAACAGTTATAACAGTCCAATAGTTATTTTGTACCAACAATTATATAATGAGGTGTGTGGATACCCCTGCAGGCTTCGCGTGCAAACCCCAACGCTCGCTGCGCTCGATAGACCTCGGCTTTCGGCTTCGGCGTGACTTGTCTACCAGATAATAGTAGATTACCTCTATAACATGAAATAAAAATATTCAGTTTATTTCACTCACACTACTTGCTTTGCTACATATTTATTAGTATAAATATCCAATGACAGCCTATTTTAAATGTGTTCATTTCAATTGTTTTTTCTTAGCAGCTGAAGATTAACTCATAGTATAATATTAAAAATGCGTCTATCACATAGCAGCTTTGTTCTGTGGCATCAATAGTACAATGTCAAACATGCAAAATAAACATGTTTATTTATTATAAAACAGCTGTTATTAACTTACTAATTATTAAAACCCCAATGTTATCCTTATGGAACAATCTTTTAGGGGTGGTTTATGCTCCTTAGGAGTATTTTTTCAAAATGACCTAAAGAAATAGTGTAAAAAATGTCAGTTCTCTACCTACATGGGAAGAGAATCAGTGATGGATGAGTAAGTCAGTTAGTCAGTGCTTTGCTCAAATTGTATATATATATATATACAAATAAACTGAAACGTATTTCCTTTACTGTGCTTATTTTATTGCGCGGGTGCGGGAGTCACATGGATGTAATTTGTTTTTATTAAATTCGTGGTCAAAGAAATAAGAGTTATGTTGTTCGTTTTACTCAGTTTAAACCATCAACATTTGTGTATCAATAACATATTATTTACACCAATTATTAGACAGTTGAAACATTTTCTCATAAAAACCTCTTTCCAATTCACGCTTGGCCGACAATTAGAGACAAGATGGCTAATGGAACTTGTGCATAATTTCCTTAGTCTTTCCTCGTATTTTCCCACTTTGTTACGGCAGACGGTTCCAACACAGGGTCGGTACTATTGTAGAGATAATATATAGATGTGGACTATTCACTCTCCTTGCACATTTATCAACCCATTACCATCTTGCAAATAAAATGGAAAATGTTTGTAAAGTGTTTTTTTCTGTGCTCAGTTAAATATTTTAATTCATACAAAAATATGTAGGCCTAAATAATAGATTTGGGATGTGTCCATATATTATTATAATATTCTGTTCTTATTTATCCTTAGTGAAGTCACACGAGTACCTGTTGATAATTGACGATGTTTTACCATGACCTGCTCCAAGGTGTATTTACTTCAAGAAATGTTTGTTACTGAAGATTAAGGACATAGCTTGCTTAGAAAGGGAGGATATCAATTGCAAACAGTAACCCCTAAACAGTATCAGTCTATTAGGGATGCTGAGTGTTTGATTATTAATTATTGTATCTGAGTTACTACTATTACAAGCAAAAAGTCACAATTCGAGCATTCCCTTAATGTGTTTTTATATGAAGATTAAATTATCTTGAGCAAGACATGGGTAGTATATCGAGAATGCATTTGAAAAAAAAAAAAATGGAGTCGTAATTAATTATCAAATAGCGACAGATAAACTGTCATTATTCCATCGACTGAATAGTTAAAATTGTATACATTTCAATTAAAACTTGAAAATTATAAAACATTTGCGTTGGACGACGTTTTTAAACCGTCATGGAACATGTTGGTGATGCCTAAAACCACGTTATCGTGGATTTAGTGGTCGTAGTTGAAGAACCTAACACTCGGCACGCAGTAAAAATGTAAATATTTATGATGTAGGTACAGTACTTTATTTTTCATGGCCAACGAAGTACCTAGTTCGGTGTACTGTTTGTTTCATTGACGTTGGAAGAAGGGGCGTGATGTCGTATTTACGCACAGCTTTCTGTATTTACGTTAGCTAAACTGTAACAGCTTGCACTTGACTGATTGGCTGATGAAATTTCTTACAAACATTGTTTTTAAAACAACGTATTTTTGTCGTGTCTTAGTTAGGGCCTATGGCTGATTCGGATTGATAAAAAACTAGTTCAGTCTTCTTTAAACGACTCACATGTGATTTTAACTCAACGGACCAATGGTTTCCAGATGAGCTTTGGTTTAGTAACATCATTGTCAAATTACAATACACCAATTCCATCAAACATGTCTCTTCAAATAATTGTAAAACTGAAATAAACATATAGTTGGTTGTTTCAATTTATAAATTAGTTAATCGACCTACGAACTTACTTGTGTAAAGAAGAGGGTTTTAATTTTCTTGAGTCGATAAACCGGGTGGGGGGGGGGGTGCGGAGAGAAGAGTTGACCAAGCAAACAACTGAATTGAAAGTGGGTTCGAGAAAAGAAAATATCCGGAGTGTCTTAAAAGATCCACTATTCCATTGTCTCCGTTTTATTATTATTATAAATGGAGATAGAGAGGTTTGCTTGAGAGAATGTTTTTGGAGTTTGTTAGATGAAAAATGTCAAGCCTTTCTCTGAAAACGGGGTAGTTTGGGGGTTACATTTTTACTATGTTTAATAGAGCGCAACATGTGTTATATTCTCTTGTGGCCCTCTCCAATGTGATATCGTAATTGCTGAAAAATAACTAGTACATGAATGTTTTGTTTGTCTTAAAATAACTTCAGATGTAACTTCAATGAGGGTTTTAATAAAAAAAAGTCTAACTTTAATTATCCACCACGTTGGATAAGGTAACATTAGGGACCTATAGCTTGCGCTATTCTTCTTCTTTGTTTAATATCTTCCAAAAATAAGACGTCACTTTGTAAAAATCCACTTTTACTAAACAGTTTTGTCTTGCCCCCATTCCATCCCATTTCTGGGGATGGGTTGAAATATTCCATGCATAAAAAAATTCCTCGCTTGGTCATATAAACATTCCCTGTATTAAACACTACACCTCCGTTTATACAATAAATATAGATAGGGTTTAGTGAATTTAAGGGGCCGTTTCGCTTCTCAAAAAGCGCCCAAAACATGGCTTACTATTTCAACGATTCGACCAGAAATAATGGTCGTATCGTAACACTTGAAGTGTCGTTTGATAGATTAAAATTTGTCTAAATAAGGTGATTTTTTTTAATTTGTGATTTTTGTAGTTAAATTTTTGGACTTTTCAATATCATTCTTAAATATTCTAAATTTAAAATCTTATAATATCAACTTATATTTCACTATACGAGCACTATATATATATCGGACCCTTAATAATCATAGAAGGTTTACTATAACTCGTTATAATAATAAACGTGAACCGTACAGTTGAAATAGAAGAGTATTTTATGGCTACAATAGGGCTGTCTGGGCCTCTGACGACTTCTCATGTAAGTTTGGGAAACGTCCACCTTAAACACTAAGTGTTTTGTAAATAGTAATTGTTTCTTTTTATTTGTAAACATAAATTAGTGTGTAAGGCTCCAATGAAAACAGTACTGGAACTTGCCAAAGTTATATCTAAGTATGAATGGTTTACTTGTAATCATGTTTTAACTGTAATAGATACAGTACACAGTCGAAGTGTTCCAAAGGAATAATGCACGGTAAACAAGAGAATGTGGGCGTCGAGTACTCCAGTCTAGACGACTGGATGGCAGTGAATATACATCGACGGAGACTGTGTCATTATCCGTCTGGAGAATTTCATTAGCAAATTAAGGCTCCAGTCGTTCGCGCGTTTCTGCCTCCAGACAATCTACAATAAAACGCCAACGAAAACAACTGTGTCCTTGTTTATCGTATTAAAAGTGAAGAAAATTCGCATGACAGTTTCGTTATTTGGTACTTGGTGGAATTTCGATGGATTGAAATGAAACATTTTTACTAATTCCACAGTTTTTAATTTTAGATTTTTAATTTAATCTAAAATTAAAAACTGTGGAATTAGTAAAAATGTTTAATTTCAAAATTCGCATGAGATAATATCATTAACTTGATCATATTTTAAATGATGACGAACTGTTATGTTAATTACATATTTTAAAAAGCACGATTATATAATTTTTATATAAATTATGAAAATAATGTATGCACAATTTTTTACAAATAAGTTAATACTTCTCATCGGGTCAATTATCATTTTCGAATTTCCCATGAAACAAGAAAATTGTTGCAGTTCCATTATTTGTTTCCCTATTATATATATATATATATATATATATATATATATATATATATATATATATATATATATATATATGTAAACACGAACACACATACAAGTATTCCATTTTAACACTCGTTAAATACATATTTGTGCATTTTGCCATTTTTCATTAATAACGTGTTTGTGTGACAATGGTAAGAAAGACATGCAAAATTGTTAATACAAAATTTCTGTAAAAATGTATTCCTAACCAACGATTTTTTCTCGTAAATTAAATCCGATTCTCTGCCTAAACGCTAGGCAAAGGAAGCTGTGATCTAGAAACACGTTATGAACTTTTCAATGCCTACTGCTAAACAAAGTTACTTCAGAAAATGTTTTTTTTATGTTTCATAACACGGGTTTTCCGCCGTCTCTTGGTAAGTGCACCTCTCAACTCCTACTTACGTAAGAAGTACAGACGGCAAGGTAACACACCGTATGAACAAAAAGTTATGGGATCTTCAAACTCTTATATTTGAAAAACTGCATGAAGTCCCATACAATAAGATGGTAGCTCTGGAGTCCATAGTACATATTCATAACTTTATGGGATATCTAACGTCTTCTTTTTCAGTTATAAAACTTTATTCTAGGGTCAGATCCATTTTTAGTTAGATTTTCAGCAAACAGCAAGAATGAAGAGTCTTCTGTGAATAATTCTGTCACAGTCGCACCTCCGATCTGGTGTTGACATTGGAACTACTTTAACACCGTCGGTAATCAGAAGACCGATTGTCGTCCGTCCCCAAAACATTGTGTGAGTTGAACAACGGTGTCATTTGGCTCTCTCTTCCCCGCTTAACCGTCAAATCTTAACATACGTTATAGGATAAATATTGCTATGCTCCTGAGATAAGATTCTTTCCAATCGGCTTTGGTTTATTTTAATAAAATGTTAAATTAGAACAATAGTGTTAAAAAATAAATCAAGGGTTAACATTAAAATCTTATCTCAGGGTACTAGACCATTGTATCCACTTTCAAAAAAGGTTAAGTTTAAAATTGAACTTTCATAAATAAAGCTGTAATATTTTAATTAGCAGAGGCTTAATGGCGAACAAAATCAAATATTCAAGCAAAAGTAGCAGACAAGTGAGAAACCAGGGGTTGACACTGGACACTGACTGTTTGTTACGTGTTAGGATATCTATCCGATTTCTCGGGGGGTTTTCTTTATTTTTAAATGTCCATTCAATTCATAATTTTGTTTACATATTTAAAACTTATTTATTCTTTTATTATTTGTATCTTGAGATATTTTGTATGCAAACCTTTTTGATTTACATTGACTACTGTATTTGATTTAATCATTAATTATTCGCTTGGATGTCATTAATGGCAGAGCTGTAACTATGCTCCAGGGTCTGAGCAAAGCGATATTTTGCTCCAGCCTGTCAGGTGACTAACTACAGGGGGCAGGCTCAAAATAGTTTTGGACTGTATTCAACCCATCAGCTAACTCTGGCAGAAAATAAACAAAACTGTTTCCAAATAAACAACGGTCTTGTGTCAGTCTCTACCAGTTTGTTATTCTCGCGTTGTCCTAAATAAATACACGTGGGAAAGGTTAAAAAGATAGTTTGGTGAATATATGCAGTTTAGAGTAATCTGCAATAGATATAATATAGGGATGGCAAATATGTTCAATATATCGATAAATCGTATATCTAACGATAATATCGAAAGAAAAGTGGCGATATTTAGGGTAACCGATATATCGAATTGTAAAGTAATTATGCACTAACTCTTATGTCATGACAAAAAATACACTCATGTTTTGCTGTCAATATTTAGAATAGCCAACTGAATATAAAAATGAAATACATTTATCTACACGAAACAAGTAGATGTGGCGTAGTATGAAAAACAAATCAAAATAAAAAAAAATATCTCAAATTATTAGGTTAATTATAAAAGAATAGGGTAATAACATTGTTATTTTTGTTTTCCACATTTAAAAATGCCATTGGGCTTCTTATAAACTCTAAACTTCCACCCACTGGTCTACAATAAACTACATTTTAATGCTCTAACCTCACGTAAAAAACTAAATAAAGTTACTTAATTATTTCAACGCATGTTTTGTACGCATAAGAGGCAATTTAAATGTGTGTTTTCGAATCGTGATGTTTTTGAGGAGAGGGAATTACGTCAATATTTAGTGATATTATATATATATCGGGTCAAAATATCGATATAGCCGATATTATCTAAAGAAAATATCGATACTAATATATCGATATATCGAAACGTATTTGTCGATATTTCCGCTATATCGAAACATATTTGTCGATATTTCCGATATATCGAAACATATTTGTCGATATTTCCGATATATCGAAACATATTTATCGATATTTCCGATATATCGTTGCCGTACCTATATGGATTGTTATCACCAAGAGGTATGCCCAGTAATTATTTATCATTTATAAATACGTCACATATTTTGTGTACAAAGTTTATGTCAAAGGCTAAGTCAAGAGTATTGAGGAAGGGGGGGGGGGGTTATTTTGTTTATAAATTTCTTTTACTGTGGAATTAACCACTACTGTTAAAACAGAAACCTCTTGCCTCAGTGTCGTTTAGTAGAACTGGCCGACCCCTCTGTAAGGGAAGGCGTACACCGCATGCGGGTCTTGTTCATCGGCGCTTTAACCACTAGTTGAGGGGAGGGGGATGAAAGGCCTCTGTCCAGTTCAAATTTATAGGTCTGTATAGTTCAGGGGGATTGTTTATTGCAGTTACTTGTGTATAAGTTATTACAGTTTTGAAGGGGTGCAAATTCCCCGTGGTTTAAGTAGGAGACTAGTCAACATTTTCAACGAATCGATATATTGCAAACCAATTATTGATCTAATAATATCGAAAGAAAAATATCGATATATCGAATAACCGATTTATCGTAATGATTTATCTGTTATGTCTTAACTAACTCTTATGTCATAACCAAAAATACACTCATGTTTTGCTGTCACTATTTAGAATAGCTACTGAATGTAAAAACTTAATGTAAATTTACATTTACAATAAAAAAGCTGTGGTCTGTGGGGTTGAGTGAAAACATTCAACATAAGATAAATATACTTATGTTAATCATAAATAATAATGTATTGACATTATTATTTTTGTTTTGTACATTATACATGCCATTAGGTTTCTTATAAACACTAAACTTCCACCCACTTATATACAATAAACTATACGTTAGTCCGTTAACCTTACGTAAAAAACTAATTAAAGTTACTTTATTTTAATGCATGGTTTGTACGCATAAGAGGCAGTTTAAATGTTTTTTTTCGAATCGTAATGATTTTGAGGAGAGATAATAACGTCAATATTGAGTGATATGATATATCGGACCAAAATATCGATGTAGTTGATAGTATCGAAAGAAAATATCGATACTGAAATATCGATATATCGAACATATTTATCAATATTTCCGATATATCGTTGCCATCCCTAGTCAACAGATATATTTTGGGTTCGAATAAATGGTGTTATATTTAATCAAAGGGTCCTCAATATATACTTAACTCTTTAAAGGTAAAACTTCTTCCCAAGTGTTTTCCAAGAATGGTATAGTTCATACAATGTAAATCTGAAAATTATCAAGAATATAAGAAAAGAAAAATAAATAGTAACAAATTATAAAACAAGAAGCATGTATCCTTGTTACTAACTTTTATTAATGATAGGGGCTTATTAATCGTTTTATAAAAGGACTCCAATTTTTACTTTCTCCCGTATGCGTTAGCATAGAGAAAGTATTGTGATCGTCAAAAAGATTTTTTACAAGTTGGTCTAAAATTGCATTTTAGGGCCCCCTGAACCCAAAAATTGTTTTTTTGTAAAACAATTTTGGTGTCTGTCCCCATGTGTCTGTGTGTATGTGCAGTTCGCTGGAGACCAAACGGATGGCTCAATTTTTATGAAATTTGGTATGTACGAGTGTATACTCGTAACTGTATTTAGCCAATATCTCAAGACGATTTTTTCACTTTTTTTAAATTTAGTTTTTTTTAATTTTTATGGGCAAAAAAATACAAAAAAAGGAATTGTCTACAAAACGGCTGTAACGAATAAGATAAAAATTTCAGGAAAGAAGTAAATTACAGTATAAAATATTTTAGTAAAAGCCGCGTATCTCTAACTTTACTAGTTTTTGAGTTGCCAAAAACACATATTTGGGAATCAAACTGGTAATTTTGAAGTTTTTATTATTTTAGTATTTAATACGGGGAATTGTTTGGAACCATTTCTTTTTATATAACTTGAAATACGTTTCTGATTTGAATATTATTATTTTTTTCTACCTCTTACCTCCGCTTAGAGTCACTCGTATTGATCGTATATCACATTATATGGTGGTCGACTGAGGTAATGTTGGCAATGTTACGTTATTTGCAGTGTAAATGCTTAACAATAATATAACCAGTTAATACGTCCAACAATGGGCGACGTACGACCAACCCTTATAGTTGACCCGCCTTATTGGGGTTACTGTCAGTGACACTTTGTACTGCATTACTGTCTGCATTGCATTACTTACTCGGACTTGCAGATAGGCGGAAGTAATCTCATCTCAAGTTGGCTCAGAATTGGACAAGTTCTACTTGAATAACCGCAAATTGGATTGTGCAAGTGGTTTATTATTGGATTTACCGGATTACCTTTTGAGTTGTGAGAGGCTGGGCGTCCCTTTCATCACTGACTTGTCACTGAGACTTGCAGTTGATATTTGTGAGTCAATGTGTGTTAGTTTAGATCTAATGTTGTATTGGATGGATTGGTGCATAAATAACTATAGTATTGTGGGCGCAGAAATTATGTGCACCTGAGTTTGAAGGCTGTTTACTAAGAAACTAAGGAGCTTATGAAAACTCCAATCACATCATTGTTTTCCTTATTTAATTGTGCGTTATTACATATTAATTTTGAAATTCATATAAGTTTTAGTAATTTTTTCTTAGTTATTTTGTACAGAGTTATTACTAAAAACCCCGACAATGTATCGCGTTTATATTTTAATACATGGTTATAGGAATTTTACTATAAATTTTACACATTATAGAATTTTATCTATTCAAAAAAAGTTCTTATCGATCATGTGAAACGTTCTTTTCTTAGCTTTTTGAGGTCGTAAAATGAATTAATTGGTCTTGTTGTAATCCTTATTGTATGCATAGTTTCGATCCATTATTTTCATATTTGTAAGTAAATTTAACGTGCTATTCGTATAATTTAACAGCTCCTATGGATTGTACAGACACAACATCCAAGGTTCGTATAATTTAACATGCTCCTGTGGATTGTACAGACGCTACATCCAAGGTTCGTAAAATTTAACATGCTCTTGTGGATTGTACAGACACATCATCCAAGGTTCGTATAATTTAACAAGCTCCTGTAGATTGTACAGACACATCATCCAAGGTTCGTATAATTTAACAAGTTCCTGTGGATTGTACAGACACATCATCCAAGGTTCGTATAATTTAACAAGCTCCTGTGGATTGTACAGACACATTATCCAAGGTTCGTATAATTTAACAAGCTCCTGTGGATTGTACAGACGCTACATCCAAGGTTCGTATAATTTAACAAGCTCCTGTGGATTGTGCAGACACATCATCCAAAGTTCGTATAATTTAACATGCTCCTGTGGATTTTACAGACGCTAAATCCAAGGTTCGTATAATTTAACAAGCTTCTGTGGAATGTAAAGACGCTACATCCAAGGTTCTTATAATTTAACATGCTCCTGTGGATTGTACAGACGCTACAACCAAGGTTCGTATAATTTTACAAGCTCCTGTGGATTGTACAGACACATCATCCAAGGTTCGTATAATTTAACAAGGTCCTGTGGATTGTACAGACGCTACATCCAAGGTTCGTATAATTTAACAAGCTCCTGTGGATTGTACAGACGCTACATCCAAGGTTCGTATAATTTAACATGCTCCTGTGGATTGTACAGACGCTACATCTAAGGTTCGTATAATTTAACATGCTCCTGTGGATTGTACAGACGCTACATCCAAGGTTCGTATAATTTAACAAGCTCCTGTGGATTGTACAGACACATTATCCAAGGTTCGTATAATTTAACAAGCTCCTGTGGATTGTACAGACGCTACATCCAAGGTTCGTATAATTTAACAAGCTCCTGTGGATTGTGCAGACACATCATCCAAGGTTCGTATAATTTAACAAGCTCCTGTGGAATGTACAGACGCTACATCCAAGGTTCGTATAATTTAACAAGCTCCTGTGGATTGTGCAGACACATCATCCAAGGTTCGTATAATTTAACATGCTCCTGTGGAATGTACAGACGCTACATCCAAGGTTCGTATAATTTAACAAGCTCCTGTGGAATGTACAGAAGCTACATCCAAGGTTCGTATAATTTAACATGCTCCTGTGGAATGTACAGACACATCATCCAAAGTTCGTATAATTTAACATGCTCCTGTGAATTGTACAGATACATCATCCAAGGTTCGTATAATTTAACATGCTCCTGTGGAATGTACAGACACATCATCCAAGGTTCGTATAATTTAACAAGCTCCTGTGGATTGTACAGACGCTACATCCAAGGTTCGTATAATTTAACATGCTCCTGTGGAATGTACAGACGCTACATCCAAAGTTCTTAAAATTTAACATGCTCCTGTGGATTGTACAGACACATCATCCAAGGTCCGTATAATTGAACATGCTCCTGTGGATTGTACAGATACATCATCCAAGGTTCGTATAATTTAACATGCTCCTGTGGATTGTACAGACACATCATCCAAGGTCCGTATAATTGAACATGCTCCTGTGGATTGTACAGATACATCATCCAAGGTTCGTATAATTTAACATGCTCCTGTGGATTGTACAGACACATCATCCAAGTCTGTATAATTGAACATGCTCCTGTGGATTGTACAGATACATCATCCAAGGTTCGTATAATTTAACATGCTCCTGTGGAATGTTCAGACACATCATCCAAGGTTCGTATAATTTAACAAGCTCCTGTGGATTGTACAGACGCTACATCCAAGGTTCGTATAATTGAACATGCTCCTGTGGATTGTACAGACGCTACATCCAAGGTTCGTATAATTTTATTGAGGCTTAGAAGTAATCTATTTTGTTACCATTTGAGGAAAACGTGTGTTTTATAAGTAAGAAAACCAAAGAGGATACATTTAATTGCAGATATTTTGGTTTGCCATAAATCAGATACAGTAAAAAGGAAGTTGCTTTGATGTATTTCTGTTACCTTCCTACTTTCAAAAGCATTACAAATTCGTCATTACAGGTCATACATATATAAAAGCAATCTTTCTGTTTCAACTCCACCACTCTGGTAGAATTTTCTTTGAACAAATGTTTCTTGCCTCGGGGTAAATTGTCCCACCACTTTTCCGTTAATGGTTGTGAATCCAATATTAAATTAATATATAGATTAAATAATTGTATTTATTTTTAGAAAGAGCGTGCAAAGATTTTTTTAGCTGTTTCATAAAATATTGTTGAGACAACAGAGTCATGTACTACCAAAATGTTGTACTCTTAATTAAGATTTATGTGTTTTATTTTTTTGAGCTAGTATTTATACAGTATATTTTTTCAGGTAAGAGAGCTGATACTACGAGGATAAGGACAGAGGAGGAGTAGTGTAAGAATTAAGAAGTAATGGTAATGTCTAAAACCACATTGTAACTGTTTACTTTACTGAGTAATACTTTTAAATATATATTAATTGTTGAGTAACTGTAAATCCATTTTTTGTGTTTTCAATATTAAAACCAAGAGCAGTGGCTGTATTATTAAACATATTCAACCACTCTCTCCTGTGACATAATAAACTGTGTTACACCACGTATATTTTACAATACTCTTTTTACATCTAAATCTACAATAAATTGACCGTTGAAATTTTAGTTCTTTTTTATGCTAAGCAATCAGCACATTTCAATTATTTTGCGCAACATAACTTAAATACTACGCGGACAACGATGACAAACAGGGCCAGATTTCGCATTTTGGCGCTCGTAGGCCCAATAATTTGTTCCACCCCCTAGTCTGGTTAAAGTTACTTTCCTAAAAACATTTATAAAAAAAAAAAAAATAATAAGGCCTATATGTTAATTGATTTAAGACTACTCCGCGATGGAAGTTTATCATTGCAAGTTTTTTTAGGAATTTACTAGGTTCTGGGCTTAACAAAATACCGTTAATGTATTAACAAAAGATTGGTACAATTGAAACTATTCCAACGGTCTAATATGTAAAAAATCGTAAAATACGTATGTAAGCAAACTCGACTTGAATTGCAATACTTCGAAGCACAAAGGTTCGAAGTTAAAGAAAATTTAGCTGGGTATTCACCACTTTACAGAAAAATCATTATTAGTAAAAGAATTGTATCATTAATCAAGCTCGTTTCTTACTGGATATATAATTTAATGTTATAAGATGTAACAAACACTCCAGTAAATAAATTTTTCATTTCGTTAGGCCTTTCAGTAACAAAGTTGTCTGAATATGGTAACTTTGATACTGAAAGGCCTAACGAAATTAAAAACTTACTTACAAGAGTGTTTGTTACATCTTATAACAATAAATCAAAAGATTTTATATATATATATATATATATATATATATATATATATATATAAACTACATATTGGAAAATTGAAGAGTTGAAGGGAAAGCCAGAAAAACGTCATTTATATTGATATTTAATATAAAGGGATGAACGATAATCGTTCCATCCGCGGAGGAATTTGAAGGTTATGTTAGCACGGAGAAAATTAATCGGAAGAATCAAAAGAATGAGGACAGCCAGCGCCACGAGGAATCATGGAGCAATCTGTAGTTATTTGGCGTCACCAAGACGGTCACCCTCCTCTATAAGGGTAACATGGGAGTAGCACAGGGCTGGCAGGCTATACGACGCGTCCCGCTCGACAGCAACCCTACAGCCAGTTCTCCCGTGTTTGAGATCAATGTTGTAACGAAGTTGATGCATAATGTGACAAATAGTTAAACTTTACCAACAATTATATTTGTTCCAATGAACTTCAAAATCAGAATTATTTATTAGCCTGATTTGTAAAATCAATTAAAAAAATATGTTAAGTTATGGCTATTTATTTTTATTTCTAGATTACAAAAAAATCTCGGCCGCGCGCCCCCTGGAAGTTTGCGCACATAGGCCCGGGCCAATTGGGAAATCCGGCCCTGACGACAAACATAATATATTATCAAGGGAAAAAATGTGCGTGGAGTAGACTAAGCAGCTAAATATTTCAGGTTCGAATTATAGATAAATAAAACTAATGAAAGTATAATAAATACTAATGAAATATAAAAGATAAAAGAAAAAAAAAGATAAAAGAGTTTAACAAGCCTTTAGGATTATTGACAAACAAGGTACAAAATTAAAGTATGCATAAAGTTTCCACAACTTCAATTAGGCTATTCCTAAAGAGATTTTCAAACAACATGGGTAGTAAAAAAAAAATGCCTATTAGAAGATGAATAAACATCGATGTACTATAACCAAGAGTTAGCTTAGTGATTAACAATACATTAAAAGTAATTGAGTATTATTTGCATTTTATTTTCTTTCTATATAATACTAATTAAGTTTAAAACCATCGCCAATATCGGCAAGATTATTTAGTATTGTGTGATTTCTTATTTTAATTCTCCTACGTACTCTAGAATTAATTAAACAGTGTTACTCTATCATGATCTGACGTCTGGCCGCAAGGCGACCCTGGAAACTTGAAGTGTGTGTTGGCGTGCGGGCGAGCGACCCCTAGGGATAAATGCCATCATGAGGATACTTCAGACAAATTAAGAGGTCTCCGCAGACCCTTGTGTCCCGTCTTGGCGCCACTCCACACACTTTGGATATAAACAGCTCCCTTTAGGAATTCATATCATAATTATTGTCATGTGCAGTAGAACAGCAGAAGTTGTTAAAACTGTGCTATTGATTTTTGTTCTATTAAGCCTGTCTAATATTTCCATATTATTTACAAAATCGTACCAATTATTTAAATCTTCTCATTGGATTAAAATTGTTCATTAATAAAGATTTATAAGTGGATGAACAGTTAGTTGTTGAATGAATTCAATAGTAATGACTGAATTTATAAAATAACTATAAATTGTCGTAGTGTTCGTGCGAGATATGTAACTAAGAGAATGAGAACGTACAACGGTTAGTGTGGACGAACCTTTACTTTTTAGCTGAGAATTTATATTGTGACATTTTGGAATATGGAGTATTATCCATAGTTCATCCATAGATGGCGAGAATTCTCTCTTGTCCACAATACGTAGGCCTGACTCTCTCGATGTATTGTTATATGAATTAATGGAGTCGTCTATCAAGATTGACTTGCAAGATTCTGCTAAAACATTATCAGTTGTTCGATTGTGCTTGTAATTTCAGGTACCCACAGGGTGTCGGGCCTTGATTTATGCATATATATATAGGCTACTATTTGTAATGGAGCAAGGCACCATGCTGCAAAACAACCTGAAGAAAATGCGTGATTGTAACAGATAGTAATGTTTCGTATGTTTCTGCTGTATTTGTTCATCAAATCATTGTCGATATAGCTATCAGAAACAAAGTTGTAACTGAAATAGTGAACTACTTCACACTATAGTGATGACGGCCACGAATTAAGTCCTTTGAGCAATTCGTGCTATTTTAAATCATGCGTTGCGTTTTAAAAGAAACACCCTGTATTATATGCTGTAAAAATATGCTTTTAGAAAACATAATGTCTTCTTAAAACTGTAGCATGTGTTTGATTCTAAAAACGTTGGGTTTCAAATCAATATCTTAGTTTGCAATGTATGAAATATTGTATGTTTTACTACTTTTATTTTGACGTTGCTAACACGTTTGAAGATAACAATTTAAGATTGGATCTAGAGAAATTGATCTGTACTTGAAATGTTAATCAACGCCAACAAGCCCAAGGAACAAAGACCGAGAAGTGCGCCGCCATGCAGCAGACGCTCCGTTTCTTTTTGCTCGTATTGGAAACATTGGTCCGCTCGGAGTCTTGTTTTTGTACTTCCCCTCCACCGACTGAATCTCTTGTACGATAAATACCTGTAATTATAATGGTTTGATGAGGGCTGTATGACCTTGCTGCTAGAACTGAACTCACTACTGTATACAAGTATCATGTCACAGTGTCTCTCACCTCGTCAGTTCTATATGATTTCACCTTGTGTTTTTTTATGACTTTTTTTGTATTTTGCAAATAACATGTATAACGTTCTTACAATATACTGTAAATAGCCTATGCAGCTACTCGTCTTATAGGCCTACTACAGCTTATATATATTCTTGTTTAGAATTTTTGAAAGTTCTTTGATAATAATCGAAATACACAGAATCATCATACATATGCGAATCCGGTTTAGCTGCTTGTTTTTTCACCCAAAAAGATTGGTTGAAAATGTTCTCAATAGTACCTTCGTCTGAAATGATTTCAAGTTGTCAGTGATACACCAACATGAAACTACTCTCTACTTACTTTGATGATGTAGAACTGAGGAGTTGGTAGAACTTCACTCCACATAGAGTTAGGCTTACAATTTCCAATCGCGGCAAGTAATCCTGGTGCTAATAGAGTATCACGCCCCGGGCTAAGATATGATAGGATTATAACCATTTGTGTGTGTGTGTGGGGGGGAGGGGGGAATTGAACTTAAGCCGGTCAGATTGGTCTGTGTACACAAGACGTCCATTTTACGGCTTATTGTTGTGGAACTGTGCAATTGTTGCTGAATTTGCTGTTTCCACTTGTTCATGTAGTGTTAATGTCACTGGAATTAGCTTGTGTACATTAACACTTACGTTTATGATTATTACATAGTTTTAGTAGTACAGTAGTGTATTGTTAAAAACTAATATTTGTTAGAAGTTTAAATTTTAAAAACATTTTTACACTATTAACTGTACAATTTTGCTTTGTTAACCTGTCACATGTCCAATCTGCATTGCTCTTATTTATTGTTGTTGAAGTATATAATTAAGGCATGTATATGACATTGTATTGATGAAATATGTTATCGGACAGCCATACAACTAAAATTTTAAATTAAAACTTACTAAGAATAGTAAGCTAGTTTTCTAACTCACAGTGTTTCTATGCACAAGAAAAGTATTTATGTAGACGTGAAATTCGTTCATGCGTCAAAAGAACAATAATTTATTGAGAGATCTTTTATGTCATTACGGGCACAGCGACCTTAGTTATAGTCCAATAAAAATTTACAAGGTTTCAAAGACAGTTGAGTTGAAAGTTTAATACTGTTCCAGTTTTATTTTAGGTATGTTGGTACGTAGCAGAGTACGATGTTTGGTTATACAAACAAGGCACGGTTATTTTGAATAAAGATACAGTACATCTTTAAAACCGTTACTAAAATAATTAGTTGGAACAAATATTATTATC
The DNA here is from genome assembly GCA_035578905.1 of Stictocephala bisonia. Classification (NCBI taxonomy): domain Eukaryota; kingdom Metazoa; phylum Arthropoda; class Insecta; order Hemiptera; family Membracidae; genus Stictocephala; species Stictocephala bisonia. Next base: position 1,169,339 of record JAQJVL010000023.1, read on the forward strand.
AGGCACGGTAGTATATTTGTACAGTTGTTTTTTTTTATTTATTTTTATTTTTTAATAGACAATAATTACATAATAGTAACTCGACTAATTTCGCCATATTTGAGTGGAATTTAACCATCTATATTTAAGTTTAATTTGTTCAGTAGCGTAGTTGGTTGAAGCCCAGCTTCATGAGCTGGAGAATTTCAGTTCGATCCCAGAGTGATAACAAATTTAGGATGGATCAGCTGATAACCACCGGCCGGCTGTTCCATTTGTCACTGGACTATTAATTAATGACACTTTCTAAGGAAAATTCGACCTTAGTTTGTAACAATGATTGCATTCGCTAATGTACACTAGTTTGGCGCCTTAAAAATAAACTAATTAAAAAAATTTATTGTTCATATAATTTTATACAAATAGTTTTGCTTGCTCTGGATTTTTTTTTTTTTTTTTTTTTTGCGAAGGGGAATAACAAGAGAGTACGTTTGTTGATCAAAAACAAGCAATCTAAGGAAGAGTACTCAATAAGCAATCCAATCAAATTGTATTTTGTTACTGTTTATCAGCATTTTACTTACAAATTTTGTTAAAGAAAAATGTAATTATATTTTCTTTGATTATTTTTAGTTACTTTATTTTTAACAGAATCTATAAACGACATCATGCGTTATTGTACCCATTATTGCGGAATAGTGACCCGCCGGTTTGAAGTTTTGGCAAAAACTGGACATGTTAGACGGTTAAAAAATGAACTACATATTTTGTTTTTCTCATTTACTGTCCATCATGATATTTACACTCGTAATGAGATTATTTTCGCATAATTTACTGAAGAATTAGTTGAATAAGTATTTAAAAAATTCTGTTGCTACAGCACATGTTTCAAGCAACAATTACAAAATGGTGTCGCACATTATGTTCAATTATTTACGTTATGGTCAGGTAGAACACATTGGTCCATCCTCACCTCCAACAATCCCTGCTACAATGACATATCAGCTGATCTCACTGGCCGATGCAGCCACACGTCCGGACTGTGGCCCTCATCTCCGGAACCAATCAATTTGTGGTGGAAAATACCCCAAGGGACCTTAAGCTGCTTTCACCCTCTGGAAGCCTGAGTTACACTCTCTCGCCGGAACCATGGTCACGTTCTTTGTCGGCACTTTTTAGGGTTGATTTGTGATCAAGAAAGAAGGCGACTCCTGGTTTAAGGGAATTCGTAATTTAAGTTCTGTACGGATGATGGTTCAAACGAGGTTGTTTTTAACGAGTTTTGTGTAGTGTCAAGTAGGGTTCAATGAAGCCTGAAATGTTTACTAAAAACCGTTCTTCCTTGTTTTCTCAAAATCCTTCGACATTTCACGTCAATCTGATGTAACTACTGAGTTGCAATTTAAACGATCGAGCATTGCGCTGTTCCATGCCAAATTTCACGCAGCTTTTTCAATTTTCATTTATGATCTTAGCTGTTTATTACTCAGCTATGAAGGTTATGAAAATGTATTTTAATAGTTTAGTGTTGCTGATTTCATTATGTGTTCACATACGTGTGGAAACACTACTTATAGGTGAGTAAGGAACTATGCAAATTAAAAACTTGTTACAATTTAATAACGGAAAGTTGGGTTATGATTATACCTACGTTATACGATTTTTATCCAAATAAAACATATTCTACAGTCGGAAAATCATTACTTGAGCAGAAATTACGCACCCAATCTTCAGCCTAGCTGTGTTTTAACTATGCCAGTTATACCTTACCCCGTTTGAAGGCAGACAACATGATATTGTTTTGCTCCAAGTCCTAAATATGAACCCTTTCGTCTTCTTAATCAACACGACGGCGAGGATATTTAGTACCACACAATGGTCGCCATTAATACAGTTTGTTTCTTCGGAGCCATTTGCCGTGATGGAGGGCGTATGTCCCTCACCAACCCCCCCCCCCTCATCACCCCCTTTAATCTCGTTAATCTCCAACAGACAGCTGTGTCGATGGACCCTGTCCTCGCGTGGACATGCCTGATGGACGGTCCTTGTCATGTCGTCGGCTCGCTTTTGATCTGCTATCAAAATTCCGTTGAACGCATCGGACATGACCGGACTAGTCACCATGTCAGGACATGTGTTTATGTCGTTGATTTTTTTCAGTCTGAAATATAATGTTTACAGTATTCGTGGAATATCACTGAGTAAAAGAAAGTAATTAGGCCATTTAAGAAATATATGTTGGTAGTAATGCATCGCACAACATTTTTGTGTTTTTATGTTATTATTTTTGTATTTTACATAGTCGTTTAAGAACAATCTGCGTCACTGTTAGTAATAAATAGTAGTTTATTTAAACAAAACTAATAACACAATCATTTTTTTTGTTAATTCAATTGAAATTTAAATGTAATAGTAATTAAGATAATATAATACATAAACAAATATGTATATCGATAAGTCTGTATGAATAAATAGTTAATTACAGATGCAAACTTTGGTCACTTATATGCAAGCCGCCATACCATAAAATTTCTTTCATTAAACTATTTTTTATGTGTCCTGAAAACTGTTTCAAGATGTGTAAATTTTTCCTAACTGACTCAAGCCAATATTTACTGACAAAACACCATATATGACTGTTTAAAGAGATTTTTTTTAAATTTGTAATTTCAGTTAAAATTATATATTTGTGTTTCAACAAAAACCCGGCTAAACAGACTGGAGAAAATTACGTTTTAATTGTCCATGTAATATAAACAACATTCTGCATGACTATCACTTGCAACACTCCCTGCATTGATATTTATTTACATACTTATTGTTCTTAGTTGCAACTATCTAATTAAAATTAAATAAACTTATCTAATTTAGTAGTTGGTAAATTCAGGTATTTATACAAGAGTCGCCTGATTTATTTTTAAACATTTTTGGTTCGAAACGTTTTTTAATCTTTTGTTTAGCCCATTGGCCTATTTTCACCGAACCGTTCTGGATTCAAAATTGCTGTCACGGAACTGTTCCGTAGTGGTAACAATGTCTTTTAAATATTAAAAAAAAAACTATTCATCAAATGGTTGAAAATATCAATATAAACAATCATTGAAACCCGAAATACTGTACACAAATATATATGGACCCACTTGATCGTTTCATAACATAAAAATATATCGCAAATTGGCAATGTCGCGCGCCAAACTACGTTGTTTGCTTTGCAAGCTAAACAACGATGCGTATGACAATAACCTTGCTTTCTGTTCCTTGTCAGCTTTGTAACAATCAGCTGGTTTGTTTTACAATTAACTTTAGCTTTCAGTTTGAGATTGTAAACATAAGCAGACGAATGCGAGTGTTTTGTTATTAGAAAAAAAGTCATGGTGGGACCATGACTAAAGGATTACCATTAGTGCACGTTTCTATTTTTATTATGTTTGTATAATATAAAGTTTGTCTTATAAGTTTCAAATACATAAATTCTACATATTTTCAATATAAATGTGTTATAAACTGAACTCCCACTCAAGTTTTATCTTCCTGTTGTTAGAGGTAAGCATTGTTTAGTATTTTGGGAAAAAGTCAAAATGACGAATTTTACATAGGGTTGGGAAACTTATTTTGTGATGTTTTTAAAATATTTTCTTGTAGGGAATTAACTTGTCAACAAACCTACAGCAACTTAGTAATGATTTATAATTGTATATTAACAAATTTAAAAACTTGCTTCCAAAATTTATTTTTTTAAAACTTGTTTACTATATTATTATGTTGTAATTAGTTTTTAGGTATTTATAAACTATATAGTTTTGAAGCCAGTTTTATTGTGGAAATAAAAATATAACATTTTTTGTTATAGATTTAAAATTATATTTTTTATGAATTCTTTCCTAAATGCTTACTTTTCCTTAATTTTAATTGCTAGAATAGTAGACTGCGCAGTGCAAAAAACTCGTAGGCCAATGGGTTTTTAAGTCAGCTTTACGGTGTGATTGTTTAAATATTAACTAATCAAAACCACTCCCACATTTTCCATTACCCAAAATTGTATTGACATTGGGTAAGGGAATGTTACTACTGCCAACCAAACACCCGAATAATATTGATAAACAAGATTTTTTAGGATTTACTGTTTCCTTTTGGAGTTTCATCTGGACTGTTTGTCTGTGACTATATTTGTCTGTAACAGTATGAGTAAAATAGGATTGCGTGTAATGTTACACTCACGATTTTACAAGTTATAATATCTCCGTTTGTGTGTTATGTTAGCAACATGCCAATGAATACAAAGATGTTTGCAAAAAACATTGCTTTTAGCTTGCTTAATATACAACTCGCAAACAGGGTTAATTGAGAAGAGGGTGGCAGTTAGTGGGTGATTTGGGTTTCGCGATAATGCCCATAACAACCGACCATAGACTGTGTACTATAAAACAGCGCTAATTTCAACCCTAGTGAGGATGTTATGACATCTGAGTTTAACGATGTTCTAACTTTTTGAATGTCAATACAAGTATTGACGCGGATAATAGCAGCCAACAATACAGTTGTGTATACGACCTCAGTAAATGTTGGCGTACCACTGCACGGATTAGCTGACGGCAATACAGTTGTGTATACGACCTCAGTAAATGTTGGCGTACCACTGCACGGATTAGCTGCCAGCAAAACAGTTGTGTATACGACCTCAGTAAATGTTGGCGTACAACTGCACGGATTAGCTGACGGCAATACAGTTGTGTATACGACCTCAGTAAATGTTGGCGTACCATTGCATGGATTAGCTGCCAGCAATACAGTTGTGTATACGACCTCAGTAAATGTTGTCGTACCACTGCACGGATTAGCTGCCAGCAATACAGTTGTGTATACGACCTCAGTAAATGTTGTCGTACCACTGCACGGATTAGCTGCCAGCAATACAGTTGTGTATACGACCTCAGTAAATGTTGGCGTACCACTGCACGGATTAGCTGACGGCAATACAGTTGTGTATACGACCTCAGTAAATGTTGGCGTACCACTGCACGGATTAGCTGCCAGCAATACAGTTGTGTATACGACCTCAGTAAATGTTGGCGTACCTCTGCACGGATTAGCTGACGGCAATACAGTTGTGTATACGACCTCAGTAAATGTTGGCGTACCACTGCACGGATTAGCTGCCAGCAATACAGTTGTGTATACGACCTCAGTAAATGTTGGCGTACCACTGCACGGATTAGCTGACGGCAATACAGTTGCGTATACGACCTCAGTAAATGTTGGCGTACCATTGCATGGATTAGCTGCCAGCAATACAGTTGTGTATACGACCTCAGTAAATGTTGTCGTACCACTGCACGGATTAGCTGCCAGCAATACAGTTGTGTATACGACCTCAGTAAATGTTGGCGTACAACTGCACGGATTAGCTGCCAGCAATGCAGTTGTGTATACGGCCTCAGTAAATGTTGGCGTACCATTGCATGGATTAGCTGCCAGCAATAAAGTTGTGTATACGACCTCAGTATATGTTGGCTGACCACTGCACGGATTAGCTGCCAGCAATACAGTTGTGCACACACACACACACACACACACACACACACACACACACACACACACACACACACACACACACACACGCGCGCGCACGCACGCACGCACGCACGCCTCAGTAAATGTTGGCGTACCATTGCATGGATTAGCTGCCGGCAATACAGTTGTGTATACGACCTCAGTAAATGTTGGCGTACCACTGCACGGATTAGCTGCCAGCAATACAGTTGTGTATACGACCTCAGTAAATGTTGGCGTACCACTGCACGGATTAGCTGCCAGCAATACAGTTGTGTATACGACCTCAGTAAATGTTGGCGTACCACTACACGGATTAGCTGCCAGCAATACAGTTGTGTATACGGCCTCAGTAAATGTTGGCTTACCACTGCATGGATTAGCTGCCAGCAATACAGTTGTGTATACGACCCCAGTATATGTTGGCTGACCACTGCACGGATTAGCTGCCAGCAATACAGTTGTGTATACGACCTCAGTATATGTTGGCTGACCACTGCATGGATTACCTGACAGCAAAACAGTTGTGTATTCGACCTCAGTAAATGTTGGTTTACCACTGCATTGATTAGCTGACAGCAAAACAGTTGTGTATTCGACCTCAGTAAATGTTGACTTACCTCTGTATTGCTTTATTGAAATTTTAGTACATCAAGGGTTCAATAATATTTTATTTTGTTATAATCTTTCTTGGTAAACCAGGAAAAGGTATCATTTTAAATTGGTGATAATTATGTAGTCGATCAACACTAAGACTGGGCTGACACGTAAACTTTGTTGTTCAGCTAAACTGCGTATCATATAATGGATCGCACTCCCCTCGTAGCCGTGCTTGTAGTGTCAGTTTTTGGTCTAGGCTGGGTCGCTAATGGGTCGCCAGATGGCCCAGTGTTTGGCGGCAATCGCCTCTCTTTCACCCGTTAAGCCGGGATTTGACACAGACCCGCCCAGACATTAGTTACCGCCTGGTCTGCGTTTTGGCGGGAGTGGACTTGGTCTAGATCGGTTTTTACCAAAAGTACTGTAATTATAAAAGCTATACATTAGGGATCACGAGATAAATGTATTAACCTCACAATAGCACTTGTACTTTGACCAAAAGGTAGAGTGCCTTGTACTAATATGCATCATTGAAGTATAGCAAATAAATTAACAAACTTCGGGTCTGATATGATACTACAGATGTCATTTATGTAACTTTTTTTGAACATGAAAATAATTACTGTTATGTGTAGCACATGGACATATCACTTACGGTTGAAGACTATTAGATCAAATTGATATAATTAATTAGTTTTATCGTATTTTTTTTTTTTTTAATTTAATATTACAAAAGTGTTACAAAACATGGTTATAATGAGTATTACAGCCTATGTAATTGCGCCCACTCCCCACGTGGTTAATATGGCATTTCCGTTTTTACAGGCCAACCCAAATAAGATACTTTCAGAAGGTGATAGAATGGCAGTTAATTTGCCTGAAGGTGGAACCTACTCTAAATGGTGCCTAAAAAGACCTAGATCCCCTTTCAGAAACCTATTAAAGATTTAATTAAACAGTTGAACTCCAAAACAGTATAGGCCTTGAAGACAGGCATGTTTTTATACAGGAAAGCTTTCTTGTTAGTAAATAAAAATGTATTTACTTTTAGTGCTTCGATTTTTATTATTTCATATCATTTAAACCATTGTAAAAAGTGTTATGGTTTTGTATAACATTAAAGCCATGTATCCCCAACGCTAAGTGATTTGTTGACTGCGTTTAAGGCATTATCACAAACGTGAGTGTTGACAAAATGACCTCTGACTCCTTACTTGTGTATTAATCTATTCTCAGACCTTGAGTGTGTGGTATTACGCACTACAAATATGTCGGAAAAGTTCATGAGACAATTTTTGAACATCAAAAACAAGCTACCTAATTACAGCAGTGTTAATGTGGAGGACAAAGGTCACGTGTTCAAAGTGAAAAGCCGTTTAGTAGTGTGTGTGAACAACAAGATCTGTAATCATAGCCGACAAAAACTGAATATAACTGGAGACGGACGGACCAGAATGCAGACTATTTGGTATTCAAACTGTGTTGGCAATCAAATTTTTATGGTAATCACAATTGATTGGCGAAGCAATTCTGTATTAAAGGAAACGTATGTTTTCCGATTGCTGAATACAAATTGGTTATCCTACCGCTTTTGTTTTGAGTTTCAATTTAGAATCATAAATACAGTTGGGGTACGTTTGTCCTAACAATGAAATTCCAGTTTCATACTCGGAATATTCTGTGCCAGTGTATTATAGAATTATTTACGGTAAGTTTCAAATCATATTGATTGAATCAATATAACCCTTATGTAATCTCATTAAATAAAGATATACCCGTGTTAATATAAAGATTAACAAAGCCCGTAAATAAAATCTCGTTAGCTGTATTTTCCATTATTTTTTAGGTTTAGACTACCTGTTTTTATTTAACAACAGGTTAATCAAATAAATCAGTCAATTAATATAGCTCCATAAGAATACCATGGGAATTTTGGAGGTCAAAGAAGAATACCCTTTCTTAGTGAGCTTCTAGGGGCCAAGATAAACCTATGTACAAAATTTCAAGTCAGTGGGACGTATAGTTTTGGAGAAATCGTTATGAGTGGTCAATTGCTTTTATAATATAGATTAAGTTAAGAGATTATATTGAAGACCCCGTGTTATTATAAAGAATAACGAAGCCCGATAGCATAATCACATTAAATAATTATTGGTTCACTTCTAATCAATTGAATTTAAACCTCAGCATAGTTAAGAGTATTCAGTTTCACACGAGGAACACCCACCAGTTTCAGCATCCAGGGTCTTATCAAACTGGAAAACGAAGAAGGCAAACAAGTAACTTCAGTTAAATCTCTGGGTCTACACATCGACAATAGGCTAACAACTGGAGCGGTCACGTGGATTACGTCTGGAAAAGGCTTCGAACTATGGGATTTGCTCTCAAAGTTTGTATCGCAATTTTCTAAGAATAGTAAATTTTCCTCATGTAGAGTCGATATTAATACTCTGGGCTCCATCCAGCGTAGTGAATTTTAATAGTGTTTTTGTGCTCTATGAATCTATAATTGGTGTCTGCGAATAGTTGCAAAAAGGAGGAGGTTCGAGTTCTGTAAGTCTCTTTTAAACGGATTAAAAATCCTTACTCTCGCTGGTCTGGAGGGCTACGAGCAACGTTTATTGTTAAAATTAACTGAAATATTTTTGTGAACAACGATAATTTTCATCGGTATCAAACACGGTCTGGACATAATAGCAACGCATTAAGAGAGGGATCCATAGCCTACTATTTAAGTGTCAACAAACTAACACAGGAAATAAAACATCAACATAATTTACGTTCATTGAAACAGAAATTAAAATAAACTTTTTTGGTAAATGCTATTATTGTATGTAGGATTTATTATTTTAAAATCTATCTTTAATCACTTGTCGGTGTAATGTAAATATGTATTTTTACATGTACGAATAAACATTTGAATTATATTGAGTAGGTATACACTAGACGCCGTGTTAATATAAAGATTAACAAACCCTGTTAGTTAATATAATTTCGTTAAAAAAAGCCAAAATACGTTTCCCAAAAATACAGAAATGTCTAAAGAAAATTGCCATCGCTGACGTCGATTTGTTTGACCAAATTCATGGAATTCACTCCCGGAACAAGTCGTCAAAAATGTGAACGTAAATGGTCGTAGAAATGAAGAAGAGCAGTTGTCTAAATAATGCAATCGTACTGGAAATAACATCAAGGGAGTGTTTGCTCGTCGTTTTCCAGTGAAAGAAAATTAAGTTCATAATAATAGTAGTAATAAATACCCTTGAATATAAATGCTCATCTTTTCTACTCAGTTCGTAATGGAGCAGTATTGGCCCGTTCCACTTGAAATGGTAGCGTTGCCTCGTAGATCCCAGTACACAATCCAACAATGGTGCCTGCCTCTCAACTCGGCCCACTCGAAGGCTTTGCGCCCTCAACCCTCCGCAACCCTTGGCATGTGTGACCTTCCTTGTTCCCCCAAGGTGAAGAACAGACTTCCTTGTCTGTCCTGTGTTGGCTCTCAAGTATTCACAACAGATGTCTGTTCTACTTAGGATAGGTTTTTATTATATTTTAAGAACTTTCATTTCTATAAAAAAAAAACATGTTTCAGTAACATGATCCCAGACGTTATCATTGTGAAAATTAAGATTTTATAATTTATTTTTAAGTTATCTGTTCCAGGAGGTTACTTGACCTTGAACTTACAGTAGGTCCGTATTTCGTTCAGACTGATTGTACTTTTGTCTTGTGAAGTAACTAATTTGTTTGGTTATATTTTCCATAGATACTTTGATAGTTTGATTTTTTTAATAATTGTGTTCCATAAAGTATAATTTTTGATCGGAATAATTTACTTCAAAGAAATAATATTGATCAAACTACAGTAGTTACTTTGAAGTTCAAATGACCGTTACTATGTAAAGGATAAACATTTTGAAGTCCGGTTTGCGGCAATTGATTCCTATTGAATAAACCTTTCATTGGATACCAAACTCGACCTAGGCTTACAATGAAAATTTTCGTTCAACCCTACACGGGCCGTCTCCTTGAAACACTTTTACAAGTGAAGTCATACAAAAGTTGTGACAGCGTTTCCATATTTTTCCTCCTTCTATATCGGCTAAACTTTGAAAAATTAAAATAGTAATAACGCTATACAAATTACCAATTAAATATATCTTTACAGAATATAGTCTTCATCTAAAAAAATAATATCAAGTAAAGAAAATATTTGTAAAAAATATCACTGAAGTGTTGCAGGTCACTAAAATATGCCTGTTACTCGCACATTCCTGTCGCAGCAGGGCTGGTGTCATGACGCACCAAGTCTGTAATGAAATTCTCTCGTCGCTTCATAAAAGCCTGGACATGAGATGTTCTACAGCGGGACGAGTAATACAAAGCATCCAGGCTTTATAGAGACTTAGAGACCTTCTATGGATTATTAAAACAATTTTGTTCATAGTTTTGTTTTATGTTCAGCGCTAGTCGCGTAGTAGCTGCAAAAGAATCAAGTTTAATTGCAGTTAAAAGATATACAGGCGATTATTTTTATAGTATAATGAAGAAATATGAGAGTAAAATATATGACTATTGTCTGTAAGTTGCTAGTGGTAAATCTGTTTTGTCCGCGCTGTCACTCAAAACCATTATACCCAGGAAAGTGATGAGTACAAATATTTCTATTATAGGGGTTTGTATTCTTTTTACATCACTTTAATTAGTATCAGGTTTAATAGTTTATTTGAGCCACCGGTCCGCCTTACGAAACTAAAATAAATTTAAATAAAACCCCATATTATTTAGAACACAACACGTTGGTCGTATACTTCGTGTGGAATTTTTTTTATATAACATGGTTAGGCAAAAAATTAGTACAGAAACTTGTTTTGTTCCTCTTAACGTTTGATGGAAGTGCAAGCAAGGGGAGCAAAATAGACTTAATCGTTAATTTATTTCCAAAATATAAAGTTCATTTGCTTGCTAAGTATGGATACACAGTACTTGTCAGCGGAAACCATAATTAATTACACTATAGTTATTTATACATTAGAAAATAAATAATTTTATATTTTCATGATTAGGTACAGTAAATATTTTGATTTGGTATACAATTGTAAACATAAACAATGTTGTACATACTGTAAATTAAGTGACTAACTTAAATCCCAGCTTCGGATCACATGTAAATATGTCAATTTAAAGAACTGATTTATTCATTCAACTCAAAGACTAAATCCAGCGTTTATGCTGGTTACTTAATTAGTAAAACACTAACGAATAAATTTAACTAGTTTTTTGTTTTTAAAAACATAATAAGAAAACAAATAAAGAAGCTGGGTGCTTTGTTACAAAATGAAGACATTTTTAACTAAGCCATGAGGGACTTTCCACAAGTTAATAAAACAAGTGGGTATAATTCTAACGACATAACTTCTCTATTTTGTTCTGTTCTGTTTTTTTTTTGTCGTGCCCTCAGTAGCTGTATCTTAACATCAGCACAAAAGCACAACTAATTAAAGTGCAACTAGAGTTAATATAAAATTACAGAGAAGATGACGATTATACTAAAATATATCTACAATATTTTGGAAATATAATTATACAACTTACCTTTGGCATTCAAAGATGAAATTTTGTAAGATAGTAATTGGATTACTATCTGAAAGAATGGCGATTATAATTAGTATCTCCTCTCCATGGAACATTTAGTCAGTTAATGTTTTATTGAGATTAATGAATAATAAACTTATTAAATGTGCTATTTTATTTATTATTTGAATACCTTATGTATCACGTTGTTTGTACAGTCACATTCAAAATCTAAAATGGTTCAAATTGTCTTTTCCTGACGGAGATAACCTGGACCACATTCCAGAGTGGTTCAGTTTGTTGTTCGGACACTGTCCGCGTCCCGTTTTATCTATACATGATGTTGGGAATGATAGTGATATGTAATTATTCACAGTCGATATCTCTTATCAGTCGTTATAAAATCTGAAAATGGAGGTGCCACTGTACGTGTATAGGTGGACTAGGGGGTCAGTATCACTGTACGTGTATGGGCGGGCGGGTGGGTCAATGCCACTGTACGTGTATGGGTGGGTGGGTGGGTCAATGCCACTGTACGTGTATAGGTGGACTAGGGGGTCAGTATCACTGTACGTGTATGGACGGGCGGGTGGGTCAATGCCACTGTACGTGTATAGGTGGACTAGGGGGTCAGTATCACTGTACGTGTATGGGCGGGTGGGTTGGTCAATGCCACTGTACGTATATAGGTGGACTAGGGGGTCAGTATCACTGTACGTGTATGGGTGGGCGGGTGGGTCAATGCCACTGTACGTGTATGGGTGGACTAGGGGGTCAGTATCACTGTACGTGTATGGGCGGGTGGGTGGGTCAATGCCACTGTACGTGTATAGGTGGACTAGGGGGTCAGTATCACTGTACGTGTAAGGGTGGGCGGGTGGGTCAATGCCACTGTACGTGTATAGGTGGACTAGAGGGTCAGTATCACTGTACGTGTAAGGGTGGGCGGGGTGGGTCAATGCCACTGTACGTGTATGGGTGGACTAGGGGGTCAGTATCACTGTACGTGTAAGGGTGGGCGGGTGGGTCAATGCCACTGTACGTGTATGGGCGGGCGGATGGGCCAATGCCACTTACGTGTATGGATGGGCCAATGCCACTTACGTGTATGGGCGGGGGATGGGTCAATACCACTGTACGTGTATGGGCGGATGGGTCAATACCACTGTACGTGTTTAGGCGGGTGGTTGGGTCAATGCCACTGTACGTGTATGGGCGGGTGGGTGGGTCAATTCCACTGTACGTGTATTGATTGGTAGAGGAACTTGGCCCCTTTACCAAAAAGGTTGTGTCAACTTACTTGAAAGAGATAATTGTCTTGATAAAGTGTATTATGTGCATTAGGTATACCAAGGTCATTGATGTCTTCCGAGTGACAGTGTGGCGAGAATCGGTCGGTCCAAGGTCACTCATTGACTGCAGTTGCCAAAGTGAGCTGTCTTGTCTTTCCAGTTGTCGCTGGCCGCCATTGTACTTTCCGGCCGTGCCAAGTAATTTGGCCCCACATCAATCCCGTGCACTACTTCACAAAGCGCGCTATGCGTTAGGCAATTGTGTTTCAGACGATTCTGGGGGCTGTTGTACATTTTCATAATACAGTAATACGAAATAGTGATGGGTGGTTCCCATGAGGTAAGGTCTTGGTGTTTTGTATTTTATAAAAAACTTATGTTAGTTTACATCTTTCATCACAGATTTAAATTAAATAAATGGTTCCAAAGAATTGGCACAAACTTTCCCCCATATTAAATACTAGAAAAATGAAAACTTTGAAAATTACCAGTTTGATTCCCATATATGTTGTTTTGCCATAACTAAAAAAACTATTCAAGTTAGGGACATTCGGTTTTCACTCTAATATGTTAAATTGTAATTTACATGTTTTCTTACAGAAAATTTAATTAAATTCGTTACAGCCGTTTTTGAAACAATCCATTTTTGTATGTTTTTGCCCATAAAAAAAAACCTAAAATTTAAGAAAAGAGAAAAATAGTCATGAGATATTGGCTAAATACACCTGCAAACTAAATAGCATAAAAATTGATTTATCCGTTTGGTCTCCAGCGAACTGCACATACACTCAGACAGACACACATAACACATTTTTGTCGAAAAAAGAACACTTTTTTGGGTTCAGGGGACCCTAAAATGGATTTTTAGACCAACTGGTAAATAAGTTTTTTGGACGATCACAATACTTTATGCTAACGCATATGGGAGGAAGAAATAAGGACAGTTGTGTTGAAACAATGAAACCATTGACTAATAGACCTTCCTCAACAAATATACATAGATAAGAGATATTGTAATTTTGTTTTATAAATTATAAGTCCTTAGAGTCCATATAATTGCATTAGAGCACAGAGGCATATTCAAATACTGAGCAAATTTTATTTTTTTAAATATTTTTCTAATCAGTTAAAACAACATTACACATTTTGATTTATCATTATTAATGCTGATAAAGCAACAACTTGTCGTCAAAACTGTTTGGAAGTCACCAGATGAATGTTTCGTAGAAAGCTGTAAAAGGTAGCGTTGATCAGACAACCCACACCCCTTCCTTGTTTCTGGAGCCAAAGTTGCCGCCTTATCGGAATTGGCTTTCAGTGTTCGATGCTTTTGTAACGAACTTAAGTCTGTTTGTTCGGGGGTTTATAGCGGGAAAAATCTGTTCTTTCCCTTTGTCATATTGATTTCACCATTAGGCCTACTGGTGCACTGTTTTGAAAATATTATAAATATACAAAAGAACAATATAATAAAATATAATTCTAAATACCTTCAAAAAATATATATTTTCTATCCTCGTAATGATCATAACCTTCGCAGCTTTTGTGTGAATTAAAAAACAATTGGAGTAAATAAAGAACAATGCCTTCTGTTAAATATGTATGTTTATCTGTGGAATTAATTAATTAATTATTAATTAGGTAAAAGTAATGGAATAGTGACAAATCAGTTATCCTTTCCTATGTCTAAGCACACCCGAGGGAGGACGCTCTTACGTTGTAGTAAATTGCAATCAATTTACTACAATACAATACATTTAGCAATTAGCACATTTAATCGCTTTGTTGAGCCATCTAGACCAGGACAATGCAATAAGGGAAAGGAACAGTTAACTATCGTGCAGAAGGGACGTGGCGCCGCCACTGTCCTCAAAAGGCAAGTGACGCCGCCACAGTTCTCAGAAGGGACGTGGCGCCGCCACAGTCCTCAGAAGGGACGTGGCGCCGCCTCAGTCCTCAGAAGGGACGTGGTGCCGCCACAGTCCTCAGAAGGGACGTGACGCCGCCACAGTCCTCAGGCCACATTCCGACTGGTTATTGATGACTGTCCATTACACAATTACACCTCTTGGCGCAGTTTTACATAATAATAGCCTGCGAAGACTGACGACGACCAGGCTTTTGGCGAAGATGTTGACGGTCACTAACTACACGGAAAGGCTACACTTATGTTGGATCGAACATATAATGTTCCCTTTCATTATACAACGTTTATTATTTAACAATTTCGTATTAGAATATCTGGACGAACAATAAAGTTTTTTTCTCATAAAGCAGCTAATATTAACAGCAAAGAATGAATGACGATCGGTCTAGGTAAGCAGAATACACGTGTGATATTGTTAAAGTAAACAACTAAATTATTATAAAAGATTTTTACCCGCCGCGACTAGTATTGAATTAGTTTAGAATTCTAATACAAATAGAGTTGAATTAGTTCATTTGTAGGATTTGTGTATAAAATCACCCTAATCGCCAAGTCACGAAATTATTAGACAACTCAACTCTAATACAGTTTACAGACTAAGATGATCAAATGTCTTGGACTTACAAAACAGGTTTTAATAAGATTGCCAGTGCTGTGGAATTCATTCAAGTTATAAGATATAAACTATACAATTTTATATAAATTACTTAGTATATATAGTCTATATATATGAATTTATTCAAAGTTAAATTTATACCTTCATAAATAGGTACTGAATTGATAATATTTAGACATAAATTGATACAACTCCAAAAATAATGAATGAGGAAAAAAAGGAAACACGTTGAAGTTCTAATCTGTTGAAGTTAATGAAAAAAGTATCCATAAGAGGCGGAATTCCGAATTGACTCAAGTTGTTTGCTTGATTGTAAAATGGAAAATTGATTGTAAAATGCTCTTTTGCAATGGGAATAAATATATCATCGACAATGGAAATTAATAAATTATGTACTAGGGGACACCCCTGCGCGCATCGCGTGTCATACCCGTCACTCGTTGCACTCGCGATACGCAGCGGGGTTGTTATTATTTGACAACATCTTATTCAAGTTCAAACGGTAGTCATTAGAAAATATTGTCAAGTTATTAAATTACTGTTCATTATTTACCGACATACAAAACATTGAGAATGAAAACTCAGCCATGGTTTCTAAGTAACGTAAGCCGATTTGTATTGTATAATCAACGAATCTTATTGGATTTTGTTCCGTTTAAGTTAATTTTGCAAAGATTTTAAGACGGATCAACGGCTCCCAAAGGTCTATTTGGCTGAATCAATCAGGCCGTAGGCGTGTGGGTCGTGTCAGAGCTAATGCCTCAGTTCCGTTTCCTGCCATTATTAATTACTCGGTGACCTCATATCCTGTGCGCCTCTGTCATCTGGCCTGGCACCACCCGGTAGTCTACACCATGTTGTCTTCCAGTTTTAATTGTGGCAGTGAAATGCCGCAAAAGTCACGACAATTTAATTTAAAAATACTGTAAGTTGATACTAATTAGTGACATTTTTCTCATAAGGCTTGATTAAAAAGAATGCTTATAGGGTCTGAATTGAAATATACTTCGAATCAAGGTTTTCGCAAGTGTGTGGGAAGATGGAAATACTGGAAGTATAAGTGGGGAATGGCAAATGATCATCAATCATGTGATTGCGGAGTCGAAGTTCAAACAATAGATCACACAGTTAATGAATGCCCTCTGCGTTCTTTTCAAGAGGGATTGTCAAGTCTCCATTCAATTGGAGAAGCGGGTGTTGAATGGTTAATAAACCTGGATTTGGACGAGTGGTGGATATTTAAACACTAAGACAACAGTGATTTGTACTTAAGAGTTTAGTTCGTTTAGTATTTTTTTTTTTTTTTATCTTAAAATTTTCATTATTTTGGTGGCTGTCTTTGGAAGCTATACAATATTTACATAGGGCATATATAGTTTTGTTTTTTAATCTAACTGTCTTTCTCCTTCCTATCGATCTTAATTTTTGTTTTAATTTTAATAAAGTCTTAACTTTAATAAAATGTTGAAGATTAAAATTAAATCAAATTTATTAAAAATTTGAGCTGTATTGTCAAATTTCAAATCTGCGATTTGGATCTTGTATTCATAATAAAGCATTAATACGGAGAGATTTCATTTTTCGTAATTTTAATAATAACTTGTGGCATTGAGCTCAGCACGTTGTAAATCAGTATCATGTAACTTAATTCTTCAATTGATGTTTTAGAACGTAATAGAACAATTCAAGTTACGTTTATGCTTTGACTAATTCAATAATAAATTTATTTTTTGTGGTCACATCTTGTGAAAATTGTTGATTTTTGTTTCAGGTAAAGAGATTGCATTTACGATGCCACAAAAACCCTTCAGTAGCCCTTACATAAGGTAACGAAACCGCATGCATAATATACAGAACTTACATAAATGTAATTGTTGGGTGTTCATTAGCATGTTTTAGATAAGAGTTTAGATTATTGCCTTGTTTTCCTTATGATGTCTGCTAACTATTTTTACCAACGAAAATATTTTCAGTGAAAAGCCTGTCTCAGGTTACAAATATCAGCGAGAAGCCTACCACCGGCTTCAAACGTCAGTGAGTAGTATACCGCCGGCTTCAAACGTCAGCGAGTAGCCTACTGCCAGCTTCAAACGTCAGTGAGTAGCATACCGCCGGCTTCAAACGTCAGTGAGCAGTATACCGCTGTTTTCAAGCGTCAGTGAGTAGACTACCGCCGGCTTCAAACGTCAGTGAGTAGACTACCGCCGGCTTCAAACGTCAGTGAGTAGCATACCGCCGGCTTCAAACGTCAGTGAGCAGTACACCGCCGTTTTCTAGCGTCAGTAAGAAGACTACCTTCGGCTTCAAACGTCAGTGAGTAACATACCGCCGTTTTCTAGCGTCAGTAAGAAGACTACCTTCGGCTTCAAACGTCAGTGAGTAACATACCGCCGTTTTCTAGCGTCAGTAAGAAGACTACCTTCGGCTTCAAACGTCAGTGAGTAACATACCGCCGTTTTCTAGCGTCAGTAAGAAGACTACCTTCGGCTTCAAACGTCAGTGAGTAACATACCGCCGTTTTCAAGCGTCAGTGAGTAGACTACCACCGGCTTCAAACGTCTGTGAGTAGCATACCACCGGCTTCAAACGTCAGTGAGTAGCATACCGCCGGCTTCAAACGTCAGTGAGCAGTATACCGCTGTTTTCAAGTGTCAGTGAGTAGACTACCGCCGGCTTCAAACGTCAGTGACTAGCATACCGCCGGCTTCAAACGTCAGTGAGCAGTATACCGCCGTTTTCTAGCGTCAATAAGTAGACTACCGCCAACTTCAAACGTCAGTGAGCAGTATACCGCTGTTTTCAAGTGTCAGTGAGTAGACTACCGCCGGCTTCAAACGTCAGTGACTAGCATACCGCCGGCTTCAAACGTCAGTGAGCAGTATACCGCCGTTTTCTAGCGTCAATAAGTAAACTACCGCCAACTTCAAACGTTCGTGAGCAGTATACCGCCGTTTTCTAGCGTCAATAAGTAGACTACCGCCAACTTCAAACGTTCGTGAGCAGTATACCGCCGTTTTCTAGCGTCAATAAGTAGACTACCGCCAACTTCAAACGTCAGTGAGCAGTATACCGCCGTTTTCTAGCGTCAATAAGTAGACTACCGCCAACTTCAAACGTTCGTGAGCAGTATACCGCCGTTTTCTAGCGTCAATAAGTAGACTACCGCCAACTTCAAACGTTCGTGAGCAGTATACCGCTGTTTTCAAGCGTCAGTGAGTAGACTACCGCCAACTTCAAACGTTCGTGAGCAGTATACCGCTGTTTTCAAGCGTCAGTGAGTAGACTACCGCCGGCTTCAAACGTCAGTGAGCAGTAAACCGCCGTTTTCTAGCGTCAGTAAGTAAACTACCGCCGGCTTCAAACGTCAGTGAGCAGTAAACCGCCGTTTTCTAGCGTCAGTAAGTAAACTACCGCCGGATTCAAACATCAGTGAGTAACATACCGCCGTTTTCAAGCGTCAGTGAGTAAACTACCGCCGGCTTCAAACGTCAGTGAGCAGTAAACCGCCGTTTTCTAGCGTCAGTAAGTAAACTACCGCCGGCTTCAAACGTCAGTGAGCAGTAAACCGCCGTTTTCAAGCGTCAGTAAGTAGACTACCGCCGGCTTCAAACGTCAGTGAGCAGTAAACCGCCGTTTTCTAGCGTCAGTAAGTAAACTACCGCCGGATTCAAACGTCAGTGAGTAACATACCGCCGTTTTCAAGCGTCAGTGAGTAGACTACTGCTGGCTTCAAACGTCTGTGAGTAGCATACCGCCGGCTTCAAACGTCAGTGAATAGACTAGCGCCGGCTTCAAACGTCTGTGAGTAGCATACCACCGGCTTCAAACGTCAGTGAGTAGCATACCGCTGAATTCCAATCTTGTAATTGAGTAGCTTATTGTCGGTGTTGAACTTATAAGAGTGTAGGCACTCACCGTTTCAGGTGTTGTCAATGCGTAGTTTATTGTTGATGTTTTTTTCCTTTTAATATAATCAGTTGGTAATGAAATGCTTATAAAAATCAAATTAACATGATTAGAAAAAGCAAAGGTTTCGGAATCCTGAATTATAAAAATTGCACTTAAGTGTTGTTAATGTAAGATGATAAGGGTTGTAGGGTAAAAAGGATGTGCAAATACAGTTTAATAATATTGCATTGCGTTACTGAATTGAGTAGCATTATTAAAATTAATCATCATTCCAATTTATTTTCACCCTCATCTCAACATTTTTATGATTTCCCTTACTACATCTAATATCGCCCACATCTCTTCTTCACATTAAAATGATGGTGGTATCGGGGAGTGGCTCATCTAGACAATGACAACTATCAAAACAACGATCTGCAGTCGTTCTGATGAAGCGTTTAGTTAACCCGTGGGAAATTTGTCGTCGTGGGTTTCCCTCCCTGAGACACGCGTGCAATTTCACGGCAAGTGCGCAATTCTGATGACAGATAGCGGCTACTGACCGGCGACCCACCCTCTCTATTGTTTTCATTTCACCTCCAAGCTTTTCTCCGTTATTACGCCAGCTTTGCTTGTAATAACTTGCGTAGTTGGAAATCAGTTTGTGTATCATTTTTATTTCGCTCACACCTGGATAGCAATCACCCCTTGAAGTGTTTTAGTTTATAAAAGAGAGCTCATAATTATAAATTTTATTTCGAGCAAGAATATACGGATTTATGTGATTAAATTGTATTTAAGCCTGTTTAAAGCGAGCTTAATCTTTACTCAAGTCCATATACAAAGTCATAGGCTAATCCGTACGGCATCACAACATAAATCTCTTAGGATTTTCAAATAGTATATTTGAACAAATTATGTCTTATCTAAATACCAATGAGTTTGGAGTAGAAATGACAAAATTACAGACTGGAGACGTAAAAGACAAAATTAAGTAAAATAGCTGGTGATTAATGGGGATGAGAGGGATTAACATTAGACCGAAACACTAGGTGGCATACATTGAAACTTTGCCCTGGAGTAAAATATGGATGATACTTATGAACAATCGAAAATCCTGGAATCATCCTTTAATACCCTCCAAGTTTAAATTCCAAAGCAATACACGCATGCTTCACTCCTTGATTATGTTATTTGTAGCACGATTGTAACTGTATATTACACAGAACATCTTCCATAAAAAAAAATAAATAAATAAATAAAAAAAAAAAAATACTACGATCCAGTATAAAACGATCCAGTATGATAAAGGACATCATAGATTATCTAAAGGAAGTAAGACGTACTACTTATGTTGTGTATATTTAATTTTACGTAACGTGTGGTTTAATTTCATTAAATGAATGAATGAATAATTTCATTTAATGAAATTAAACCACACGTTACGTAAAATTAAATACACACAACATAAGTAGTACGTCTTACTTCCTTTAGATAATCTATGATGTCCTTTATCGCTGTAGGCCCACATAATTGAATTAAATATCAACACAATAACTCATGCAATTTGCAGAACATTAAAAATATAACCTCTTAAATAATATTGTTATTTCCTAATACAACATTTTTGTAATCGCGTGTGTCTCATAATTTAGATATGACTGACTCTTATGTAACAGATATATTCATATGCTTACAACCTATTCATCATATGTTTAAGACTTTTCAAGAGATAAAATTAGTTTTATCGTAAGGAAAGTGTTGTAATTAGGCTGTTCTGATGATAACGCGGCTGACTAACCCGTCTGTATGTATCAATTTGTGCCGACACATCACCGATAACAGATATGATGGTGACAACAGCCATTTGGGTCCGATCGCCTTCCACACACCCGTTAAATGGCTCCAAAAAGCGTCCGAACTAACCAGTTTATACGGGTGTGTGTCAACACGTCAACGATAACAGATGATCATGACAACAGCCATTCAGATCCGATTGCCTTCTCTCGTTAAACGGCTCCGAACAGCGTCAACTTACTCGTTTGTACGATATCAGTGTGTGAACACCTCAACGATAACAGATGATCGTGACACCAGCCATTCAGGTCCGATCGCCTTCCACATAATCGTTAAATGGCTCCGAACAGCGTTATAACTAACCCGTTTGTACGGTATCAGTGTGTACCGACACTTCACCGATAACAGATGATCGTGACAACAGCCATTCAGGTCCGATCGCCTTCCACACAATCGTTAAATGGCTCCGAACAGCGTCATAACTAACCCGTTTGTACGGTATCAGTGTGTACCGACACTTCACCGATAACAGATGATCGTGACAACAGCCATTCAGGTCCGATTGCCTTCCACACACTCGTTAAATGGCTCCGAACAGCGTCATAACTAACCTGTTTGTACGGTATCAGTGTGTACCGACACTTCACCGATAACAGATGATCGTGACAACAGCCAATCAGGTCCGATTGCCTTCCACACACTCGTTAAATGGCTCCGAACAGCGTCTAACTAACCCGTTTGTACGGTATCAGTGTGTGCCGACACTTCAACGATAACAGATGATCGTGACAACAGCCATTCAGGTCCGATCGCCTTCCACTCGCTCCGAACAGTGTCTAACTAACCCGTGACGTTAGTTCCTGGTTAAGTAGACTTAATTAGTTATCTGATTTTATGTTCGTAAGAATCTTCATACGTTTTTAGGTGAAATTATGTTTAGACTTAATTCAAATTCTAGATTACGCATTACAAATCTCAAAGGACGTGTTTATCCTGGGATACGAGTTATAAAAATCAGTATCAATACTGAACACGTCAGTCATATTGGTACAAGGAAATAATA
Source organism: Stictocephala bisonia (assembly GCA_035578905.1). Classification (NCBI taxonomy): domain Eukaryota; kingdom Metazoa; phylum Arthropoda; class Insecta; order Hemiptera; family Membracidae; genus Stictocephala; species Stictocephala bisonia. The sequence goes on from JAQJVL010000023.1 coordinate 1,191,628, forward strand.
ATAGTATTATACAGGCTAAATACTTACGGACGGCAAAATTACAAAAACATTGACACTTTAAATGGGCCGTAATTAGTCCTCATATTAGGAGCTAATTGGCTCATATGACAAGTAAATGATAAAGGGTTTTATGTAACTTTATTTGTAGATATTTCATACATAAAACGTTGCATTTATCCTCATTCCACTCATGCAACGTTATTGGGCAGCATACTGAAAAGGTTTACAGCAATTAATATAGGAGCATTTAGAATATTTATTGTAATAGTTTTCAACCGAAAAGTCATAATTAATAAAAACTAGACATATTACCACGCATTATTTGTGTTACTATAGTCTCTTTTAACTGCAGAATACTTTGTTATAATGTGTAGGACATCAATTATATAATGTTTCCTGTAGATTTAATAAAAAGATGGTGTTGGAAAACGGTTTGGTAATTTGTGTCCGGTTTAGTTGGCCAAACCAAGTTGTTGTAATTCATCCTATGAACAATGTTATCAGGCCGGCAGGGGTTGTGCAGTGGGGTGTGAGGACATTGTTTACCATTATCACCAATTAATTAGTGCTTTGCCTTCGGAGGCAGTTAGAGCACGGCGCCAACCACCCCCCACCCACCTCCAACCGCCCTGGAGTCGCCAACATTATGAAATCCCACCCCTCATCGATTTGAAATCGTGTATTGGACCAATAGAGATTGATGTAACAGATTGATCTGAATTTTCTATGAAATGATCAATTTTCGTGATAAAAGTTGAGTATGTGTTCACTGAACTAAAACGTCTATTGTAGTCCATCTTGTTTGACAGTGTGAAATTCTGTACTCTAATTTGATTCAGCTATACAAATAATTTTACTTATCCTATGAATTCTGTATTCTATATTGAGACCCATCCCCCCACCAAAGCTGGAAAGCGTGCCAACTGGGGGATGGCTCAAAACGAGTAAAGCTATGGGATCACGGGTGGCAGTTGGAGGGTCAAAATAACACTCGGCAGCTGAGCAAAACTAGTTTATTACCAAAAAATCAAAATAATTAATAAATCAAAACGGCAGAAGGCCACAATATAAAAGGCAGAAGGCCACAACAAAAAAGGCAGAAGGCCACAATATAAATTCTCACTTAAATAAATAATAACAAACCCTAAAATTACCAAGATACTACACAATAAAAACAAACGCTATAAATACCACAAACTCTACAAATACCCAAAATTTAACAATTAATCAACTGTATGGCCTATCTGCAGTTCTGGCCTGAGACACCCAAAACGTAAGACCAATTATTAAAGAAACAAATAAAAGTGAAAGAAAATTTATAAAAATTTTGATAACCCCAATTAAGCCGGCAATTTGGCCCACATCCCTTGATTCCACCGAGGCCAGGGAGTAAGCCGGATTCCCTGGGCAGCTCCGAATAGAAGTTAACTAAAAGCACAATAATCCCCTTTTGGTGAGAGTTTAAAAATTAAATAATTTAAAAGAAAATATAACACGGTACCGTTCGAGTAAAAATTCACTTCCGAACACCCCTAATACACTTAACAAGAAATATAAATAACAATCACTAGGCCTAAACATATAAATAAATAACAACACAATTTAACAATAGGGACCTAACAAATATAAACTCTAAAATATCTAACAACAAAATAAACTAATTAAACTAAATAACAAGAAATCTAAATAAATATTAACATCCCAAAAAGTTCCTTTTGTTTGTCTTTTTTTTTTTTTTTTTTCCTTTAAATAAAAAAAAATATATATAGGTCCCCATAGCTGTGTTGCCCACTTTGTCCCATCCGTTTTAGGCCTAGGCACAAATTAAACAGTTCCACAAACTTTTTTCTTCTTTTTTCTTTTTTATATCAGCAACCCCCAGCTCAGCCGCCGGGAAAATAAGAAAGAAAGCACTGACCTGAGGACAGAAGACTCATACCCAAAGATGTAGCTGGGGCAGAAGGGTCACCAATGGCCTCTATACATGGTCCTCAGGCCAGGCTGGCAGCGCAGATGGTAGAAAATCCCCGGACGGCAGGCCGAGGGTAGAAGCGTCCTACTCGAGGACCCTGGACTGTAAGGCACAACACACAGCACATCAAATACAGTCCAGCCATCACAACAAAATATTACACATAACCACTAAATATAAGGGTGCATGATTTCGCCAAACTTAACATGAAGAGACAAACTTATACATGATTGGAGCAACAAGACAGTGAAAGATTAACTTTAGGCTATGGAATATTTAACAACTTACAATTTAACCAATTACAAGTTAACAAATTACCAAAGAATAAATTGCGTATATGAACTAAAAAAGACAAACTGAAAACCAGGCTATGGAAACATGAGCAATAGGTTATAACATGAAAAGCTAAAGATAGGCTAGGTTATTGTCAAAGAACAAAAAATATGGTAAATCGGTAACTACAACTGTAGAAAGGCTCAACAAAACATTATACAGAACTACTATTAAATATGAAACCAGAGATAATAAAGCAATCAAAGTCAAAAAGGTAACAATGAGCACATGGCTCGAACCTAGGTTAAAACATCTAGACAAAGAATATAAATTTAACAAAACTCTGAAAACACAAGTAAGAACGATTAATATTATTTAAACAAAAGTATTTTCACCAAAAGGGTGATTAGATATTAAAACTTACAGAATGAACACTTACGTTTTAGAGTGTCTATCTGAACATGACTATTTCTGCAGGCAGCACAAGACAACTGAACAGCCAGGCCAACCGGACTGAAGCTGCTGGAACACGGAACGAAACGGAACTGGGCCAACGGCTACCAAAGTACGCAAATCGCCGGGCAAAAGCGAATCTCAGGCAGCCTGGCAGACAACAACGAAAAAAAGAAACTGTACCGGTCCAAGACCCGGTACAATATAAAGAAAAACTACTGGGTGTTCAAAAGGTATGGAACCCCCTTAATATTTTACTATATAATATTAATAAACATAGATCAATGAAACTCCAGGATTACGTCCTCACTGTGGTTACTGACTTTTTGGGCATCTTAACTGTCCTTTTTCGCTTTGTGGGAACGTTCTGTGGATGAAGTCTAAAACATATTAAAAGTAAGCATAGGTCGTGTTGTACATCATTTTAAAGGCCATTGTTAGATGAACACATTGCCGCAACCCCGATTGAAAAAGGACTATTAGTTTGGAAATAGCAGCCTTTCAAAGTTCCAATGAGGCCAAACTTTTAGAGGCTGTTATTTCCCTTTTTCAGTCGGGGTTGCGGCAATGTGTTTCTCTAGCGAAGACCTTTAAAATGCGGTATAACTCGACCTATGCTTACGTTTAAGATTTTTCAGATTTCCAGTCAGTAACCACAGTGAAGACGTAATCCTAGAGTTTCATTGTTCTGCGTTGATTAGTAAAATAAATATTAAGGGGGTTCCAGACTAACTTTTTGAACACCCAGTAAATTAATAATTCAATAACCGATAAGCTGAACTTTTATGGGATATGAAATTTATTTGCCGCATTTATTAATTTTTTATTCGCTTTTCTTACAATCTTACGCAACCATTCACTTATGGGTATCATTTTTTTTGTGTGGCAATCGTCTGGTATTTTTTAGCAATTAGTTTCCGTCAAGATAAGTATTGGTCGGTTGGGCCGTGTTTTTTTCAATTCATAATCACCAATATTCGTAAGTCAGCAGTTAATTTCCGTTATACGTCATCTAAGTTACTTCACTGCAACTAGGGATTGAAACGATATGTCGGAAATGTCGATGAATATGTTTCGACATATCGATATATTGGTATTGTTATTTTATTTCGATAATATCGGCCATATCGATATTTTTGTGTAATATATTATATTAGTAATTATTGACGTTATTCTCTCTCCTCAAAATCATCAAAATTCGAAGAAAAAACATTTAAATTAACTCTTATGCCTACAAAACTTGCATTGAAAGTATTAAAGTAACTTTATTTAGTTTTACTGTAGTTTATTGTAGACCAGTGAGTGGAACTTTAATGTGAAAAACAAAAATAACAAAGCTATTGCATTATTCTTTTATAATTAATATAATAATTAAAGGTATAGCTATATTTATTTTGAAATGTTTTCATTCAACCCCATAGACCACAAATTGTATTGTGTAGATAAATTTATTTAATTTTTACATTCAATAGGATATTCTAAATAGTGGCAGCAAAACATGAGTGTATTTTTGGTCATGACATAAGAGTTAGTGCATAATTTTAAACAGATAAATCATTTACAATTTGATATATCGGTTACCAGATATATCAATATTTTTCTGACGATATAATTGTTAGATCGATGTTTGGTTCGCGAGTTGAAAATATTTGCCATCCCTAATTGTAACTCGATGTTAACTAATGCAAACAGGATTCAATTCTTTAATATAACTCACAGCTAACATCTAAAAGGAAGCCCCTTATACCCCCGGCTTAGTGGGTTTTTATTATTTTACAAAAAAAAGAACGGATTGCAGAAAGTCAAATCAACTTTCACTATCTGCTGAACTTAGTTTAAGCGTTGAGGATTTAAATGATTTTCAAAAATATTGATATTTGATTGCAATACTACAACTGCAGAGTCAAATTTGTATCTATTATAAGAAATTTACCTCGTATTTGACAATTTTTCCGCCTGACAGTGGAATACACCGACATTTTCCCTAAAGTTCATCTCGGCAGAGAGTATGCTGATAACTTTGAGAGGTAATTCCGCGTGATTTCCCTGGAGAAGGGGGCGCTGACCTGCCCCGGAGCCAAATTCTGTAAGCATATTACCCCGTGTTGTGAGGGTATCATTATAAGACCAGCCCCGCCATACACACCCTTCTTTACGTCTGACGGCCTGAAGCCTATAACGTAGCTCAGGGACCAGGAACTTTGGATTGAGTAAAAAAAGGGGTTTGTTTGAAGTTAAATTCTCATCACTGTGAAGTTTGTATTCGTAACTGCACATAGTGACCTACCCTAAATGTACACCGTACAGTTTTGTTTGTTATTGGCTATATACGAAGTATATGTAAATATGTATCCACGAGTTCATCGATGGACGACAGATTGCACCACAGGCGGAATGCTGTATGAACCAATCGACTCCACTGATTAAAAACTATTTCTGGCTTCATTCATTTACATACAAATATGTTTTGATTATCCCTGCATATATTTTGAAACCATTTTCTACTCGTTGCTGTGCTTCGATTTGTTTCTATTAGATGTTGTTTTGTATCAACTCGATTTTAGCCAACTGCAAAAGAACTTGATTAAATTATTTTACGAATAAATTTAGCAGATTAATTATTAGTACGTTAATTTGGGGATGGTGTGATGTTACAATGAACAGTGTCATAGTGATTCTGCAATTAAAATGAGTAAATACAAGTGACGATTGTATTGGGGTTGTTCTTGACTGCCTCATTGAACAGTTTGCAGCAGTCTCCGTTGTCGCATTATACTGTACTGTACAATCCAGTGCCGCTAATGTTTTGCGCCGACTTGGCCTCCGTGTAAAGTCGTTCTTATATACAAAAGCAGACTAATTTGTATTTTGTCATATTTTAAATCATAATCTTGAATTCGTAAAACAGTTGCCAAATAAGCATTAAATCAATACAGTTTTATTGGTTTTTAGACCGACTTCCAAGCAAAAACTTGCTCCACTATAGAGATCGAACAATAGTATGTTTTGTCAAACGGCTCTTTATTATATCGGCGTTCACGGAAAGACGATTATTTTATTATTGTGTGTTTGTGTTTTATAAGACAAAATGTATTAATTGTTAAGGATATAGAAGACATGCTGCAATATCTAGTTGTGCAAATGGTAACGCCCACAAAAAATATACAGATAACGGCTGATGGATACCAGGTTTTCAGGTACCAGATTTCGCCCGACCAAAATTGTTGTATATTTTTCCTGCTTTATTTAGATCTAAATGTGAACTAGACGTATTCTTCTATTTTGAACTTATAACTTACATTGAATGTAAGTTAACCCGCTGTAATTGTTGTAACCGGTGACTGTAGTAGCAGTTATGATGGAGTGACAGTTACATCGGGGGAATCAATGGGTCGCCAAAGTAACCGATGAACCATGGCTGGTGTTTTGGCTATATTGTGACTGACGTAACCGGTGACTGTAGTAGCAGTTATGATGGAGTGACAGTTACATCGGGGGAATCAATGGGTCGCCAATGTAACCGATGAACCATGGCTGGTGTTTTGGCTATATTGTGACTGACGTAACCGGTGACTGTAGTAGCTTCGGTGATGGAGTGACAGGTTACATACGGGGAATCAATGGGTCGCCAATGTAACCGATGAACCATGGCTGGTGTTTTGGCTATATTGTGACTGACGTAACCGGTGACTGTAGTAGCAGTTATGATGGAGTGACAGTTACATCGGGGGAATCAATGGGTCGCCAAAGTAACCGATGAACCATGGCTGGTGTTTTGGCTATATTGTGACTGACGTAACCGGTGACTGTAGTAGCAGTTATGATGGAGTGACAGTTACATCGGAGGAATCAATGGGTCGCCAATGTAACCGATGAACCATGGCTGGTGTTTTGGCTATATTGTGACTGACGTAACCGGTGACTGTAGTAGCAGTTATGATGGAGTGACAGTTACATCGGGGGAATCAATGGGTCGCCAAAGTAACCGATGAACCATGGCTGGTATTTTGGCTATATTGTGACTGACGTAACCGGTGACTGTAGTAGCAGTTATGATGGAGTGACAGTTACATCGGGGGAATCAATGGGTCGCCAAAGTAACCGATGAACCATGGCTGGTATTTTGGCTATATTGTGACTGACGTAACCGGTGACTGTAGTAGCAGTTATGATGGAGTGACAGTTACATCGGGGGAATCAATGGGTCGCCAAAGTAACCGATGAACCATGGCTGGTATTTTGGCTATATTGTGACTGACGTAACCGGTGACTGTAGTAGCTTCGGTGATGGACTGACGGGTTACATACGGGGAATCAATGGGTCTCCAATGTAATCGATGAACCGTGGCTGGTGTTTTGGCCATATTGTGACTGACGTAACCGGTGGCTGTAGTAGCTCTGGTGATGGAGTGACGGGTTACATACGGGGAATCAATGGGTCTCCAATGTAATCGATGAACCGTGGCTGGTGTTTTGGCTATATTGTGACTGACGTAACCGGTGGCTGTAGTAGCTTCGTTGATGGAGTGACGGGTTACATACGGGGAATCAATGGGTCTCCATTGTAATCGATGAACCGTGGCTGGTGTGTTGGCTATATTGTGACTGACGTAACCGGTGGCTGTAGTAGCTTCGGTGATGGAGTGACGGGTTACATACGGGGAATCAATGGGTCTCCAATGTAACCGTTGAACCGTGGCTGGTGTTTTGGCTATATTGTGACTGACGTAACCGGTGGCTGTAGTAGCTCCGGTGATGGAGTGACGGGTTACATACGGGGAATCAATGGGTCTCCAATGTAATCGATGAACCGTGGCTGGTGTTTTGGCTATATTGTGACTGACGTAACCGGTGACTGTAGTAGCTCCGGTGATGGAGTGACAGGTTACATACGGGGAATCAATGGGTCTCCAATGTAATCGATGAACCGTGGCTGGTGTTTTGGCTATATTGTGACTGACGTAACCGGTGGCTGTAGTAGCTCCGGTGATGGAGTGACGGGTTACATACGGGGAATCAATGGGTCTCCAAAGTAACCGTTGAACCGTGGCTGGTGTTTTGGCTATATTGTGACTGAGGTAACCGGTGACTGTAGTAGCTCCGGTGATTGAGTGACGGGTTACATACGGGGAATCAATGGGTCTCCAATGTAATCGATGAACCGTGGCTGGTGTTTTGGCTATATTTTGACTGACGTAACCGGTGGCTGTAGTAGCTCCGGTGATGGAGTGACGGGTTACATACGGGGAATCAATGGGTCTCCAATGTAATCGATGAACCGTGGCTGGTGTTTTGGCTATATTGTGACTGACGTAACCGGTGGCTGTAGTAGCTCCGGTGATGGAGTGACGGGTTACATACGGGGAATCAATGGGTCTCCAATGTAATCGATGAACCGTGGCTGGTGTTTTGACTATATTGTGACTGACGTAACCGGTGGCTGTAGTAGCTCCGGTGATGGAGTGACGGGTTACATACGGGGAATCAATGGGTCTCCAATGTAATCGATGAACCGTGGCTGGTGTTTTGGCTATATTGTGACTGACGTAACCGGTGGCTGTAGTAGCTCCGGTGATGGAGTGACAGGTTACATACGGGGAATCAATGGGTCTCCAATGTAATCGATGAACCGTGGCTGGTGTTTTGGCTATATTGTGACTGACGTAACCGGTGGCTGTAGTAGCTCTGGTGATGGAGTGACGGGTTACATACGGGGAATCAATGGGTCTCCAATGTAATCGATGAACCGTGGCTGGTGTTTTGGCTATATTGTGACTGACGTAACCGGTGGCTGTAGTAGCTTCGTTGATGGAGTGACGGGTTACATACGGGGAATCAATGGGTCTCCATTGTAATCGATGAACCGTGGCTGGTGTGTTGGCTATATTGTGACTGACGTAACCGGTGGCTGTAGTAGCTTCGGTGATGGAGTGACGGGTTACATACGGGGAATCAATGGGTCTCCAATGTAACCGTTGAACCGTGGCTGGTGTTTTGGCTATATTGTGACTGACGTAACCGGTGGCTGTAGTAGCTCCGGTGATGGAGTGACGGGTTACATACGGGGAATCAATGGGTCTCCAATGTAATCGATGAACCGTGGCTGGTGTTTTGGCTATATTGTGACTGACGTAACCGGTGACTGTAGTAGCTCCGGTGATGGAGTGACAGGTTACATACGGGGAATCAATGGGTCTCCAATGTAATCGATGAACCGTGGCTGGTGTTTTGGCTATATTGTGACTGACGTAACCGGTGGCTGTAGTAGCTCCGGTGATGGAGTGACGGGTTACATACGGGGAATCAATGGGTCTCCAAAGTAACCGTTGAACCGTGGCTGGTGTTTTGGCTATATTGTGACTGAGGTAACCGGTGACTGTAGTAGCTCCGGTGATTGAGTGACGGGTTACATACGGGGAATCAATGGGTCTCCAATGTAATCGATGAACCGTGGCTGGTGTTTTGGCTATATTGTAACTGACGTAACCGGTGGCTGTAGTAGCTCCGGTGATGGAGTGACGGGTTACATATGGGGAATCAATGGGTCTCCAATGTAATCGATGAACCGTGGCTGGTGTTTTGGCTATATTGTGACTGACGTAACCGGTGGCTGTAGTAGCTCCGGTGATGGAGTGACGGGTTACATACGGGGAATCAATGGGTCTCCAATGTAATCGATGAACCGTGGCTGGTGTTTTGACTATATTGTGACTGACGTAACCGGTGGCTGTAGTAGCTCCGGTGATGGAGTGACGGGTTACATACGGGGAATCAATGGGTCTCCAATGTAATCGATGAACCGTGGCTGGTGTTTTGGCTATATTGTGACTGACGTAACCGGTGGCTGTAGTAGCTCCGGTGATGGAGTGACGGGTTACATACGGGGAATCAATGGGTCTCCAAAGTAACCGTTGAACCGTGGCTGGTGTTTTGGCTATATTGTGACTGACGTAACCGGTGACTGTAGTAGCTCCGGTGATGGAGTGACGGGTTACATACGGGGAATCAATGGGTCTCCAATGTAATCGATGAACCGTGGCTGGTGTTTTGGCTATATTGTAACTGACGTAACCGGTGGCTGTAGTAGCTCCGGTGATGGAGTGACGGGTTACATATGGGGAATCAATGGGTCTCCAATGTAATCGATGAACCGTGGCTGGTGTTTTGGCTATATTGTGACTGACGTAACCGGTGGCTGTAGTAGCTCCGGTGATGGAGTGACAGGTTACATACGGGGAATCAATGGGTCTCCAATGTAATCGATGAACCGTGGCTGGTGTTTTGGCTATATTGTGACTGACGTAACCGGTGGCTGTAGTAGCTCCGGTGATGGAGTGACGGGTTACATACGGGGAATCAATGGGTCTCCAAAGTAACCGTTGAACCGTGGCTGGTGTTTTGGCTATATTGTGACTGAGGTAACCGGTGACTGTAGTAGCTCCGGTGATGGAGTGACGGGTTACATACGGGGAATCAGTGGGTCTCCAATGTAATCGATGAACCGTGGCTGGTGTTTTGGCTATATTGTGACTGACGTAACCGGTGGCTGTAGTAGCTCCGGTGATGGAGTGACGGGTTACATCGGGGAATCAATGGGTCGCCAAAGTAACCGATGAACCATGGCTGGTGTTTTGGCTATATTGTGACTGACGTAACCGGTGGCTGTAGTAGCTCCGGTGATGGAGTGACAGTTACATCGGGGGAATCAATGGGTCGCCAAAGTAACCGATGAACCATGGCTGGTGTTTTGGCTATATTGTGACTGACGTAACCGGTGACTGTAGTAGCTTCGGTGATGGAGTGACGGATTACATACGGGGAATCAATGGGTCTCCAATGTAATCGATGAACCGTGGCTGGTGTTCTGGCTATATTGTGACTGACGTAACCGGTGGCTGTAGTAGCTCCGGTGATGGAGTGACGGGTTACATACGGGGAATCAATGGGTCTCCAAAGTAACCGTTGAACCGTGGCTGGTGTTTTGGCTATATTGTGAATGATGTAACCGGTGGCTATATTAGCTGATGTGATGGAGTGACAATTTACATCCGGGGAATCAATGGGTCTCCAAAGTAACCGATGAACCGTGGCTGGTGTTTTGGCGCACGGCCAGATGTGTTTTTATTGGCTCCCCTTGCTTCAGTAAACACACTAAATGAGACAAATTACCGTCCCATGCCCTTGGCGCTGGCTTGATGGAGGCACCGCCTCGCCCAGTCCCACTAGGAGGGTGAAGGTGATGTATTGACTTAACTGTCAGTGAATTTAAATATCGTTAGTTTAAATAAGCATTCATTACTTGTTAATTTTAAGCAAATTAGTCACTGAAAATTTTTTAAAAGTTAAAGATAGTCTTATTTTACCAGGAGAAGTTATGGCTAAGGAGCCTTCTCTAACACTTAACCTGGGAACTAACGGTTTTACGTGACTACGAACCACGGGAGCGGCGGGGAAAAATCTATTAATAGTTACATCGGGAATCGAACCCGGGCCGGCTGTTTGGCAAGCCAGCGCCTTACCTACTTAGATCCCTTCTGACGGTGGTCTCTCAGTACTTTAGATTGAGAAATTATTATTCGACTCCTTCATTGTTGGCTCATTGGGTATAACGTGACAGCCACTAGAACATTTAAACCGGGACTAATCTCTTACACAATGTTATTGAATTTTTACTTTTGTAGTTATAATTAATATCGGTAAAAACTCGTTCAGCCTCAGTTTTTGAAAAGCCTGCCGACAACACTTAATAAACCGGCAAGTAAAGTTTGTAATCGTTATTAATAGTTTGGTAATGATGGATTAGTTGACTATTGTTGTCATAATGACTTGTCGGTAGTGCTCTTACCATGTATAAGTTTTGCTATTCGCCACCTATCTATATCATATTATTCATCTGAATATTATAGCCTGTTAGAAAAAATGGAGCCGATTACTTGAAGAAAAAAAACTTGGGATGAAGGACTATTCGATACACCATATAAGGGTTTACCCTACTTAACACAAGTGGGAAACATGACTTAAGAGTTTATAATTATTTGTAATTAAAACTTTAAAATTCTTAGATTAAGTACATTTAGGGACGTCAAGTTATACACAAACCAAAACTAAACATGCAAAATAATGCTGTCAACGTTGAGTTCTTGCCTATCTTTTGTTCAATATGATGTTTTATTCATTATATGCAATAAATATTCTCATCTCAATGTGGAAAGATTAAATATTTCAAGTATTGCTTCCAGAAATCATACAACTAATGTTATAAAAAACTCAAAAACTCGCCGCTTATAAATAAGTCAATATAATCGTTTATTTAGAATAGCAATAAATATTCTCATCCAAATGTGTACAGATTAAATACGAGTATTTCAGAAACTTAGCAAAACGTCATAGAGAAACAAACTATTATTTACAAATGAATAACGAATATACTAGTGTTATTCTGAGAAATAGTACGTCTTTTCATAGAATCTGTCGTTCTGCTGCGTTCATCCATCTCAATCTTTCCTAAATGACAGCGTTATTGATTCCGCCAGAAGCATTTTTACTGTAGCAGACGATAACAGATGGAAATTAAAACTATGACAGGGATTTGACTCGGAACAATCTGTCACTGTGACAGATCTTTTTACGCCTGTGTCTACCGTTGCCTGTTTCTGCTAAGGATCTACTGGAGTTAACTTACTGTATGTTCTACCTGTTTGGTTTTGGTTATCGCTTATGTGAACTTTGTCAAGCTGTAATGTAATCAGGAGCAGCTGATGTTTATGGAATAAGTGAAGAATGTTAACTTTGGACTGCAATAAAATTTAAACGGACTAATGTTAACTGTATTCTGTTGACCGCATGCATTTTTTCTCGTTACAAATTTTAGGTATACATGTACATCTTTAACCTACTGATATCTTATAAATGGTTCAATCCTTTTGAGTTTTAATTACACCATTGTTTTCGGGGTGAAAAGGCAATGTTAATAGATATGCAGCATGACTATCTTCCCATAAAGAATTAGGCTTGACTCCTATATCTTGGAGCTCGGGTTACTCCCAATATTCCACAATACTTCAAAAGCTAGAGCATTTACCTATATAATGAATTGTATAATTTGAAAAAAAGCTTGAAATGTAAATTGTAGAAAAAAGTGGGGAGAAGCCTGGACTTTATAACCACCCTGTGTAATTCAGTTCTTGTTGAAAAATGGCTTATGAAAAATTAGAGTTAATTTTAAAATATTTGTAATTTAGCACGTTGAACTCAAAGAAAGAGCATTACTTTAGCTCATATGATGTTAAGATTGTTCGGCCGGCATTAGGGATAAATGAAGTCCGCTCGCAGCGCTGGCTGTACGTATAACGCGTGTTGAACCTACTTAGGCCTACATTACCTGCAGGTGTTGAACCCCCAGGTATTGAACCTGGGAGATAACGTTGTGGGGAAACGATTGTGCTTTTTCTGTCAACGGAAAGGCTTACAAATCAATTCATACTGTTTGTACTAGTCAATTTTTCTTGAGTTCCGAATGGAAGGTTCTTTCTTCGCACGATAAATTTGTACTTCTGTTTAATAAACCGCCACTATATTTTAGTGATGGAAAGAAATAAGTAGGAGACGTGAGCAGGGACAGAGGTTTTACTATTCAACACCACCACAGGGTATATAGATAGATCTATATACTCTGTGCCATCACGTTGATTAGAGTGGGTCTCGTGTGTGTCAGACATGACAGGTTGTATTGACGTAAGAACTTCTAGGGTATTAAATGCCACTATTATGTATTGTATTCTAGTTAGTGACATTTAATTATAGTAGGTTTTATTGTAAGACAAACTAGGTCTATCGACCTATTATTGAATTTAGAAACAGTATCATGATAGATACAGACTGACAAAATCTTCAGAGGTATTTTAATGAACTATCGGAACAGCGTGAAACAAAATAAGTTGTCTATCAGTTTTTTTTTTTTTTAAGAGTTTAAATTTACCCCCGATATTGAGGAAAAAAATGAACAAAACCAGCATTACAGTTTGGCATAAGAAAATTACACCAGGTCATAACTTGATGTGCTGTTTACTTTTCATATGTCAAATGACAAGTATTCTCTTAAGTTATTCTATAGATGGCTAGAACAATGAAGGGTAGTTCCGAACGATTTGTTTCCGAACGAATAGGGATTTGACCACGGCTAGTACTGAGGACTAAAACTGTAGCGGATAGTTCTGGTGTTGATGGAGTACACCAGGGATGTGACCACAGCTAGGACTGAGAACTAAAACTGTAGCGGGTTCTGGTGTTGATGGAGTACCTCAGGTATGTGACCATAGCTAGGACTGAGAACTAAAAATGTGGCGGAAAGTTCTGGTGTTGATGGAGTACACCAGGGATGTGACCACAGCAAGGAATGAGGACTAAAACTGTGGCGGGAAGTTCTGGTATTCATGGAGTACCTCAGGGATGTGACCACAGCTAGTACTGGACTAAAACTGTAGCGGGTAGTTCTGGTATTAATAAAGTACGCCAGGGATGTGACAACAGCAAGGACTGAGGACTAAAACTGTGGATGGTGTTTCCGGGCTATTGGTGTTGATGGAGTACCCCAGGGAAGTGACAACAGCAAGGACTGAGGACTAAAACTGTGGATGGTGGTTCCGGGCGATTGGTGTTGACGGAGTACCCCAGGGATGTGACCACAGCTGCCTATTGACCTGACGAACGCTCGTTCCATTTTGTTTTGTCTAGGCTAGCGTTGACATGTGCGACTGTAGTGTTTCGTGCTCTCTTAACTCACAGACATCTGTTTACGTTCAATCCACTCAGTCCGTCTTTGTTTGCTTATAATACGCCCATTGAGAGTGCTGTAAGGGATATCGTTTGTTTAGGAAACCAAATTGCTAAGAATTTAAAAATAGAGTCTATTATTTCATGGTAATGACTAACTGACACAAACGTTGTTAGTTCTTCGTGAAAGTGCATTGTTTGTGTAAAATATCGACTAATTGGACATATGTGACAAACTTTGGGTGAGTGGCTCGTAGAGTCGACCGTATGTACGAATTGTGAGAAGGTGAAGAAGATATATAGTTATGAGTACCGTTCTGCTTTTAGGGTTACCCAGTTAGCTATTACGTCAAGACGGTTCAACAATTCGTAAAAAACATTAATTACGTTACCCTTTGTAATGGCTGTAAATGAACAATTAAAATTGCTACAAAATTATAACCTATAATTGTATATATGAGAAGAAGGCTTTTAGTTGAGGCTGCAAGGAACATCGATTAGGGCTCCTTGATTTCAATTATAAGTAGCCTACACCATTGCTTAGTGATACTTGTTGTTTTCATCTCAAATCGATTTACGACATTTTCAGTATGAGACAGATACAAGTTGCTAATGGCTGGCAGATGTTGCCCTCTGTTGTGGCTGTCGCTGACATAGGGTTCCGCCCCCCATCCATCCCCTTTGTCCAATATAATGGTGTCCGACATGCCCTGTTGTTACCGTCTTGTTGTCTACAGTACCGTATATTCTACGTAGAAATTAAAATCAATTTCTGCAGTGTAAAACACACTTAGTTTCTTGTTATCAAATCGTTTCGCTTGTTTGTACATTCTTTCGTAACTCTGGCACAGCGACAGTTTGTCATTATATTATTGTTAGAAACGTTTGGCCGTATATTATTGTTAGAAACGTAGATACAACCTGGAGGTAAAATTCAAACTCTCAAGACTGAGATTTCTTAACAGACTCGTGACAACTAACTGCTGTGTATTTTGGTCGATTTCACTTAAATCTACATTATGTAGAAGGTTTGTTACCATTCCAACATTGTTTAGCACCGTCATCGCCATATTTCTAAGAAGACTTGTCATCACCCTCAAATTTCTTATAAGGCTTGTTATCACCGTTGCATTTCTTAGACTTACCACCACCGTCACATTTCTTAGCAGGCTTACACCACCGTTAAATTTCTTAGAAGGCTCTTTATCACCGTCATTCCTCATCATATTTCTAAGAAGGCTTACCAGCACATTTGTTAGAAATCTTACTACCACCATCACATTTCTTAGTAGGCTTGCCACCACCGTAACATTTCTTAGAAGGCTTACCACCACTGTTAAATTTCTTAGAAGGCTCTTTATCACCGTCATTCCTCATCATATTTCTAAGAAGGCTTACCAGCACATTTGTTAGAAATCTTACTACCACCATCACATTTCTTAGTAGGCTTGCCACCACCGTAACATTTCTTAGAAGGCTTACCACCACTGTTAAATTTCTTAGAAGGCTCTTTATCACCGTCATTCCTCATCATATTTCTAAGAAGGCTTACCAGCACATTTGTTAGAAATCTTACTACCACCATCACATTTCTTAGAAGGCTCCTCTTCACCATGACATTTCTTAGTAGACTTGCCACCACCGTAACATTTCTTAGAAGGCCTACCATCACCGTTTTATTTCTTTGAAGGCCGTTATATTTCTTCTTCACCATGAAATTTCTTAGCATACTTGTCATCAACGGCACATTCCTGAAAAGCCTTGTTTGTAACAACTGTAATGGCTTCGTCAACTTTCGTCGTATGCAGACTTACTTAACCAATTGTAATTGTACTTTGTACTAATTTCTTGGATTATGAGTAAAATAATGTGGAATATAATTGTTACTATCTTAAAAATCTATGGTTGCCTATTCTAAATTTACCACTATCCTTAATGGACTGTGCAGTGATATAGGGAACACTTGTCGCCGTTAAAATATAGAGTATAATATCTCAGCCCTCTCTGTGGCTATTACCGTCATATATAAAACTAAATCCCCTTGGGTCCGTTACAAAATTAATCTGTATTCTATCCGAGGTTATTTAAAGGTCCATTTCTTTTCAATCGATTCTCAAGAGTATCTTCAAACAATCATTATCAATGGGTGCATTAATATTGATCTACGGAGAGGACTATTGTAGAAGAAGTAATGGATCATACAAAA
Source organism: Stictocephala bisonia (assembly GCA_035578905.1). Lineage (NCBI taxonomy): Eukaryota > Metazoa > Arthropoda > Insecta > Hemiptera > Membracidae > Stictocephala > Stictocephala bisonia. The sequence continues at coordinate 1,208,304 of JAQJVL010000023.1, forward strand.
AAAATTATCTTATATATTTTTCATTTACTGTATATGGTTATAAAGTTATAAATATATATTTTAATACTTTCATACGCTGATGAATGAGAAAAGCTAATAAGTACAAACTTAATGCAGCTACCGTAATTTTATACAGGAACAATTAAATTATGACAAAAAAGTACATTGTTAATTCACCTCTTTGCTGTTTATGGTTTATGTATTGTGAATTGTACTGTATTTTTTTTTTTTTTAATTATAAAAGTCATAGGTTAATTTTTTGTTTAGAAATATAATTTGTAACATTTTATCCCTCGGTATATTTATAGTACAAAGAAAAGCTAAAATAGACCAATACCACGACCAGATTGAAACAGTCCGTAGTTAGACTTTTGAGCTTACAACAGTAAGTATTTTAAAGGGGGAGTTTTGTCAAACACACTTTTTATTTCAATCACGAGAGCATTCAAAAGAGTAGATGGATGTGCCTCCCCAAGTATTTGACTTGTCAAAAGGGTAGGTCGATGTGCCTCCCCAAGTATATGACTTGTCAAAGGGCTAGATCGATGTGCCTCCCCAAGTATTTGACTTGTCAAAAGGGTAGGTCGATGTGCCTCCCCAAGTATATAACTTGTCAAAGGGCTAGGTCGATGTGCCTCCCCAAGTATTTGACTTGTCAAAGGGCTAGGTCGATGTGCCTCCCCAAGTATTTGACTTGTCAAAAGGGTAGGTCGATGTGCCTCCCCAAGTATATAACTTGTCAAAGGGCTAGGTCGATGTGCCTCCCCAAGTATTTGACTTGTCAAAAGGGTAGGTCGATGAGCCTCCCCAAGTATATGACTTGTCAAAGGGCTAGATCGATGTGCCTCCCCAAGTATTTGACTTGTCAAAAGGGTAGGTCGATGTGCCTCCCCAAGTATATAACTTGTCAAAAGGCTAGGTCGATGTACCTTCCTAAGTATATGACTTGTCAAAAGGGTAGATTGATGTGCCTCCCCAAGTATTTGACTTGTCAAAAGGGTAGGTCGATGTGCCTCCAAGTATTTGACTTGTCAAAGGGTAGGTCGTGCCTCCCCAAGTATTTGACTTGTCAAAAGGGTAGGTCGATGTGCCTCCCCAAGTATATGACTTGTCAAAAGGGTAGGTCGATGTACCGCCCCAAGTATATGACTTGTTACTAAATTTTCATTGTAACTATCGAATTTATAAGAAGAGTCTGTTTTGGGGCCTGCTAACTATCAATAAATATTACATAAACAAACAATATGAGAGATAATAATGACGACAGATTATCAATGTTGCAGAATGAAAGTTAAAAAGTCACCCCTTCTGTCCCACACCTCATCCAATCCTTCCCTCGGTGGTTGGCGTGACTCCTTGCGATATCGCTGATGAGCCACTTATCGAGTTACCTGAGACTTGATCTGTCCTCTGATGGAACTCACAGAATCAGCATATCAGCGACCTTTAATATATAAGATATTTTCATAAAAACTGGCTGTTCCTAGTAAAAACTGTTTTATTTATTTATCACATTGGCTTTTGAGGTATTTTATATTCTTCATGAACACCTAGCAATGAGTTATTCCCGTCAGAAAACAGTTCAATAGCACTCTGTGTTGTTTAGTTAAGTACGACTAATATATTTTCAAAACATGCTTGAATAAGAACAACAAAAATTGATTTGTTGACGTAAAAATAGTTGTAATTTTTATAGCTGATATTTACATTCATTTCACCAAACATGATCTTGCATGTTGAATGATGTATACGTTATTGTAATTTGTGTTTTGGTGAATTTTTAGTTTATTATTTATATTTGTATTTGTATTTGAAAAACGTCACAATACAGTCCAAGCCGAATGCCTTATAATATTAATAAGAACGTAGTGCAGGCAGTAAAGGGAATGTTAATAATACACTTATTAAAAAAAACAAACACAACATTCAAGATAAATCAATTATCTAAATAGTACAACAACTTTACAAAATAAGAACAACATTGATTGCAAAATCAAGTATTTGTGAAAAGAGATATCAAACAATGTGGTATATTATACTAACTAAGAAAAAAGAAAACTAAATGCACGTATTTATCTCTATCAACTCATTTTGTATTGTTCTTTTTTTCAATATGCAAAAGAATTTAGCAAAAGATTGCCCTCTACTTTTATAAATGAATAAAAGAACTAATAAAAACAGTTCTATACACCAAAAAAGGAATACTATTTTACAGTCAGAGTATTGTATCTAGCGGGAAGTCGTAGCCCTGTTACTGTAGCCGACAACACCCAGAAATAACTTAAATTATTGTTGAAGTTATATTGATTTATTAAGTATAGTATGTTCAAAATTAAAATGGTTAAAATCCGTTTCAGTTTATACAATGCTGTAGGAACGAGATTCTTTTATCTAAATTTCATAATATCAAACTTCTGAAGGAAAATATTTTCAAGGAATAGGGGACTTGTGAAAATGACGGCGCTGGTTCAATGTAAAGTTCAATTTGGCGGGAGTTCCTTTGAATCCCTTCCCCTGTGTTCAGCTCTCCCCTCAAGGCGGCAAAACATGGTTCGAGTTGACTTTGAGGATCAGAGACCTTGACGACTCCCAATTACCTGGAAGTTCCATCACAAGTGTGTTCCTTTGAAGTGTCTAGTCGAATCTTGAGGTTTTGACGGGATGAAATTGACAAAATGTTTAAGACGTCTTTGAAAAATTGGCTGAAATAAAATACACGTAAATCTTAACGATGACTTTTCATTGACCTGCCAACTTGAATAAAACATTCCAACTCAAACGTTTTATTTCTCTACCATTTATTGGCATACAAACATCGTATGGTAAAAAGAAATAGAATTTTATGAAAGCCCATAAGCTGTGGTGGTATTGTAATCGTGTATTCATCCTTATAACGTCCTCGTTTTAAAGACCGGCAAAGAAAAATTGTAAGAAAAAACAAGAACGGTGTAAATGTAAATGCAAGGGAATGTTAATATTTTCACTCCTTAAATTATATTTACAATAGTATGTAGAAAACTTAGTGAACGTAACTTCAATAGCACGTTTTGGTAGTTAACAGATAAATTTGGTATAGGATGGTTCTAATAGCCCAGTAATATAAGGTAATCTGCTACAAGGACTGTTCGGTTGCGTGCTGATGCGCAACGGTGGTTAGTTAGTAGGTTAAAAATAAAATATTGAAAATAGAATGTAAAAATGACTGTTTATTAAACACTGAATATGAACTGTTATAATTTAGATGAATGAATAAAACAATGAATATAATACCGGAAACTAATCTATTATAATTATGAAAGTTAAAAAATGGAATAGAAATGAGGTAAATTAGAAGGAGGACGGAGCTGAGTGCGTCCGTTGCTTCTCGCTTCTAACTTGACACAGATAAAAATGGAATGAAATGAGGTAAATTAGAAGGAGGACGGAGCTGAGTGCGTCCGTTGCTTCTCGCTTCTAACTTGACACAGATAAAAAATGGAATGAAATGAGGTAAATTAGAAGGAGGACGGAGCTGAGTGCGTCCGTTGCTTCTCGCTTCTAACTTGACACAGTCCCCTTCCCCCGAAGGGTAGAAGGCCTGGGGGTTCTGACCTTCACCAGCCATGGCGAAGACCCAACAAGGACTCTCTGGATAAGTTTTTGAAGTGTCTAGTAAATATTGACCTAATAAATATGTGTTCTTGCACATTGAACTAATTTATGTCAAAATCTTTACACGCCTACTACTCATAACATATAAATATGAACTCGTTCCGTGAGTCAACATTCATGAATCTTTATTACTGAACGAAGTGGTATTATTTATTCTAAAATCAATTAAATAAGCATTTCCAGTGTTCTCGATCAATCTGTTCTGGAAGAACCGTTGAAGTAAAGATCTGGATATAGTAAATACTTTTTAGATAAAGTACGATTGCTTTTACTAAGGGATAAGGAGGTGTTATCTTCAAAAAGGCAGCATCTACGGTATCAGTAGTAAGAAGAAAGAAAACTGATTTGATAATATTTAAAGAGTGCATTTTCCTCGGTTGTGTTTTTTTTATTTTTTTTTATTTTTATTATTATTCGCCTAAAATGTGCAGTATTGTGTTGAATTCTGTGTAATATGTTATGTCTAACCATTGACCATAGAAACGAACCAATGCATTTTCTGTAGACGCGCTTGTGTCGCTATCTTACGGTGAATCGTTTGAACAAAGCGTAAATTAGACGGATGTCTATTCGGCGTACTATTAAGGCCCCTACAGACTATACAACCGTCGAACAGTCCATCGCACAGATTTATAACAGTGTTCCGAGATCTTTACGACGATCGCATAGTGTGGAGGGAATTTCAGAGCTACTACAGAGGTCTGTTCTATGATCGCACGTCGAATGAACATGTCCATTTATAACAGTGTTCCGAGATCTTTACGACTATCGCATAGTGTGGAGGGAATTTCAGAGCTACTACAGAGGTCTGTTCTATGATCGCACGTCGAATGAACATGTCCATTTATAACAGTGTTCCGAGATCTTTACGACGATCGCATAGTGTGGAGGGAATTTCAGAGCTACTACAGAGGTCTGTTCTATGATCACACGTCGAATGAACATGTCCATTTATAACAGTGTTCCGAGATCTTTACGACGATCGCATAGTGTGGAGGGAATTTCAGAGCTACTACAGAGGTCTGTTCTATGATCGCACGTCGAATGAACATGTCCATTTATAACAGTGTTCCGAGATCTTTACGACGATCGCATAGTGTGGAGGGAATTTCAGAGCTACTACAGAGGTATGTTCTATGATCGCACGTCGAATGAACATGTCCATTTATAACAGTGTTCCGAGATCTTTACGACGATCGCATAGTGTGGAGGGAATTTCAGAGCTACTACAGAGGTATGTTCTATGATCGCACGTCGAATGAACATGTCCATTTATAACAGTGTTCCGAGATCTTTACGACGATCGCATAGTGTGGAGGGAATTTCAGAGCTACTACAGAGGTATGTTCTATGATCGCACGTCGAATGAACATGTCCATTTATAACAGTGTTCCGAGATCTTTACGACGATCGCATAGTGTGGAGGGAATTTCAGAGCTACTACAGAGGTATGTTCTATGATCGCACGTCGAATGAACATGTCCATTTATAACAGTGTTCCGAGATCTTTACGACTATCGCATAGTGTGGAGAGAATTTCAGAGCTACTACAGAGGTCTGTTCTATGATCGCACGTCGAATGAACATGTCCATTTATAACAGTGTTCCGAGATCTTTACGACGATCGCATAGTGTGGAGGGAATTTCAGAGCTACTACAGAGGTATGTTCTATGATCGCACGTCGAATGAACATGTCCATTTATAACAGTGTTCCGAGATCTTTACGACGATCGCATAGTGTGGAGGGAATTTCAGAGCTACTACAGAGGTATGTTCTATGATCGCACGTCGAATGAACATGTCCATTTATAACAGTGTTCCGAGATCTTTACGACTATCGCATAGTGTGGAGAGAATTTCAGAGCTACTACAGAGGTCTGTTCTATGATCGCACGTCGAATGAACATGTCCATTTATAACAGTGTTCCGAGATCTTTACGACGATCGCATAGTGTGGAGGGAATTTCAGAGCTACTACAGAGGTATGTTCTATGATCGCACGTCGAATGAACATGTCCATTTATAACAGTGTTCCGAGATCTTTACGACTATCGCATAGTGTGGAGAGAATTTCAGAGCTACTACAGAGGTCTGTTCTATGATCGCACGTCGAATGAACATGTCCATTTATAACAGTGTTCCGAGATCTTTACGACGATCGCATAGTGTGGAGGGAATTTCAGAGCTACTACAGAGGTATGTTCTATGATCGCACGTCGAATGAACATGTCCATTTATAACAGTGTTCCGAGATCTTTACGACGATCGCATAGTGTGGAGGGAATTTCAGAGCTACTACAGAGGTATGTTCTATGATCGCACGTCGAATGAACATGTCCATTTATAACAGTGTTCCGAGATCTTTACGACTATCGCATAGTGTGGAGAGAATTTCAGAGCTACTACAGAGGTCTGTTCTATGATCGCACGTCGAATGAACATGTCCATTTATAACAGTGTTCCGAGATCTTTACGACGATCGCATAGTGTGGAGGGAATTTCAGAGCTACTACAGAGGTATGTTCTATGATCGCACGTCGAATGAACATGTCCATTTATAACAGTGTTGCGAGATCTTTACGACGATCTCATAGTGTGGAGGGAATTTCAGAGCTACTACAGAGGTATGTTCTATGATCGCACGTCGAATGAACATGTCCATTTATAACAGTGTTCCGAGATCTTTACGACGATCGCATAGTGTGGAGGGAATTTCAGAGCTACTACAGAGGTATGTTCTATGATCGCACGTCGAATGAACATGTCCATTTATAACAGTGTTGCGAGATCTTTACGACGATCTCATAGTGTGGAGGGAATTTCAGAGCTACTACAGAGGTATGTTCTATGATCGCACGTCGAATGAACATGTACATTTATTCGTGCGACGTCTGCACTAAATCGTATAGTCTGGAGACAACGATTCGATAAAGTTTTGTTATTGTGCATTCGTGGCCCCACTGCTGAGCATATGTTTCGTGTCCCCGCCGCTACGCCGATACGTTCAAGTGTGACTTAGTGCCTTTTTATTGTGTAGTTGTTTACTTAGTTAAATTAAACATGGAAACCGCGCCGTCGGGCTCTTGTCTCGGTTCGCTTATTAAATTGACATGTGAAAACTGTATTATTTTTTCTAACCAACCCTTCACCCAACATCTTCTTTTAGATTCATTTGCTTCACAATATATAATGCCTTGACCAGCTAATTGTTCCTTAGACAAGGACATTATATTCAATATGACGCTGAACACTGCAAAAGGTCATGAAATGTTGTGTAAAGGACGCTGGCTAGCGCGGGAAATCGTACACGTACAGGCCATCGCATAGTCTGTAGGCTCCGTGCGATTGCGATAATGCGATGGATTTATAGTCTGTAGAGGGGCCTTTAGCTCAACTATTACTCACTTCAGCATGAGTTAGAAGGAGGGAGAACGCTGACGCTACCTGTGAAATATCTATAAGATCTAATTTCATTTAACAGAAAACCCGGATTCACGAGACCTTATGGAGATCCATAAGAGTGGGCAATCTTCTTGTTTCTGTTGTCGATGGTTGAATAACCTAAATATTTTGGATGCAACTTTCTATCTTTACCACCAGGAATAGAGCACATTTAATGAAGTCAATATGAAAATGAGAGAGGATACAAGAAAAGAAACACATTTCTGAGGAGCATTCTATCTTAGTTACAATTACTACACTCGTTCATCTACACTCATCACACTCATTCGCCCCTCACATTCGGCTATATTTTAACGATCGGCATCTTACAAACGAATAAGAAATAATAGTATACGAAGAATTAACTACTGCAAAATAAATCTACAACATTTACTATAATTTATAATAGCCATTATCACAAATTTTATTGAAAGTAACTTTGTTTAAAATAATTGAAATGGAACAGGATGATTGAGGCTTTGGCCTCGATGTATACTATCCTGCTTTACTGCTCATTGATCCTTTGTTAAATGCGTTCACACTTCGTTGTTCACCAGTGATTGTGGAGGAAATTCAAACCGTCTAATTCCGAAAACAGTTAACCTACAAATAATTGGGGCGATTTACTGTTCCATCCGCTCCGGTTGTCACAGTTACAGGCCAGTAACAGTTGGATGTCCGCAGTGACTGTCACTGTCACATTTACAGACACGGGTGAGTTCTTCGTCGAGCTTCACTGACCTTGACGGCGAATGGCTGGAGCAAGTAGCATGAAACGAATTTATTGATCGATAAATTGTGGAATGTTTTGAGCGGACATCTGCATACTACCGTGCCAAGTAGCACATCACTGTCACGTTATTTTCTAGAAATAATAGGTAATATTACCGCATGACAAATTCGGAACTGTTAACTCTTACAGTAGAGAAGTTCAAGTACAGAAGTAACGCTTAATTCTCAGTACGACCATCCTAATCCACATAACACAGCGCTGTGAAATCAGAAAGTAAGTCGACGGAACATGTGCTAAGGCATCGTAGAGGAGAGCCTCACATACATAATTCATCCTCCTTCCAGTACCAGATTGATCTCTTCTACTGACATCACCACAGATAATCCTTCGAAATATATAACTTTAAATACAGTACGATTCAGCTCACTTGATTTTTTCATCAAACCGGCGCTACCAATTTTCTAAGCGTATCATAAATTTTACTGTAAGAATCTACAAATTTGTTATTTCAGTTATGTTGTACGTGATTGGTCTCGCAGAAAATGTACTTTGTTAAATAAGATCTGCTCGCCTTGTTCCTTACAAACGTCTCTTTGTAATATTGGTGACTAGATTAGGTAAATATTTACGTAGACTAAGTTATGCCATTTAAATTTAGAATTTAAAATTGTAATAGACTGGAATTTTAATTGGCTGATGTGTGATGTTACCGTAAATCGTACGTTCAGACAATGTGCCATCATTCTACGTAGCCATGGTGAATTGAACAACTTAAGTAATTAAAAAGAAGCAAATGTAGGCGTGTAGGTGTAAAGCAAGTGAATACACATACTTTTTGCAGTAATATAGTACTGTAATTGCTTTATCTGATTTCTGTGTGGTGAGTAGTACTGAGTGTAGGGTTGGTGGGTGGACTGTCGTAACAGTAAATGAACCTTGATATATTAATCACCAAAGTAAAAATGTGATTTTCCTCTTTTTTATTATTTTTTTTAATTCTGATATGTCTCTGAAATGCAGTTAAACACAAAAAAAATTATTTTCCTTTTAAGTACAATGTTTAAACTGCTCGTTCCAGTTCACCTGGATGTAAAAACATCTCTACAAAGTTGATTTTTTTTCATCAGGACTACTTAGAAAAGTTGAAACATTATAGCTCACTATTGGAACGTTGGAAATGAACTTCACAATCCAACTGAAAATTTTATTTTAACATTAATATTAAGTTGAAATTCTAACATATATCTTTTCGCAAACAAAATAGCATAACTTTTTAGATACTCTGTGTAGCGAAGAGTTCTTAGAAAGGTTGAGAACTAAGAAGCACTCATTTGTGGTAAATCCAGATAGTAATTAAGTTAAATATCCCGCTTGAAGGTAACCAAAGAACGCCGAGACAAGAGAGGCAAGTTAAGGAATGTCTCAGGTTTATTTACCTCCCTAACTTGCCTGAGAAGAGCCAAAGAACCACCTTGCCTGTTATTTGCTCATGAATCTAAACTTGCGTCTGCAACATACGTGTTTTTTACCCTTCGTCGAGTCTTGCTTGCGTCTGCAATGTTCTTTGTACTACTGAGTGTCAACTCAATTCCACGGTGAGTCGTAAATGAAATATAAATTAAAAATAATGAAATGCTTGTCATATTAAGAGCAAAATATATTTTAAAAATTATTTTGTAGTCTAAATAAATCTAAACGCATCTTTAATTACATTTACTTCACATTCATTTATATAAAATTAACTTGGAATTTATAAACGAGTTAAAAAAGACCGAAAAGAAAATTTAATAAAATTAAAAAAAATACTCAAATTATTTTTGCTAGCAAATCAAACATGTATCATTTGAGTGGGCCAGCTGATATTGTTAAATTATTGCATTGTAAAAATCACTTGGTCGACAAAGAGAAGTACGTGTTAGAAGGATTTGCGTTAATATATACGATATACGTTAATATACGTGTTAAAATCTATTATATTAAGCGGAAATTCAACATTTGATGTATCAGTCACGGAGAACAGTACAAATTATTAAGACACTAGGACTGATACTAGTAGTGTATTTTGCGGGTTTTGGCACGACCTTAGGACCTCTGTATCGGCTTATCACAACATGTTGACCCTAGAGGTCAACTTTACTCTTTGTTTACTGCTGATAATCAGCAAGGTCATTGACCTTTCATTGATAGTCGACCCCAGATACAAGTTTACAACCAGGTGGACCCCCGCAGCGATAATGTCGTAGGACAGTTATGTTTCGATTTACGTCTTTTGAGTTTTAAAGTTTACTTACGTTTATGTTTGAAGTTTTTTCAAAATAAAAAGGAAGCCTCGTAGATCTTTATAAACACATTTTATGACGATATCTATGGGTACTCCATATTAGTCAAAGAAGTTGCGCTCCAATGTCTGCGTATATGAAACAGGATCTGAGTTTTCCGTTGATGAATGTTTGTCATGGAATTCCTTCTCGTAGCCTTTTCTTTCCGGTACTTTCCTCCTCGCGAGCCTTCTCGTCATTTTGGAACAGCTATATTGCATTTGAATGCGTCCTTACCGTCAGCAGGTCCTTACCGATGCATACTTTTTGGCCACTTTTCTTCTGCATGACACTCTTTTGGCTGTTAGTTCACGCACACCCAGTTGACAACACAACTTGATAGTCTCAACCTTTGACTGAGTACTCCTAGAACTGATACGTCCTTCTTCAAAACCATCATAATGTTGTCAACACTGAGAGGAAATTACAGGTAAGGGAGCATAATTAGTTGTTAATTGGGAAATGTAGGTTGGTATTCCTAACTCACGTAGTCAGTCATCAAGGGTTGGCAACAGTGTAACGAGATCTCCAACTACTTGGACCAGAGATGGTAAGTAGTCCGGTGAAGTAAGGAATTGTTTCATTGTTGACTGATGTGGACAGTGTCAACGATTAACGTCGATGGCATGCAAGTCGTGCAGGCGTGTCCCCTATTTAGATCCCTGCATCAATTTTGCCATTCTGCAGAGTTTGTTATTGACGGATTATCAAGCCAATAATAGTTTTATTGTATTAGTGAGATTGAATGACTTGCGTAAAAAACTAATTTAGAGTTTGTTTGTTGGTTGTTAGTCTTTAATAATAATGTCATTGTTCATTTTAATTTATTGTCGTAAACTATAATTATGTAGGAATGTTCACACAGCGTGTGTTTCTTTGTTTATTTGCATGTGTCAAATCGTATGTATACCCTGTAATAGTCTATTTTGGGTTACATTATCTGTACAACTCTTTTTTTCCGTCAAGGTGAACATGATGACTCTACAGGCACAGTCCCATTAACAATAACAGTCCCAGTAACTGATGGCTCAGTGGCTAAGGCTTCCGACTGGGTAGGGCAAGTTCCAAGGTTCGAGTGCCCACTGAGCCAACGGTCGCTACTTCACTCGTTGAATAAAGTTCACGCACAGGCCTGCAGGCCCATGGTGAGTGTGGTTAAAAAAACTCAGTGAATTGGCAGGTAACATCAAAACTCATCAGTTGTTTTTAATGTATGATATACTGTATATGACTCACTATATTGATATAGGGCCTTGTTACCATTTCCAAAATGCCACAACTTCTCAAATGTTGCATTAATATTCAATTTTTAATTTAAATTTATCTTAAACGCCTCAATGAAAGAATAATGTGCCAATTGTAGAGAATTTAAGCTAGTCGTATTTGAGAACTGCCTTAACGAATGCAATTCTATTCAGTATTTGCCTTATGTTGGTTGAAAAACTGTTATTTAACATTCCTATGTTTTCTCTTTGTTACCATGCGATTAGTAGAAGTATGTTATTGCACTTAAGAAAAGAGCGTAAACAAGTGGAAATTAAAGGGAAAATGTCTAATATGAGATTAATTTAGGACAATAAAGCCCCAATACTTAACCCTAACGGCCTAACATGACATATATTGATATTACCATAGTTCAAAACTGTTCTATTTTGTAATTTATAATCTGCCTATGAGCAAAACACTGTGGAACTTTCCCTCTGTCTGAATAATGGGTATATATTCAAGTTACTGTATTATAAATACTTAACTCACACAATCATCGCTGAGTTGAAAGTCATCCCTCGGAATTTGATATGTAAATCAACCCAGAGACCGTAACTTGGCAGTCGTTGCTTGAGTTGAGGTTGAGTGTCTAGTGAATAATGTATGCAGGGTTGTGTGTGGTTGGGAGGGGGAGGGAGTGCCAAAATACGGGCTGGTCCACAACAAAGCACCACTCTCCGTGTTCCATTTTTAGGGCATCGTCAAATATTAACTAGATGTAAGCTCTTCGAGGGTTAGTGTTAAGAACTGTTTACGTTGATTGTGGGCATAAAGATTTGAAACTCGAGTAGATACGAATCAGCTACGTAATTCTTTGAGGTATAAATATCGTATGGTTCGTTGACAACGATGATTTATTAATTTAAAAAAATCCGTAGTAAATATTTTGAACAAGATCCTAAAGTCGATGTTTTGATTGAAACCAGTTGCTCTAAAGTTTCATTTTTAATCGAGTCTTTATTACTTTTTTTTTATCTGATTATTTCTTTGCACAGTAACGAGTCTTTTCTATATACATTATTTTAAGTCTATGATGCTACTATAGTTGAATTCATTTCTATATAATAATAAAGACACGGTTTGAAAAATCTATTCATACTCGATTCATAATTGTCCTCTTTCAACTCAAAAATACCATTACTTCTTTGAGTTCGCTATTGGAAATTGGAAATAACTTTAAAAATTCTCATAAACTCCAGTAAAATGATTTATTTTGTGAGACCTTTCACCTTCAATCCAGGAATTATCAGACATCAACTAAATTCTAATTTTTAAAAATCATTTGCTTACAAAATATAATAATGTAAATATTTTAAACATGGTAAATTAAAAAAATAATTAAATGTAAAGTTTGTATGTATAAATACATGGTAATTTTCAGCTAAATTTTACTATATAAACGGAGAATTTTTAATAGGAGGAGGTTAATTATTTACAATTTGTGTATTAAATTTGTCCATGTAGAATGTTTCTGACGCATCTAATAATTGATTTTTGTTAACTTGTTTTAGAACTTCAAATTTTGAAAAAGTTATGTCCTTTTTCTAGTGCATGTTTGGCCATTGCTGAATTAACCATTGAAACCTCCTTTCATTCAAAATTCTCCGTTTATATAGTATAATTTAGCTGAAAATTACCATGTATTCATATTTATGTATACAAACTTTACATTTAATTATTTTTTAAATCTACCATATTTTTAAAATATTCACAGTATTATATTTTGTAAACAAATGTTTTTTAAAATTAGAATTTAGTTAATGTCTGATGATGCCTGCATTGAAGGTGAAAGGCCTCACAAAATAAATCATTTTATTGGAATTTATGAGAATATTTTAAATTATTAACTCAAAAATAGTTTACAATAACTGTAAAATCATATGCTCAGTGTCAATAATGGAGAAAGTTTTAGAGAAATTGTAAAAAAAAACAAAATAAAAAAAAACAAAATAAAAAAAAAACAAGAAATATCTTTTCGGTAACAAAAGCTTTTAAAATAATATAACATGTCTATGTCATGAGTTATACAACAAACGACCTATTAAAAATTAATATATTATAATTAATTCAAAGAAAGATGTTTATTTCATAAATTCGGAACGGCGTTATTTTAATAGGTTAATAAAAGGTATTTTAGAATTAATTTTTTTAATGTTTAGGAAATAGTTACATCGATGTTATGTTTTCACTCTATTATCCCATCAAACTACATAAACGTTCAGTGGTCAGAACATTGAAAAGAACAGCCTGACATTTTTTTTTTTACAAAATATTTATCCAACGAGAGAATTAAATAGAAGAAAGATTGGTTCTACTTAACAGATATTCTTTGTTGATAGTCAATACACTGTGTTTATAAACAGTAAATATCATAATTAATTTTATATCTTCTTGTAACTTAAAAGACTTCCTAATGAGAATGTAATTATAGTCTCACAATATTGGTGTTTATACTAATTAATGTTTAAGAACTACAATATGAATTAAGAATATATATAAGCTAGAAATTAAAACCTAATTGAATTGTTGAACTTACAAATTATTGATTGCATCGTGTTTCTGATATGCCTATATTTAACAACAAAAAGCTGACAATATAAGAGTGAAAATAATATTTTTGAAACAGTTTCGACGTAAAATAGTTGGAAAATTCGTTCCTATCGCAGCGACGACATAGCTAGCAAGTAAAACGTGGGTGTTAGTCAGCAGAGCGGTGGGTTTGAATAATGTATCAGCAGCCAGGCAGTGGCAGCACGTGGCACTCACGTGTGCTGAGGCAGGCCAGCTGAGCCAACCAGAACACCATATAAATGTTTATTAACATTGGATAAATAATTGTTGAGATCAAGAGTGCTGACTTCTCCGTGAAGCAGACACCGGTTGTTCATCAAGTTTGTTGCAGTAGAAATTATTGAGGTGCCCGACTTAATACTACTTGTTTATTTTTGCAAGAAAGCACAATTTATACTCTTTTATTAATTTATAATATATCGCCTCTTTTATTTCGTTATAACTGATTCACAATCGCTCAACATCAAGGAGTCCTGGTTTTATTTTATTTATTTATGTTTATTAATTCATATTTCGGATATTCCCAACATTTGGAAATTTGTTACGGAATACAGATCCCGAATGTTATTATAATTATAAAAACATTTCTCGACACAGTACATTTGTTGACAGAAGTTAGGATTATGAAAGTAAAAAAACACATTCACGTGATACGGTTTACCATTGTAATTCCTTTCTCTTTTATATTCATTTCATCTAGTGCTTTTTATGGCTGGGAGTCGGCCATTGATTGTATTTCCGGAACAAAATTAATTTTACTTCCAGCTATAGTTACTTCCGTCAGTTACCTTATATGGTGAATGAACTAGGGCCAATAAGTCGAAGAATATTTTACACTTGTTTGTATACTTTTTAGATTTTTTATCGCACAGTGAACAGAGCTTATGATCCTCCCACCTACTCAAACACGTACGGCCCTGTCTCTTATCCAAACATCTATTAATGTTACGACTCAACCACCCAAATGCAAATGAGTTGATTGTCATACCACCCATTTATACTTTTCTCTCGCACTTAAACATTAGGGCTAATACATAATAGAGACATGAATGTTTGTAGGATCATTTATTTACTCAACTGTGTTCACTGGATAATAAAGATCTCGAGGTCAAACTGAACATTCGCACGCAAATAAATCCAAGTGAAAAACTTGCCGCATCGTTTTATAACCGTAAGGTCGATAATCATAAAACTGAGCATTGCTAAACTCTCAAAATAGAGTATTTTCAAAATAACAGTTGTGTTAACATAATACATTCCGTTTTTACAGTAAATCCTCTTCGTGTCTAGCACATTCAAGGGCTTAGTTTATAGTATTATTTCTTAATAGTATTGAGTTCATGGTTTGACTATTACATGTCTTTTGTTCTTAACAAGCGTGCTTTCGTGTGTCCATGTCACACGTACACTAACTAGGATTGCCATAAATTGTCATAGTAAAAAACGGACACCAGATATACTTGAGAGCCTGTTGGGGGGGGGGGGGGTTAAATTGTTTTAATGAATTTTATGATATGTGATTTCGGTTCATAAATTGGGAAAATTATATTAACGGCATTGTGATATTTAATATTAATATTGTGATATTAATATTTTATTTTAAAATTTCAGAGTAATACAGTACTAACAACAAAGAAAGTACTTTTTTCTTTTCTACCAAAAAAAAAAAAAAAGAAAAAAAAGAAATTCATAATGTTTAAGTTAAGTTGGTCGAACTCAATAAATTGTCATAAATATCCTTGAAAATGTTCTGGCATCACTTATACTAGTTGTACTGGGTGAAGGATGAAACTAGTCGTGTTTTTCTGAAGCGATTACTTTTTTAAGTGAAGAACCATTGTTTTAATGGCTTAAAAATATTCAATTCACGACATGTTACTGTCAGCTTTGATGTCCTGAATAGCTTCAACCTTTTCCAGCGATGATAATATGTTGCAATCGGATGTCCAGGCATTTTCAAATAGTGAAAAAACTTGTTCAACTGGGGCCAAAGTACCGGGTAGAGAAAGAGTGAACTTCATTCAACATCTTTCAAAATTTTCACAGTAGTTTTTGGCCAAGTTCAAGAGTTGAAAAAATTCTTCTTTTTTAAGGAGAGATAAGTGTGTGATAGTGTATGAGTCATCATACAACACACAACCTCTCATGAATGTCGATTGCCGAAAGTAATAGTAATACATGTTTTCTTTTTTACAGATGTTAAATATTTAAAATATATTTTTAATAATAAAAGAAAGTAAAAGACGGACATCTACCAGGTTTTTCCTTAGTACGGTACGGCCACGGAGACAGAATGTAAAATACAAACTGTCCCTACAAAATACGGACGTATGGCAACCCTGACGTTAATGAACAACGGTCGAGGCTATACAAACTGATGGCTAGAACTGTTGTCGTAAGTGTTATTGGTAGGTATGGCATTTACACAACTGTTTGGATAGTGCTGAAATAAATCAAATAATCCCAGCTGGAACATTACAAGCCGAGCACAATCACTCGATCTACTGCCTGGATTGTTATACCACCAATATGTGTCGCCCTCACATGTGTGTCTGGTCTCAGTTCACGCCATAAACGTTACTGGCTTATGTTTTGGAACTAATATACGATTAGTCAAGTACTATCATTGTGCAGTTTACAAAGTATAGTAAGCTACCAAAGGTAATGTTGAATTATAAACAGCTTTCATACTATTTTTAACAATTTGTTTGGTTTAATTTTGTTTCCGATACAAGTTATACATATATTGCACCATATCTAATCCGATATCTTTACAAGATTTTTTTGATATGGATAAAAGTAGTTGGCATCTAAAGTCAAAATTTCAATGTACATACTTTATTAAATATATTCATTGAAACTTTAGAACTTTGTCCAGTAATTTAACACGCTTAGCCCTCATTGGATATCTTTTCGATATCACTTAAAACGATTACACTCCCACTACCCCCTCCCTAGAAACCAATAATGGAACGATTAGTAGAAGAACTCGGTTGGAACTAAGTTTTTGACAACCCAAGTTTCCCGGGGCGTTTGTGATGAAAAATTACTGCTTTACTCCTCTTCGGCTGCTCTTTTATTGAAAGGGTTATATCCGTTAGTACGATATTGGAAGTAAATAATGCTACGATGAAAATTGATTAATACTTTGAAGTACTCTTTCTCTTAGTTGTATATTTTTAAAAATACACCATTGTTTACTTTTTCGTTTTGATTTAGTGTCACAAGGAGAAGCATCATTGCACAACCAAACTATATATTCTAAAAATAAAACAGCTCTGTCGCACAGAGTTGTAATCCTTGTATTTGAATATAAATGTTATAAAGATTGTTAGCGATAGTTTCTAATTTAAGCACAAGTACGTGACCACTAAATGGTTGCCATTGATGTGGACACTACTACATACCTATACAGAGTCCGCGTTGGCTAGTACCCAGTGTTCGCACGGTTCCAGGGAAGTTAACTGAACACCAGAATTGTCAGACGAATCTCAAACCAATAGTACGTGGTTCTAATTGGACGATAATTTCTAGGTCCATATTTTCCATGGCCAGTAGTCATAAGTGTTGCATTATAACGGTGAGTCGATCTAAGTTGTTATTGACAAAAGTAATTGTGTAATTTCATCACAATTACCCGCCTTACTAATGAGAACCGTGGAGGAGATGAGATGTCCCGAAGGAAGTCGTCTTTTAGTCTCTCCCTTGTGACAGAAGTACCTGGTAATGACAGTGCCAGTAACCTCAGTCGTATTTTATTTAGCATTCATCTTGTGACAGAAGTAGCTGGTAATGATAAATGCCTGTAACCTCAGAGAAGTGAGGTATGTTAAAGGAAGACGTATTTTATTTAGCCTCCCTCTTGTTAAAGAGGTAGCTGGTAATTACAGTGTCCGTAACCTCAGATGCGTCAAAGGAAGTCGTCTTCTATTTAGTCTCTCTCCTGTGACAGAAGTAGCTGGTAATGACAGGACCCACAACTTCAGAGAAGTGAGGTGTGTCAAAGGAAGTCGTCTTCTATTTAGTCTCTCTCCTGTGACAGGAGTAGCTGGTAATGACAGGACCCACAACTTCAGAGAAGTGAGGTGTGTCAAAGGAAGTCGTCTTCTATTTAGTCTCTCCCCTGTGACAGAAGTAGCTGGTAATGACAGGACCCACAACTTCAGAGAAGTGAGGTGTGTCAAAGGAAGTCGTCTTTTATTTAGCTTCCCTCTTGTTAAAGATATAGCTGGTAATAACAGTGCCCAAAACCTCAGAGAAGTGAGGTGTGTCAAAGGAAGTCGTCTTCTATATAGTCTCTCTTTTGTGAGAGAAGTAGCTGGTAATGATAGTGCCTGTAACCTCAGAGAAGTGAGGTGTGTCAAGTGAAGTCGTCTTTTATATAACCTGCTTCTTGTGACAGAAGTAGCTGGTAATGACAGTACCTGTAACCTCAGAGAAGTGTGGTGTGTCAAAGGAAGTCCTCTTTTATTTTTCCTCCCATTTGTGATAGAAGTAGCTGGTAATGACAGTACCTGTAACCTCAGAGAAGTGAGGTGTGTCAAGGGAAGTCCTCTTTTATGACAGTACCTACCTGTAACCTCAGAGAAGTGAGGTGTGTCAAGGGAAGTCGTATTTTATTGATTCTCCCATTTGTGACAGAAGTAGCTGATAATGACAGTACCTGTAACCTCAGAGGAATGAGGTGTATCAAAGGAAGTCATCTTTTATTTAGCCTCCCTCGTATAACTTCTAAAGAGCATTTCCCCAACTTATAGAGAGCCTCGTCTCGCTGTCCCAATTACTTTGAGTAGTTCGTTTTATGTAATTTGTTACTTTTTTACTTTTTACATTTTTCTTTTTAAATATTTCAAAATTTATATTTAAATTTTTTAATTTTTAAAATTTGACACCTAATATATTTCTATAATATTTATTTATCTTAGTTGGCAGGCATATAAGAAGGATTCTCTATATCAACAATCCGTTGTTTCTAGCAACGCCGAGTTCTTGTGAAGTTGATATTTTTATTTAAAGTATTTCTTGCAAACAAGTTTTAAGGAGCTATTATTCATTTGTTACATGGCAAGAGTAAAGTTTGTACAGTTTTAAAACTGTTTGTTCTAGATTTATAATCGCAACGTCACATTATTCGTCCTAGTTTTATGACACATTATCAATAATTTTTATTGATAATGATAATTGAAATTACTGTTAACACCATTGTATTTGTCGTATATTGCTTAGTGTCAACATTATATCTTATTATTATCAAAAACTTTAATTCTACATGGTTACTTTTTAGCATGAGATATTAATGAATTTATTTTAATTGAGCCCCCTCCCACATTCTGCCGTTCCATCCACTAGCCGTATTGAAAACAAAACAAACAAGAATGTAAGCAGTACCACGTTGGCATTTGTAGTCTTACAGTGAATGAATCCTCTGAATGCATTAGATTTAATATTGTAAAATGTATTATAGCTAAGTGCCAACACATATTCAGCCTTGTCAGTCACCCTGACCTAGCTCTTCAAATGGTGAGTTTAAACTATTAGCGATCTGTGTGCATCTAACCACTTGGCCACTCTTCTGGGGTGCCAAAACGGCCTGCCAATTACTATTGAAAGTTGTTGAATTGAAGAATATCAAATTAAATAATTATTTGAAGTGTGTAGCTAACTAAATTTCGATTTGCCTACTACAATTATTAGCCTACATGTATATACAGTGATAGTAGACGGGAGTGGTCCTGTGCACAGTGGTCGCTATCTGATGACCGTCCAACGGAGACTGTGATAGTTTCCTTCCGCCAGTTAATCCCGTACCTCCTCAATCCATTCATTACCTGTATCCGTACTTAGGCATTCTAGAAAGTTGACATATTAAATGATATTGTTGTCAGTAGATAATATTTATCGTGTTTCTTATCCATTTTCTATTGGATTTTTTACCGAGTTGGTTCCACCACCAATCTTTTTCTGTTTTCCACGACTTCTTTAGAAGTTTTCACTCATATACTAATCTAAAATTAAATTTCCTTAAAACAATTAATTAAAACCAAAAAAATAAACATGACAAATTCTCAATATTAAACAGCGTCCCAAATTACAATCGGACAAACAAAACGTTCATTCAAAGCCAGATTTAACGAGCACATTCCTAATAAAAAATACAAATCAAAAGTTGCAGGCAACCTGGTATAAAGTGGCCACGAATTAAGAAACATAGAAAAGAACCTAGAACTTATAAACATTTGCAGGACAGGGGAAAAAGTATGTCATTGAGCAGTTCGAAAAAGTACAAATCCGTGAAGTAACTCATCCTTTGTATTAAATGAACAACTGTATTTTCAAAGAATTGAAATTTTCGAAACCGTCATACAATGTAAAAACTAAAAAGAAGAATTACAACCCATATAAGATCAAACTATCAAACCTCTAACCGTCAATTCAGTTTAAATTCCAACTGTGAAGAAGGAGTCTAGAATAGATTATATCATGTTTTAGATTAGGAACTTTAATGTTAGTTTAGTTTATTCGTGAATTATTAGTTCCACACATTGAAACTTGGTCGTGGAAAACAGAAAAAAGGATTGGTGGCAGAACAAATAAAGAGTTAATTAATTTCTTGTACTCTATATCTCTACTTAATGTAATATTAGGTCTGTTTGTTTTTTATGAATACGAGAATATTCTATCGTAATTTCTTGGTTATTTTTTACTATCTCAACGACATGAAATAAATCCATTAATTTCTAACCCACTTTTAAGGGACATAATTAATTGGAGCGCGTTTAATTTTAAAAATCCAACTTGTTGTAACTGTAGTGTACATTTTATTTTCATGCTGTACGGAAAAAACCCTGGCTTTTAAATCTGAGCTATAAATACGTTTATGTATTTGCTTTTAAAAATACATTCGACGTTGGGTCGTAATTGTAATTACACAGGCACTGACATTCAGTTAGTACAACATTATGTTATTGGTATTATTCTATCATATATATATAAATTACTGTGTTGTTAGCTGTCTTTATTGAATGTATTAGCTGTTAATGGATGAACTTCCTGAACTGTGATTTAGCCATTTGTTGCGATGTTTCAGGTTATCATGTATTGGAATGCATTACTAGTTCTTAACATTTCACATTTTCTCTGTTACTATTAATACTGTTCTTTTGAAACCTGTTCTTTTTTTGCTGTAATGTAACTGTTAATATGTAACTAAAATCTCTTACTTCTAACAGTTATAAACGCTTATTCTAGTCATGTTAATTAAAGTCAGTAAATAAACACATTAATTTTCGTAGGGAATAAACCCTGGTACAACTAACTACTATGATGTTGTCAGCCTTTACGAGCCTCGTATTTTGTCGGGCTTTATAAATCTCTGATGAGACGTCATATTGAACAGCTTGGTAACTTAATAGTAAATATGGAATAAAGATTCTCGTTGGATATTTATATTTAAGATGAACTATTTATCGGGTCAGTTCTCAAATAAGTCATAATTAAAACTTTTCAAACAGATTAAAAACAGATGTTAGTTTTTTACCCAATTTTCATTTTTAAACATGAATTTCATATACTTATTTTTAATATACAAACGTGAAAACGCCTTGAAATCACACAACTGACAAAACGACGTGGACACTACTAGAGAAGTCCGGGGTGTCCATGTTGGATGGTAGTCAAGGTTCAGATGTCGTGTAGAGAGGAGAACTGAGTGTCAAGCTTGTCAGTTAGCTGAAAATCAGACCAACACTACGCACTTCGGATTCCACGTAAAGCTGTAGGCCTCTTAGTTGCCCTGGCTGTTGGGCTATTAATAAATAGCTCTTTCTGAGGAACAGTTGACCTTAGTAACAATGACTACACACGTTCATCTACACTCATTCGCACCACATTTTCGCCCATATCTTGACGATCGGCGTCTTATGAATGAATAATGAGTGATGCTTGGTTCTGTGCCTCTTAACAGCTACAGAAAAGTATACACATCTCTCAGTGCCATCGTCTGGTCGGATGTGTATCACAACGTTAGTGTTCAGTAATAATTGATAGATATCCTCGTATTTGTTTATAGATCACTAGTGCATCGGTTCTTTGCAGACTGCTCCACAGGAGCTCGTTCCAATAACTGTTATTCCTGGAAGCCATTTTCTCCCTTCTTCCCTACAAGGGCTGTTTTCACTTTAACAGCGCAGTTAGCTTTCGCTGCGTTCTCTTCATTCATAATGCATTTTCGTTTCTGCTGCTGTTACAAGTGAAATCATTGCTCATTTCTTGTTAGCACCCGACCCTCGGTGTCCATTTCAGGCAGTCTGCGAGTTTTATACATCAGGATTTCAGGAAACATCGTGAATATATATCAGAATGGTCCTGTAGTGAATATATATCAGACTACAGTGCACAAGCCAATGTAGTCGGGTTTCGGTTTCAAATTGTCTTCAGCATTTATGAATAGGCCAGTTTTCAGACCTTCACAATGAAAATATAAAGCCTAACAATTTAATAGTGAAATATAATTGTCTCCAAATAATTTATTTTCCTTAAATTCAGTAAAATTATCAAAATTCAACATTTAAAAAATTTTTATTTTGTAAATGTTAAATATCGCTTTCTGATTCTTTTAATGTAAGGTGGGAAAATTATAGAAAATGGAACAAATGTTATCTGTTATGTAAAGTATTATTCAGCTTATAGGCCTAATGGATAAATCAATTATTTTGTAGTAAATATATGATACAAAGGTAACGTAAAAAACATGGTACATAATGTTAACGTACATTTAAATTTAACTTATTTTTAAACGTGTAAATCAGGCAAACGCCTTAAACCCCAGATCCATTCTTAACATTATATAACTTCGTATTTATTCTTAAATCAAGGTTAAACTATTTAAAAAAATAAAAATAATATACAAATTTATATAAAGTTACAGCAAGCATTATTTATTGCTGTACAATTTCCTAGCTATTAGTATATATATATATATATATTAAGCCTATAGCTTCATAATTAGACCAAGTTTGAAATTTAATAATTTATATTTATATCTTAAAATTTATAGCTGTTCTTATGTACACTTAATAGAATAATTAAATTATATTACTTTTGTGTACCACCAAATAGTATTTATATAATGGATACGTTTATCTGCAGGCCTACTGAGTGACGCCACCGACAACGCTAAACCACCAAGAAAGGCATTAATGTTACGATGTATCCTCTGTTTTCCAACCTTAAGCTCAAGCACTATTGACTGACCTACCCTCACCAACACGAGGTCCCCCCCTTCATGGCCTATAGGTTGATGCCTAGGCAAGGCTCGTATTAGATTTTTCACGATATTATTTACAGAAAAATATTAGTTAAAAATATCTAATACTAGCTGTACCCAAGGTTAGTGTATAGGAGGTTGCCTCGTTCCCGTAAGGTAGTGTAGTCAGCAGCCGGCAAGTGCATGACGTCACGAGCCGACCACAGTCTAGGAGCGCTAGCGCGTGAATCACTATTCTGCTCCAGTTCTGACAAAATATTTTGTTGCTTGCTTATTTAGATCGCTTGGCTACCTAGTTCATCGTCATTTATAGGCTAAGATTTGTGTTATAGTTTGAAGCAAATTAAATTTAACCGTGTAAAACTTCTAAACAGCACCATAATTGATTAATAAGGATTTAAAATGCCTAACTTGCAATTGAAATGAAATACTTTATTGTCCGTAACATGTTACAATACATGCATAAACATTGTCAAAATTGTTTCTCTAAGTATAATCATAAAATGGATACAAAGTTTGTGTCAAAGCATAAGTCTTACAATTTTATTAATTAGCCTATTTACTAAAGTACACATATATTAAGTTAGTAATTACCTATATATAACAAATACAGTATTATATAAATAAAGATAAAATATATACAAAGGTTGTGCAAAAACACAAGACTTACAATTTTATGAATTAGCCTATTTACTAAAGTACACATATATTAAGTTAGTAATTACCTATATATAACAAATACAGTATTATATAAATAAAGATAAAATATATACAAAGGTTGTGCAAAAACACAAGACTTACAATTTTATGAATCAGCCTATTTACTAAAGTACACATATATTAAGTTAGTAATTACCTATATATAACAAATACAGTATTATATAAATAAAGATAAAATATATACAAAGGTTGTGCAAAAACACAAGACTTACAATTTTATGAATTAGCCTATTTACTAAAGTACACATATATTAAGTTAGTAATTACCTATATATAACAAATACAGTATTATATAAATAAAGATAAAATGTATACAAAGGCTGTGCAAGAGCACAAAACATACACCTATATTAAGTTATGGATTACCTATTCATAACAAACACAGTTTTCTAAACAAGACAAAATAAATAAAAACGTTGTACAAAAGCACAAAACATACCCATACACATTTACGTTAGTGATTACCTATTCACAACAAACAGTTTTCCTTAACAAAGAAATATATATATATGATGGTTGTGCAAAAACACAAATCATAAAATTTTATGAATTGCCCTATTTAATGATACACAAACATATAAATAACAAACACAGTTTTCTCTAAATGCTGACAAAATACTTAAATAAAAAATAAATAAATAAGCTAACGAATTCAATCTAAGAAAGAATTTTTTTGTATTTTTTCGTGGTACTGTGATCAGAACTGCTACAGCTTCCTCTCTTTTCACCACGTTCGTCCTTGTTTAAATATTTCATTCGGATAAACGTTCGCTGTTTTACAAATGATTTCAATACTTCGTGCGGGATACCGCCGACGGCGGTACGGCAGCGAGGTCGGATGATGACGTGATGCGCGACAGGCGTGCGCATTCGTTCGAGGCAACCTCCTATACACTAACCTTGAGCTGTACCCGCCCGCTTCGCCGGTCATAATATTGAGTTTTGATTGTATCATTGAAATGTGCAGCAACCTTTCAGTTTACACAGTATCCAATTTACAACAGCTGATGTTTTGTGTAGTTTACTACTGTACTCAATTATTTTTAATTTTGAAAGTTTTGCCTACCCCAATTTTATTCTATTTGTTTTTACTTAACAGCTGTTAATCAAATAAATCAATCACTTAATATAGCTTCACAAGAAATCAAATCATAAAAATATAAACAGTATAATTTTGACATATTTAAAACCCACAGCTGATATTCTTTTTATATTTGACTTATTATACCTTCATGCATCCTGCTATTTGATTAACATTGAAACTTTAGAAGTCCAAGGGATGGAGCCCTGAGGGATTAAAGAAACGGGAATATGACAGATACCTTCCCTGGGGTATATAGAACAACTTCCCCAAGTTTCATGGCGATCGGCTGGACGGTTTGGTAGCGCATAAAGGACAGACAAACATACATTGGATTTTATAGATATAGATTAAATATTACTAGTATTTTTCTCCATAGCACATTGATTCGATAAAGTCAGCCACAGTAATATTTCTAGTTGTGATGTACTTGTAATGTTAGTAATATTTTAATATTTGTGATTTCTTAAATATATTAACAGCAGGTTAAAGCTTAAACTAAGATACACAACTTGATAAAATTAGGGGAAAATAACATATCTGTTCACAACTACAACATTTGATATAATTGTAATAATAACACATATAAAACTATTAAACAACAAATAATTACTCTTAGTTTAACGTAAATATTATATTTATTTAAATAGTTGTATAGCCGTGTTACCAATAGGAAAAAAAGGTGTTTGGATATTAACTAATATTACTGTAAAAATGAATTTATATTTGCATTCACACTAATATATCAGGAATAGCATTGAACAATGTTTCTCGTGTCAATCAACCATCAACACCAGCGAATCACATCATACCACGAATACAAAAATATTAATATTAGTCTGGATCACATATTAGTTACTTTTCTAAAAGTTAATACTATATTCAGCCATCCCTATTGATGGCCAGTGTCCACTGTATCAGCCTGCTCATGTATTGTAGCCTTCCAAACGCCATACACGTTGGTTAGACACCTCCCGAACTGCTAGTGTTATGATACTCCTCCCTCTAATATCATCTGCCCAATATAAACATCATCCGTTATGTCTGCCATCGTATAACAGTTACCTAGACTTGCTGAGGCGGCCCGCAGGGATGTCTATGTATCAACAACCATGGATATATGTTGAAGAAAGGGAGGCTCTATCCCCCACAGTAGAGTTTTTATCTTTATTGGAAAACGATTCGCATCCATGGAAATGTTCTATGAAAGTTTCTTTTGTAAGAACTCAATGGTAAAAGATCGATTCGATCCTTCTTGTTATTCTGTAATAGTGGTGCGAGAGGTCGAAATTGTGCCAATATTCCGAGACCGAAACTTAATGGATTGGTTGTATAGACTATGCTCTTTAACGATTGGAAATGGTTACAGTAGTTGCATCATGACCAAAACGAGTGAATTCGTTGTCACTACAGAACTATAGAAGCTCCGTTTCTAAATATGATTTTCACCTATCTGTTTACAGTACCCACCTGGCAGTTTACATACAAATATAACCAACTACATATGGCATTTTCGCTAAAAACATAAACAAATAGTTTAAATAATTTAATTTTTCTAAAATAAATTTAGCTTTAGAGTAAATGAATATTTCAGAGTTCGTGTAAACTTTAGTAAATGAAATAGAATATAATCTGATTTAATTAAGAATACGCCAGACTCATAGACTGAAATCTGCTTGAGTCTACTAATAAAGTAGTACCGTTTTGCAAGACTTCGCCTTAACTGTTTGTTGATTTAAATAATTAAGAAGCGTGCTATTTTTAAGGGTTAACAATATTCATAACTGTATTATATTATTTTTCTAAAACATGTTTGTAAATTAAATACAATTTAAACATCAACTCACTGACATACATAAAATGTTATCCTCGTAGATATATTTTGCTATATCTGTGCTCTCATAAAATCCTGGATAGGTTATTAAATTTGAATTTCGTTTATACAGTTGTTTATATGTGAAACAATTTGTTTTTTAGACTTATCATGTTAATTTTCACTTAAACAGCATAATTGATTTACCGTCATACGTACAATAAGTTGATATCGGGCAACTAAACGACTTGGAGCCATTCAGACCAATAAACAATATTGGTCCCAAGAAGTATCGCACGTTTAGTTCCAATAGCTATCGGAGAAATCCCCGACTACAAGAGCCAATAGAATGTTGTATTGTATTGGACGTACAGGTCGTTTGTATTACAGAGCTGTAAGAATGTTAGTTTATCGAAGCTAGAAAATTGCTTTTGGAACGTTTCGCGTTGGCCAAAGTTACGTTTCTGTTTTCATTAGCATATTCAATTTTAGTTCTCACTGTTTTACGTGCTGTCGACTCATTATCGTTAATACAGAATTGCTTTTTTGTTTTCCGGAGCAAAAAGTGGTTTCTGATTGATTTTGCTCTCGAATTAAATCGAATACGTTGATATTTGTCCTTAATCTGTATATTTATAATGGAATTTAACGGTTTTTACTAGTCGTTTAACATATTTTGTTTATTTGTTTAGAGTATGTTTCGAAGATGCTTCTGTGTTGACGATTGATATTCATGGTATGAATTATATTGTATTTAGTTCATAACTTTTGTCTATGTTAGTTATCTAAATCGATCAATTTAACTTAGTAAATCGGAAAAGTATAGTATTTAAAACCATATAGTGTAATTAACGTTTCTTTGAATTACTTCAAACGCGCTGTAGAATAGTTTATTTATGAGGTGCTTCTTGGCGATATTTCAAAATAAAGATTAACTGTGAGACATAAATTTAATAATCTGTATATATTCACAAAAGACACTCTTTAATACAAAAGCATATGTCAAAGAACAAATAAAATGTTATTAACTATTGAATAACATCGATTAAACTATGTTTATAAATGAATAAAATGACTCAAGAACACATTCATTTCTATACATCCTATCATTTAGTGTTTACTATTCCGTATAAACATACTAGGGTACAAAAAGTTAAGCCGACTCAGTTTGTTTCATAGCATCATAAATGATAATATGGCAGATTGTAAACTGGTGGCCGTAAAATAAAATGTTATTATTTTCATCTTCTTGCACGTTACAAGTTGGATCACCAAAGAATACCAATATCCAATAGTTTGCTTAAGTGCATATAAATGATTTCTTAAAATATAAATTGAATACACTAACTTTGAACACTAATAAATATATATCGCGCAATTTTTGGTTTAGCCTATTTTAAATTTAGATAGAAAAAAAATGGTGAAAAGGTTTCTCTTACTTCACTGAAAAGGGTCATCCTCACAATTTTGAATGTTATATTTGTTTTTAAAATATTTAACTGTTAGCGAATGTATTCTTGTTTTTCTTCATTAATTTCAGTTGGCTGATTTTTATTGTTTTCGAAGCGAATTATTCATTGTTATTATTATTATTATTATTCATCAGGGCGAATGTGAGTGGTGATGATTGTAGTTGAACGAATGCAGTCGTTTTTACTACTAGCTAAGGTCGATTGTTCCCTAGGAAGAACCAAAGGATAGCCCAACAGCCAGAGCAACTAAGGGACCTATAGTTTTACGCGGAATCCGAACCAAGTATCGGTCTGATTTTCAGCTTATGACAAGCCTGATACTCAGCTCTCATCCCTACACAAAACCAGGACATTGACTACCATCCAACACGGATATCTCATACTTCTTTAGAAGTGTCCACGCCGATGGCAACCTTTGTGCGGACGCCATGTCGGTATGAAGAGGACTGATCAATATATCCTACAATCTCCATAACACGTTGTTCCCAAGTAGCTGCGCCACTAGTGCCGACCCAGTGGTATCAACAATAATTTATATATTCAATTTTCTGTTTATAGCTAAAATGTCTACTGTCCGACTTGATCCATCATATGCTTAGCCATTTACTTTTGATTTCATTTCTTCAGTAATTAGGAATCGTATTGTGTTGTGGCGGGTGTTTCTTAGTAACTCTCTATAAGGGCGTTGACCAAGGACATGGGGTAAACTCTCACTGAGGTTGTAGAGCAACGTCTCCACTAGAGCCAGTTCTTGCTTCTTACAGGTGCCACATCCTCCATCCTTTTTACATAATCTATAAATTCAGATAATGTATATAAATTATTGAACAATTTATTTATTTTTTCACATTCTTAAAAAAGGAGTACACCTCCACTCTTACCATACCGTGGCGTTATGTCATGTGAGTTTTATACTTCGGCTTCGGCCGTCTAAAAGTTTTAGCAATAGGCCCAATCTATATAATATGATTAAGTACAAGTCGTATCATCCGTAAAAGATTCAGTACAGCATGCCAACGCTTTATTACCAATCAGGTGTTTGAAATTGGATTTCCGAAGTGTAATGTGGTTTCTGAAAAGTTAAGTGTAATACTTATTATTCTGGAAATACACAGAATCAACCAAATTGACTAATTAAATATTTAGTCCAGAATGTATGTACACAGTGATCTAACAGTTGGAAAGAAGAGATAAGGAAACTTAAATAATATTAATTAACAAATAAGGGTCCCCAATTGTTTGTGTTCTTGGGGTTGCGAGTTCTGAGTTCGTGACGAGTTACGAGTTCTGTGTTCGTGACGAGTTACTAGTTCTGTGTTCGTGACGAGTTACACGAGTTCTGTGTTCGTGACGAGTTACTAGTTCTGTGTTCTTGGACCGTGACGAGTTATGTGTTCTTGGACCGTGACGAGTTCTGTGTTCGTGATGAGTTACGAGTATGCACAGTAGTTACCGCGAGAATGTAACAGTAGTTACAGAAATCTATCTACATAATATACTTTCATTATTGTAATTTTACTTATATACTTTTGTGAGATATCGCTTGATCAAAAAATATTTGTTTTCTCAATGTGAGAATGATATTTGACTTTATAAACATCATTATTAATGTACTAAAATAGCTAAATTTTGAAGTTGCTTAAGTGTTCTAAAAAAATGGAGGATAACTCAAACACTCCCATCCTTGTTAAATATACCGTCATTAACAAATTTCAACAACAAGCTGATGATGAAAACTTGTTATACTCAACTTGTCAAGGGCCAACTGTTGTGTGGGGCTTACCAAGTTTAACTCATCAAGTAGTCATTTATGCATAAACTGTGGCGTGCAGCTTCCCGCAGACAAAGTGCACGGGAGAGTTGTAACAGGTCCACCAAATTGGTAGATAAATTAATTAATTCAAACAAATTATAAACCATTGATTAAAGGAAAAGGATATAGTTAATTAAAATAAATAACAAATATTTAGTGAATGTTCAAATAATATTTGAAAATTACTGTAGACAAGTAAGAGCCCACCCAAGAGAACGGAGACGCCTATATTTGAGATACAATGACAGATGTTTTCTAAGAAATAAACAAACAACGTCCGTTCTACTTTATCATAAACAGACATGCGTCAACGTGTCGCCTTTGGACGAGTCGAAATAGTCACAAAGAAAAGGGGAGTCTCCATGTTACAAGACAAATAGACTAGTCCAAAGGACTTGTCTAACTCACGGTTCTCTCACGAGAGGCAGCACTTCCTGGAGACGAGCCGGTTGAAATGACGAAATTTAAGAATACAAGGGGGAAAGAAGGTGTGTGATTGGTTAAGAAAAAAAGGGGGGGAGAAACACGCAAGTCTTGTGGATGTTTGACCTGAGACGAGAACGGCTAGAGCCTCGTTCATTCTTTTACTAGATTCATTAGTGTTAACAGTATTTGAAGAGGTCCACAGGACTTCTGCATTTTAATTAATTTTCTAAAAAATGTTTAATTAAACAAATTAAATCATTTAAACAGTTAACAGTAAAGTAAATAAAGAAGAATAAGTCAATTATTTTGTTTTTATATTGAATTTGTATGTATGGCTTCAAGAACATCAGTGTGCAAAGCTAAGTCTTAGTTAAGCTTTAGAATTATAAAATGTAAAGTTCATTTAAATCTATCATTTAAATTCTTGTTATATTCAAAGTATTGAGAAGTAAATCATTCATGAAAATTTTAATAACATGTAATAAAGAATAATGTTGTAAAAGAACTTAGTTTGTTTTATTGCATCATACAGTTTTCACCGAATTACCCTGAGAACGACCCTGAGAACAAAAAATTAAGAGTTATCATGTTATAAAATAAAATAAATCAAATTTCTGCTACTTTTGTTTTTAAGAATCAAGTATTGAATCAATGTGATACAATAACCTCATCAAGGTAGCAAATCTCAAATATTTAATAAATGATTTGAAACAAAAAAGAAATAAATTAAAGAATTCTGATTTATTAAATATCATTAATTAATTTAATCAATGGATTAAATTAAATAAATAATGTAACGAAAGTTAATGTTACAGATTGGCTCCAACAACGTGAAGCTGTATGATGCAAATTTTAAGTTTTAATATTATTTAAAAAACACATGAAAATAATTGGTTAACAATTTATTAAAAAATCACAGCTTATGTGAAATTTCATGTCAAGTTGATTATATAAAAATTGTGATAGGCTGTATATCATAGTAGTGAATTAAATATAGCTGAAAATATTTAAAATATAAGATAAAAGAAGCCTAGGAAAACATATTTTAATTTCATAAAAAATTTAATTAACAAAACAAAAAGATTCATAGGACATATTTTTCAATCATTAAATTTTACTAAAAAATCATGGCTGATGTAGAAGTAGTCCAAAACTCGGAGTTTGACTCCGAGGACTCTGATACCTCCCTGAGTGTTATTAGGGAAATGAATTTAAATAAAAACAAATGTAATGAAGCCATGTTAGAATTAAATAGGGAAGACACACTGTCCAATATAATGGACATGTTAGCAAAAATAAATGAAAGTATGAACACTAAATATGACAACTTAGAGACAAAACTTAATAACATAAATACAAATGTAGAAACTAAACTTAATCAAATTAATACTGATATGGTAGAGATGAATAGGGAAAACAATATAAAATTAGATGAGCTTAGGAGAGATGTAAATGAAAGAATAGATAAGTTTGAAGATAAACTTATAAACAAACTAAAAGAGGTAAAAGTAGATGGTAGCAAAGACAGTAAAATAGTAAAGGAGGATAATGTAGTAAATGAAATAAATGAAGTTGAAAATAAAGTTAGTGAGATAAAGGAGGTTAATGTTGTGTATGAAGTAGAGAACAAAGATAGGCAAGAACCTATCAAAATAAATAATGATAAGGACAGCCTATTGTCCAATAAGATAGAGTTGCTGTTAGGATTAAATAATGACACTAACACTAAACTAGAGGAGATTAATGTTAAATTAAAGGAGGTTCATGTTAAAATGAAAGAAGCAAATGACAGTAACTTAAAGCTAAAGAGGAGGAAACTAATGTGAGGTTAGATTTTCTGGTAAACATAAACAATGAAATAAACTCTAAACTTGATGAGATCAATGTAAGGTTAGGTGGAAAAAGTGTTGATATAAAAGAAGTAAATAATGATGTAGTAGGTCTGGACAATGAATCTAATATGAAAGCTAATGAGCACATGAAAGAAGTTGATGATAGGATAGGGAGTAATAAAGACAACTTTGTCAATGAAACTAAAAGAGTAAATGTAGACTTTGTTGAGTATGAACTAAATGAACACTCAAAAGCAAATGCAACACTAAGAGAGATAGGCTATGAATTAAATAGTAAAATCAGTAGGCCTAAAATAAATGATGAAATGGAAAACCAGATAGGGTATCTAAACTCAGTGTTAGATAGCAAAAGTAGGACAAATAAACAGAAACTCTAGCACTCTGGTAACTTTAACTTTGAAAGTGTAGTAGATGACTTCAAATGTCAAGAAAATAAAAAACTAAAAATGATCAGTAAGTAGGGTTAGAAGAATTGAATGAGTTCTTCAAGTTTGAGATGGAGATCATAAATAAATATTGGGGCCTAAACAAACAAAAGGAAGTTGAAAATAATATGATGGGGGGTGAAAACTTTGATGTAGACATGGAGGACTTTGTAAACTATGTGATGAGATACTATAATATCTCATGCTTCTCAAACATTAAATATAAAAAGAAAAAATTTAAATCAGTGCTCTCGGATAATCTCATAGATATTGCAAACTAAACCATAAACTTAGCTGTTCACTAAAAAATACTTATAAATAATAAATAAATAGTGATTAAAGCAAGGAAACCTTAATAATGATAGGGGGGTTATATAAAAATAAATAAAGAAAGAGTAGAGATAATTATTTAAAAGAAAAATGCTTAAAGATGTCAGTTAATAATAAACAAATAATAGGCCTAGTTGAAGAATTATAATATTGCCAGTAAGGTGAATTTATGATTGAATAGGAGATTTAAATATAACATTGAAATAATGTGACTTTAATGTTAAACTAAGATGATAAATAAATATCTTTAATGGTAAAATGACTGTTAAAAGAAAAATATCTATAAATGTCATAATAGTAAATATATGGTAGGCCTAATTAAAAAATTTGTGAAAAATAATAATAACCAGAGAGTTGTTAGTGAATATGAAAGATATTAAATGACTTAAATGAAACTTTGATAATAATATGTGTTAAATGAATATAACAATAATGACAAAATGATTTTTATGTAAGAATAAGATAGTTTGAGGAGATGTTTTATAGTAGCTCGTTTCATAATCCATGAATGTTTATATTGAATATTTTAAAATAATAACCTGATAAATGAGTAAAACTAGAAAGAAGTATGGAGATTTACTAAAATATATTGTTGCCATAACCCATGTATACATAAATAAAATATGAACCAAATAATAATGAAATGACTAGGTTCACATAAAATGAAATAGGTGAGATAGGCCTATCTTGTAAAACTTTGTATGATAACTAATTAATGCTAAACAATGTTCTAATGACTTGTCAATGTTTATGCTAAAAATAATTTAAATAATAATATGATATGACTCAAAGAAATGTTAAACCATGATGAAGTAAATAAAGTATAATGTAATACTTTGCTTTTGCAACTCTTGTATGTTGACATTGAATATAATCCAAATAAACACATTGTGTATACTCTGTTAAATAATGAAAGGAGAATTTCTTTACAATACTGTGTTATTGTAATTTGTTTGTACTCACATTGATATGACTTAATGAATATAACAATAATGATTCAAGGATGTGTTTAACTAATATGATTGAAGGAGATGTTGAGAAGTATTTTATTATAATAACTTATTTGTGTCTATATTGGAAATAATCAGATGAATGTAATTCTGATACTGAATATGATGATTAATGTGAAACTAGATGAATTTAGGAGAGAATAGGATGACAGATAATTCTTACAATTTGTGTATGTTGATGTTGAAATAACTCAAGTATGTACATTGTATATGCTATTATAGATGTTTATGATGTTTAATCATCATAAGAATTTTATGAAGGGAGAATAGCCAGTGGTTAATAGCAGTACGATTCGACCATAATTACAACTAGTCACTTTCCAAATTCTAAATTCTTTAACGCCAAGTACTCTATTAATCACACAATGGCACAATATATCAGTTTAAGGTGTTGGTCAGCCTTGACAACAGAGTCTAAAGACAACAGCTTAAAGTGTTCTGCAGCATGGCAATTCCCCATTTACAAAAGTCATGTTGCAAACACCTTAGATTAGTAATTTAAAATATAACATTGTCAAATGAGAATGAAATGTTGTAATAATGTAATGTAATTTTTGATAGCAAATTTTATTACGGCAATTGATACTAAGAACAGTGATAAGAATCACAAATTAATGAATAGAGTGTAACTGCAATGTTTGATGATAATTTATTATAACTTTTTCACTTGTCAATGATGCAAGTCAGGAAAGATAAAAGATGATTAAATATGAGTTTGTTTAAAATGTTTCATAAATAATTTTTCAATCAATTTAGTTGCATATGGAATTAAAACCATTGTAATAATTAGCAGTCAGTAAGTAAATTATGCTGTATATATTATATAACAGAAAAGTAATTAAAGTAATAGGTTCAGGTAGAATGACATTGCCATGAAAATAATTGATACTGTATGGACACAAATAACAGTGTTGTGCCACCGATGGGTGTTCGGAGCGCCGACCTATCCCCGAGAGACATGGTGTTGCGGAGCCGCCGGCCCAGGGACACGCCGAGTGATGAGTCAACCCATTGACATGGCCCTGTCAACTTTCTGCATCCCGGCACTCCAGTCCCTCAAGACCAACAACTTGATAGAGCAGCCATTTTGGACACATGAATCAACCTTTGTGTCATCTATCTTTATTTGACTTTCAAAACCCACGGGTGTAAAACAGACATGGTTGGTGTTTGATTGTACATTCATTACAATCTTTTTAATCTACAAGACACTTAGTTCTGTGAAGCAGACATTATCAAAATTTAACTCTGGTTTTTCAATACTTTAAATTTAAAACAAAAACAAGTTCGAACTAGTGTAAAACTTTACACTTGGACCGCATCCAGTGTTATAAAAATGAGTGACTGTTTTTAAGCTTTTGTCAAAATAAGCAACAACTTCTGAAGAAAACCAATGTTCTACAAGAACACTTACAATGTTCCAGAACCCTGGTTCATACTTGAACACTATGGTGTTGTAAATGAACTATCCCAAAGCACGTGTAGTGACATCGGACCCCACTGGCGTAACATCGACCCCATCAATATTCCAAAATGGCACACACTTGAACACCAAGGCGCTGTGAATCAACAACTCCAGAAGCGCGTGCAGTAACATCAGGCCCCACTGGCGTAGCAACAATTTGGCAATATGTTTCAAACTAATAAATAAAAAAAAAAAAATAAATAAAATATTATGCAAATATGTATGAAATAAATAATAGCAATAAATAAATAACATATAACAAATAAATAACAAAACCAAAGTATAAATAATTTATAAATGATGAATTTTTAATAATGAAAAAATGACAATGGTGTTTATTGATAAA
Organism: Stictocephala bisonia; assembly: GCA_035578905.1. Classification (NCBI taxonomy): domain Eukaryota; kingdom Metazoa; phylum Arthropoda; class Insecta; order Hemiptera; family Membracidae; genus Stictocephala; species Stictocephala bisonia. Next base: position 1,244,304 of record JAQJVL010000023.1, read on the forward strand.
TTTTTTATATTATTCAATAATATGTGAGATATAAATATTAATTCAAATAATAATTTCATTACTGAAAAGAATTACAATAATTTTTATAATAAATTATAAAGTAATAAATAATAATAATAACTTGCATCAATGACAAAGAATTATGTAATGTATCTATTGTTCATTAACAATGTATAATACAGACTGTTCCTGTATTAACATAGGATTTGATAAATTATTGAGATTAATCAATACGTGTATATAACCTGATAATATGTGTACCATATATTTTTGCTACACAATGTATTGTTTTGTTTGATAACTTTGATTCAGGACTGATGAATTTCATTCCAAATAGATAATAAGTATAATCTGATGACTTATTATGTAAATATAGTAATGTTTATGTGATTCATTAGTAAAGAATAATTCAAGCCATTCTTATATAAATGTAAGAGTTGATGAGCTATTGATTGAAATTACTAATTATTATGTAAATAAGTTGGTAATTAATGATGTACAACTTTAAGAATTAATCATTTGTTGAATGATAAATAGTGTGTAAAAGGTTTTAAGGGATCTTGGATTTATTGATCAAGGATAAATGTTAAGATTTAACTAGGGATTGATGATATGTATGATAATATAATGACTTATTGATGATTGAAAATGTATTTGGAAAATTGTTTGTGATTGATGGCTGACTTGATAATGTAAAGATTTGTTTTAGAGGTAATGATTTATTTGAGAATGTTGTGGATTGTGTAGTGATTAAGAATTTATTCAAGAAATTAAAGAAAGATAAAAGATTGAAAAAAGATATAGGAACTTAAAGATGGATTCAGGATTGATAACGGATACTTGTATTTAAAGAAGGTTTAATGGGATGAGATAGGATACAGAAATTAAAAAAGGGTAATGGATTGAAATTAGGTTACTGTATTAAAAGAAGGGTTTAAGGATTGATAACGGATACTTGTATTTAAAGACGGACAAAGGGGTGAAATAGGATTTTAGTATTTAAAGAAGGGTAAATGGATTGATAACAGGTTACGGAATTTAAAGATGGTTTAAAGAAATGAGGATTTATTTGAGGGACCTAGTAGGGTGGTGATAAAATAAATGATTGATGAATTGCTGAGTCGATGAATAATAATTTTCTAAGAAGTGATGATTTATATGAGAGGCGTTTGTAATTAATAAGCAGATGACTATGATCATGATATTTAAAAGATGATAAATTGTTAACAAGTTAAGGATCAATCAATTTTTGGATAGTGAACTAATGATTGTTGATTTGTATTTCATTGATATTGATACATAACCTATGTATTGTAATTGATAGTTTCATGTTACAAATCATTGATGGTAATTGGAAACTTGTATAATTTTAGATGATGTATAATAGTTAATTGATGATATGGAATTTATGAATTACTACTTTTGACTTGTGAATTTTGATTTGTAGATCATTGCTTTTGTTTCATGAGTATATTTAGATGAATGAATACTTCATTGTTAATTTATAATTGTTGAATTTTACTAACGATTTGAATAATGTGTTAATAGATACTGATCGTTTAGTATTTAAAAGGGAATTATGATTTGGTGAATTATTAAGTTTAACAAACATGTGTATTCAATTTAAGAATGTATTGATATTTAAGGTATGAATTTGAAGGGATAATGTATAATTTTTGTTTGACAAATTTTGATTTATGATTGATGAATTTTGATTGACGACTTGTAATGATCAAATACATACAAATTTTTTGTTAACAATTGTATATGATGAAATACTGTTAGAACTTTAATTCATAAATTGTTGAATTGTTAATTAACAATTTGGATTTATTGAAATATTGTCAGATAACTATAATTTTTGAATAAATGATTTTTGATTAACAACTATGCAGGAGGTAATGACCCATTGTATAATGAATTTGTAAATAACTAACTTACAATTGATAACTTTGTAACTTTTTAAATGATAACTCATTAATTTGCATAGATGATGTAAATAATTTTGTTGAATACAACTGTTCATTTTAAATTTGATTTCTTACATGGAATTTAATATGTAATTTGAGATTGAGCTATATGTTAATTGATAGTTTCATTTCATATTAGATATAAGCAAACATTGTAAAACTAAGACTTATTTGAGGAACAATAGACAATTTGGCGAATCATGCCGAGAAATAGATTTTTTGACTCGCGTTAACCACACATCGCAAAAAATCGGGGGGTACTGTAACAGGTCCACCAAATTGGTAGATAAATTAATTAATTCAAACAAATTATAAACCATTGATTAAAGGAAAAGGATATAGTTAATTAAAATAAATAACAAATATTTAGTGAATGTTCAAATAATATTTGAAAATTACTGTAGACAAGTAAGAGCCCACCCAAGAGAACGGAGACGCCTATATTTGAGATACAATGACAGATGTTTTCTAAGAAATAAACAAACAACGTCCGTTCTACTTTATCATAAACAGACATGCGTCAACGTGTCGCCTTTGGACGAGTCGAAATAGTCACAAAGAAAAGGGGAGTCTCCATGTTACAAGACAAATAGACTAGTCCAAAGGACTTGTCTAACTCACGGTTCTCTCACGAGAGGCAGCACTTCCTGGAGACGAGCCGGTTGAAATGACGAAATTTAAGAATACAAGGGGGAAAGAAGGTGTGTGATTGGTTAAAAAAAAAAGGGGGGGAGAAACACGCAAGTCTTGTGGATGTTTGACCTGAGACGACAACGGCTAGAGCCTCGTCCATTCTTTTACTAGATTCATTAGTGTTAACAGTATTTGAAGAGGTCCACAGGACTTTTGCATTTTAATTAATTTTCTAAAAAATGTTTAATTAAACAAATTAAATCATTTAAACAGTTAACAGTAAAGTAAATAAAGAAGAATAAGTCAATTATTTTGTTTTTATATTGAATTTGTATGTATGGCTTCAAGAACATCAGTGTGCAAAGCTAAGTCTTAGTTAAGCTTTAGAATTATAAAATGTAAAATTCATTTAAATCTATCATTTAAATTCTTGTTATATTCAAAGTATTGAGAAGTAAATCATTCATGAAAATTTTAATAACATGTAATAAAGAATAATGTTGTAAAAGAACTTAGTTTGTTTTATTGCATCATACAGTTTTCACCGAATTACCCTGAGAACGATCCTGAGAACAAAAAATTAAGAGTTATCATGTTATAAAATAAAATAAATCAAATTTCTGCTACTTTTGTTTTTAAGAATCAAGTATTGAATCAATGTGATACAATAACCTCTTCAAGGTAGCAAATTTCAAATATTTAATAAATGATTTGAAACAAAAAAGAAATAAATTAAAGAATTCTGATTTATTAAATATCATTAATTAATTTAATCAATGGATTAAATTAAAATAAATAATGTAACGAAAGTTTAATGTTACAGAGTTTACACTTAGTGGTAGAGTGATCGACTACAATAAGTGAAGTGAAAGTATTGGGACCGAGCGGACCCCTTCTTATTACCTTTCACATCATAAGTGTGAAGATATCAGTAATTTATTTTACAATGGCGTTCATCATTGCGCCTTTCACCTAGTTAGTTGTTATTTTCTTCGAAGTGGTTTTAGGATAGAGGGAATGTTATGGTGAAAAGGTATCGATGCACGTCAAGTATTATCTTTGTTTAAGATGAACCATTGCGTAACTCCACAAATGTTCACTAATCAGAACTAAAATAAAATATTTTGAAATATAGCAAGTGTATCACTACCATAAAAGTTCCTAAAAGTTCTCTGAGGATTTTACTTTAAAATCAATGATTAAATAACTAAAATACCTTCAATTACTTGCATAACAAATAATTTTTTGTAAGTAACAAACTTATTGTGATTTTGTTACGCCATCCCATGTTGAATAAAGGATTATTTATATACTGAAGTAACGTAGATCTGACGCCCAAGATTTTACACGCCGTAGATCAATTACACATCTCGATTGATATTAAATATGTCTGCAAATGGATGCAAGTCAGGTGCCTTGAATTTCATATCTACTGTCGGCGCAGAAATAATGTGTACCCGCGTTTGAAGTTTGTTTACTAAGACGCTTAGAGGGAGACGTAGAAAAAATCCAATTATAATACCATCGATTTTCTCGATTAATTACACGTTTATGAAATACATATTCATTTTTTAATTTTATCGTACATTTTAATAATTGTTATGCTAGTAGGAACAAATGAATTACTTTGCACTTTTATGACTCAAAAACCCGTCAATGTATCGCATTCATATATTATTACGTAGTTGACCGAAACTCTCTAATTTATATAACTTTCAGAATTTTAACTCTTTAATTCTATAAATCGAAAATTTAATTACTTGGTCACGTTGTAATCCTAATGAAACGTGTAGTTACGATTACTTTTTATGTGCACAAGGAGAAAAGTAATTTATATTGATTTAAATTAGTTTAAAATCACTTTAAATTGATCGGTTTCAACTGATTTAAATTAGTTTAAAATCACTTTAAATTGATCGGTTTCAACTGATTAAAATCAGTTTAAAATTACTTAATTTAATAGAAAAAATGTCTGTCAACCACGTATTAAAATATAAATGTGATATATTAACGGGTCTTTCAGTAATAAAAGTGTAAATTTGATGCACGGTGAAAACTAGTTACAATTCCGGTACTTTTCTCGTTCCAACTAGGAGGAAAATTGATAAAAGTTATAATACAATTTGAAAACTAATATATCATTAAGTACAATTAAACGAAAAAAACAGTGGTGTGATTGGATTTTTCGTAGGCTTCTTAGTTGCTCAGTAAACAACCTTTAAACTTGGGTACACATACATAATTACTGTAGACCAGTATAATGTAACGGCGACAGTAACCTCTAACCTCCGGCCAACCGCTGCTGACACCAAAATAAACAAATAACAACTTTTTACATTACACTCAAGAAAAATTGGCTATTTTACCACAGCAATCACGTTCGCAGTTCAGATTACTTCCTGTAAACCTACACATTTTAAACAATTTCCTGGGTCGATTTCACATAAATTTTGGATAACGTGTTGATCAAGCAAATAATACAGTTGTTGTTACATAAACTTGTAATTATTATATATTTTTTTTAAACTATATAAACTGTTGTACACCTTATTGAGTTTGATGCATTATTTTATGATTTCTAAGTGCCATGAATTATGGTACAAAATTATACAAACTCACCAGAATCAAGGTGAAAGTATTCGTATTTAGTTTTATAGTTTACAGGGTATTAATAATTATTCCTTGGGAAAGTGTGTCCATGTCTGACCTAAAGCTGGGTGTCTGTCGTAAACTTTAATTTATTAATTTTAAATCCATAAAGTCTACTAAAGATGTTTGGGACCAGTGTACTTTTGGTTGGTGTTATGTTATCTGGTATCGTTTGTTATGTGACTGTTTTATTGTTCCTTAAAGTGAAAGACGAAGGGTAATGAAAGATTTATCGGAAATCGGGTAGGACAGTTGCAAGAAAGTTTACTGCACTTGGGAGGGAGGTAAAGTTGGGCTGTGGGCAGCTGACGATTGTCTGCCCACGACTCTCCCCCAAGTAACGCTCTTGGATGTTGGATAAAAGGCTTGGATAAAATAATAAACATAGAGACACTACTGAGAAAGCTAAGCCACTTTTCTTGTACGCTTTTCCCCGAAATCAAGTATTTATTTGGGCCAGTCGCTTTTCCGAGAGATTCTGAAACTCGCAACGTAAATCTGGGAAATCAAATAAAGAGGGTTTCCTCTTCATCAACTGTTGAACGCAGCGCTCCATACATATTAGAAATGAAATGTACCATCTATATTTTCTTACTATCTTTATAGGCTGCTTCCTCTTTATTTGTGTTACTTCGATTTATTTTTGTCCTTTTATGTACTTTTGTATTTATTTTGTATTTTTTCTAGCAATAAGTATTTTAAAATCGTTTAGTTTAAGGGGTGATTTTCTCTTATTTCAAGACCTAACAGCGTTCATATTAAAAACAATATTGTTATGTTCTTAAAATAAACGTTAATCGTGATTGTATTTAATATCAATAATACATTGATCAAACTCCATGTGCACTCTTTAGGACTAGTTCTGACAGTTGTGTTAACAATAAATAAAATCATTTATGAGTGAATATCTGTCTTTCTATTAATAATATCTGCTTGGTTCACTTATTACTTGCAATATAATGTATCTACACTATCGATTTCTGTATTTGTAAGCTATTCTCATCACTAATAGTAGTTTTTTAATCATGCCTTATTTAATATTGAGATTTTAGTGTTGGTATATATATTCAAGTTTAAAATGTTTGCTTTTACTTTCATTGTAAAATAAATATTTGTTTTAAAGAAAATATTCCATAATTTCTCTTGTCCATGGCGCAGAACTTAGTTGTGCCAATTTCGTTTAAATGTTGTTCATAGCTACCAATATTTGTGCAAACAAGCAAGTTTGGAAGTTCATGAATATGAGAACATGTTTTCATTTTGTGCTGTTGGCTTCGGAATTTTCTAATCGATAAATATGACAAACATATACATTTATTTAAATGTAATTTTCTTGTATTTAAATAGACGTATTGTGACATTTCGAGTGGCCTCTATCCTGGGAACCGGTGATGCGGAAGTAATGGATGGGTCGCTGACCACCTGCCCTGCTTGCTTACAACCTTTGGGGCACAATGGCTTACGCATGAACGCCCCTTTACCTCTTCAAGGAACTTCTAGAATCTTCTGGGTTGACGAGCCAGCTCTATCATGGAACTTCGGACGCAGGGGAATTCAAGAAGCTTCTAGATGGAGACCTGCAGGTGATATATACGGCCCGGATACCAGCGCCAGTTAGTTAGTGAGTCAGTCAGTCAGTCAGTCAGTGAGTCTAGAGCCTACAGCCCAGGTGTTTGCGGCGACAGTGAGACAGTTCTACAGTGCGAGTGAAGTGTCCGTGTATAGAGAAGTGGTCTACGGAGAAGTTACCGGTGAGTGGTTCGTTGTGGGGATCAACGAAGGAGCATTGCGGTACTTGTGGACGACTTCTGAAGGGACACTGAAGAAACTGTGAGTGAACTGTTAGCATTGGACTGTAGGTAGTAGGGAAGCTAGTAGAGTCACTTTATAGTTAGTCATTGTAAATATTAGTAGATAATCTAGGAAAGCCACTTTATAGAGCTAGGAATTGTAATTAAAAGAAGAGAATTTAGTAAAGTCACTTTGCAATTAGTAATTGTAATTGATTGCCATTTATTGATGCCATCTAAGATTGTAAATATAAATTAGTTTAACTGTAATAGTAGGCCTAATAGTAAATTGTACTTTTCTCAATAGTTAAAGTTAAGGAATTAATCCATTTAATTATAATAAGTTAATTTTTTATATTCAATAAAATTAGTAATTGTTTAGTATATCGTGTTGCTCATTTGTAAAACCCACATAGCTATTAATTATTTATAAATTAGGACGTAAAAACGTCACACTGGTGTCAGAAGTGGGATTGATTTGTTAGAGCAACACGTTTAATATTTTTATTTATTGATAGTTATTATTAAGCTGTTTGTTGAATTCATTTACTGTAATTCTATATTGTTCAGACGTAGTTTTGCAAAAGAACGATGGCATCTAGTGGAGTTAAGTTAGTAGACTTAAAAGTGGCTGATTTAAAGCGGGAGTTAGAAGAAAGGGACTTAGATCATACTGGAACAAAATCAGTTTTAGTAAGTAGACTTAAGCAGGCAATGCTAGAAGCAGGGGATGATCCAGAAACATTCCTTTTTGAAACTGAAGCTAGTTCACTTAAGTCTATGATTACCAGAAATGTCGAGAAATTACAAAGTGACTTAAAGGGTGACTTAAAAGAAGTGAAAGATGACTTAACCGAAAAACTAAATAGTAATTGTAAAACCTTGAAGGAAGAGTTAGCTACAGAATTTAATTATAAAATTTGCCAAGTTGAAGACGAATTTAAAAAACAATTAGATGACTGTTCGAACGAATTTAAAAAACAATTAGATGACCGTTCGAAGCAATTAGGTGATAGGATTAGGGTTTTAGAAGAAATGGTTCAGGGGAGGAAGGAGTCAATAACCTGCAACGAACCACCTGGGATCTCAGGAAGTGGACAGAAACCGCCCAGCCTGGAACGTCGGTCCAGTGTGAGTCCACCCGTAAATAACGCAAGTTTGCCAACCTTTGACGGAAAGATGTCCTGGGAAGATTTTATTACTTTGTTTGAGACTGCCGCTGCTGTCTACAATTGGCCATCATCAGCGAAGGCGTCCATGTTGTGCCTTTCACTTCGAGGAGAAGCTCTGAGCGTACTGCAAACCGTTCCACCTGCTGAGCGACAGAATTACGAAGATTTGTTTAGACGGTTGGAAATGCGGTTCGGACATAAACACATGGAACTGGTCTACAGATCTCAGCTCAGGAGTCGTCACCAGAAGTCCAATGAGAGTCTTCAAGAATTCGAAGCTGACATCGCACGATTAGTGAGGGGCGCTTATCCCACAGTGGACGAAGCTGTCTACGAGAGCCTATCCATTGAAAGGTTCCTCGATGGGCTGCGGGATGCTGAGACGCAGCAGGCTGTAAAGTTGGCCCGGCCTAACACGTTAAACGAGGCCCTGACGCAAGCCTTAGAGTTTGAGGCCGTAAAGCAATCCGTCCGGGGCCAGGCGCGTCTGCGAGGAGTCTACGCAGAGGAAGAAGAACCTATGAAGATAGAAGACATCGTAAGAAAAGTGCTTGATGCCCTGAGGGACCGGAAGAAGGAGATTCACTGTTGGGGGTGTGGAAAGTTAGGCCATTACCGAAGTAAATGCCCGAGTAAAGCCTCTCGGGGGCAGAGTCAGGGAAAACTAAACAGGGTTGATGGGAAGGGGCAACTGTCAACCCAGCGTCTTCAAGAATACAACTTCACCTCTGAACACCGACGAGGGAGAAACCATTCCAATGCTGACGCCCTGTCTCGACGACCTTGCCCAGAGGGTTGTAAGCACTGCTCCAAGGTAGAAGAAAGGAATCCGTCCGTGGAAGTGCGTTGTGTCTCTTTGGAGCCAGCTAGTGGATGGGAGCCGGAAGAACTCCGTAAAGAACAACATGAGGATAGCGAGGTTGGACCACTGCTGCGGGAGAAGGAATCGGGGGCTCGTCCTAGCTGGGAGGACATTGCAGCTAGGAACCATGTGTATAAAAGCTACTGGGCACAGTGGGACTCAATGAAGGTTAAGAACGGAGTGCTTACAAGAATCTGGGAGGCCCCTAATGGTAGGAAGCAGATTGAACAGATTGTGCTCCCCAGAAGTAAAAGAAAGGAAGTGCTGGAGGAGATCCACAATGGAGCATCTGGTGGGCACTTAGGTGTCAACAGAACGGTGGACAAGCTACGTCAGCGGTTCTACTGGTTGAACTTGAGGGCTGATGTAGAGAAGTGGTGCCGCCAATGTGATGTCTGTACTGGAAGCCGAGGGCCACAAACAAGAAGTCGAGGCAGAATGCAACAGTACAACGTTGGGGCACCCTTCGAGAGGATTGCCATCGACATCGCCGGTCCATTTCCCATGTCAGATGCAGGAAATAAATATCTCCTGGTTCTCATGGACTACTTTACGAAATGGCCAGAAGTATACGCCATACCAAATCAAGAAGCCGCAACAGTAGCTGGGTGCTTGGTGAACGAATTCATCTGTCGGTATGGAGTGCCACGTGAGCTGCACAGTGACCAAGGGACGAACTTCGGATCCCTGTTGATGAAGGAGGTGCTTCAGCGTCTCGGAGTGCACAAGACACGGACAACTGCACTTCATCCGCAATCTGATGGGATGGTCGAGAGATACATAAAGACACTCGTTGGACACCTCAGGAAAGTTGTGTCCACCAATCAGCGGGATTGGGATCGGAAGGTGCCCATTTTCCTCCTGGCGTACAGATCTTCGGTCCACGATACTACGGGTTTCACCCCAGCGAGGATGATCTTCGGAAGGGAGCTGCGGCTGCCTAGTGACCTCATGTTCGGCCTGCCACCTGACGCAAAGCAGCCCGCAACGGACTACGCCTGCGAGCTCGTCGACCACCTACACGACACTCACGAGTTCGCTCGTCAGCACCTAAAGATGGCCAGTGACAAAATGAAAGCTCGCTACGACCGGCAAGCCAATTCGACTGGATTCCAGGTGAACGACCTGGTGTGGCTCTACAGTCCCATCCGGAAGAAGGGGAGATGCCCGAAATTTCAACAGGATTGGCAAGGACCTTATCGGGTAGTGACACGAATCAACGATGTGGTCTACAGGATTCAAAGACACCCAAGAGGCAAGATGCTTGTGGTCCACCTTGATCGCCTAGCACCGTACCATGGAGCGGAAGCTGATCGGGACGATCAGCCTTAAGGAGGGGGCAGTGTGACATTCCGAGTGGCCTCTATCCTGGGAACCGGTGATGCGGAAGTAATGGATGGGTCGCTGACCACCTGCCCTGCTTGTTTACAACCTTTGGGGCACAATGGCTTACGCATGAACGCCCCTTTACCTCTTCAAGGAACTTCTAGAATCTTCTGGGTTGACGAGCCAGCTCTATCATGGAACTTCGGACGCAGGGGAATTCAAGAAGCTTCTAGATGGAGACCTGCAGGTGATATATACGGCCCGGATACCAGCGCCAGTTAGTTAGTGAGTGAGTCAGTCAGTCAGTCAGTGAGTCTAGAGCCTACAGCCCAGGTGTTTGCGGCGACAGTGAGACAGTTCTACAGTGCGAGTGAAGTGTCCGTGTATAGAGAAGTGGTCTACGGAGAAGTTACCGGTGAGTGGTTCGTTGTGGGGATCAACGAAGGAGCATTGCGGTACTTGTGGACGACTTCTGAAGGGACACTGAAGAAACTGTGAGTGAACTGTTAGCATTGGACTGTAGGTAGTAGGGAAGCTAGTAGAGTCACTTTATAGTTAGTCATTGTAAATATTAGTAGATAATCTAGGAAAGCCACTTTATAGAGCTAGGAATTGTAATTAAAAGAAGAGAATTTAGTAAAGTCACTTTGCAATTAGTAATTGTAATTGATTGCCATTTATTGATGCCATCTAAGATTGTAAATATAAATTAGTTTAACTGTAATAGTAGGCCTAATAGTAAATTGTACTTTTCTCAATAGTTAAAGTTAAGGAATTAATCCATTTAATTATAATAAGTTAATTTTTTATATTCAATAAAATTAGTAATTGTTTAGTATATCGTGTTGCTCATTTGTAAAACCCACATAGCTATTAATTATTTATAAATTAGGACGTAAAAACGTCACAGTATTGTAGCCTTTACAAAATTTTATAGAGACTAGACGTGTACTGAATGTTTGTATTTATACAAACATGTTTGTCATTGCCCTCTTTCTTCCGAAACAAATTTCCTCCATACTTTAAATTAATCATGTTCAGTGTACTCTACATAAGTTACAAGTTTTAAAACGATAGTGTAAATTAAACATAATAAATGTTGCATGGAATATGGACAATTATTTGTAACATTTTTTGATATAATTATTTTTTACGAAGTTAAGTATGAAAGTTTAAAATGTCATGACCATCAGATTAAAAGATGAGATCAAGGTACGCCCACCCGTGTGAGGTAATAGCGATCAACACCAAAATGTTCTATTGAGTTGAGTTGTTAATGGAGTCATATTAGGTGAATTTATTTCATTTCAGGGATACCGGTAATTTTTTTATAACAATTAAATAGAAAAACTCATATGGAAACTACCAAAGAAGCACACCGTTAGGTAATGTTTTAATGAATAGAATTTTAAGTCGTCTTAGGTTCGAAAATGCGAAGTTGATTTCTGAGTATCAAAATGGTAATTTTGAACACACTCCTAGACTTTCATCATATACTTAAATTTGTCTATGTTAGGTTTCTCATATTTTGTTTGTTGGCCTGTCATTTTTTTAGTTAAACCAATGGTTGCACTGTACTGAACTCTCACAGTAGACTGTAGAGTGTGCCACTAGCAAGTCCGCCCTTCGGTAGAGGAAGTTGTCTGCACGTAATTGTCAACACGCCGTTTAGTTTGCTCGTTAATTCCGTTTAATTCTGGCGTTGACAACAGAAGGCAAGCATGATGCAATGGTCAATTGTAACATACACTTATTAGAGTCATTTGACTGGTACATATTGTAGCTGTTATGTCTGGTTAGAGAAGAGAGAATACAGTAGAAAAGATCGATGGCTCGGTTGTTTCAATTTTTGATGGATTCTTTATTTTTAACTGCATGATTAGTAGCGAATTTCATCTACATATTTTCTTTAATATTCTCAATGGTATTCCAGTGTAAAACACATTTATAATTAGTCAGAACTCGCAACTTAAAAAAGTATCGATCCTTATTGAAAAGTTTGCAGTATAAAACACTTAAATAAAAATAATCGTCAGTTAATTGATATAAGTTGTATCAAAAGTAAATAAATAAAATGTTTGTAATAATACATTCTTCCAAATAAAACACAGTAATATGATTCATAAACTGAAAATATAATTATATTATATCATGGACCAGTATAATTATTTATTTTTAATTTATTCAAGTTTTACGTCACGGCATATTCAAATATTACGATGACAGTGTGTTAGTCATAGTTCGAAGCAGCAGGTAGTTTCTCAGGCTGATTTCTTAAATCGGATTCAAATCAATGATTTCTCAGGAACTCCTATATGAAAGAATCGAATTAAATCCGATCATAAACAATTCGGTTTGTATTCGATTCTTTTTATGGATTTCATTATTTTATCGATTCTGAAAATAAAATTTATGGGATTTTTCGCTAGATTTTCGTGGAAGTTTATTTTGAAGACTTGGGGGATATTTTTTATTTATTTCAAATGCGCCTCATATTCGTCCATATCTTGACGATCGGCGTCTTATGAATTAATAATGAATATGAGGATTGCATATACGTAATAACGAAAATTGTCAGAGTGAGCCTCCACAATATAATCCACGCTCAATTGTTTGGCGCAGCCTGTTGGTATTCCTGAAGGAAGGACTTTGTACATACTGGAACGCTTGGAACGTAGTGGACTGGAATTTGTTTTTGTTTCAAAGGTATGCGCCTATCACAGCCAAATCATGATTGCGTTGTTTTGGTTAAGGCTAGAATTCAAGGATTTTGTCATTTGTTTATAAAATAAATTAGACGTAGTTATGAGACCCTGAAAGATTGTTTTTCAGAAAGCTAGTTTTAGAATTAATAAAAGAAATATTTTTAGTGTAATTTTTATAAAAACAAAATGAAGTTGAGTTATTTGTTAATATGACACATCGTTATGGTATTTCATTACGTATTAAAATACATTACTAGTTGATGTTTTGGGGCTCGTATTTATGTATGATAGAATCAGCACTAGTCGATTCTTGAGAAGAAACTTAGCCAGTCTTTTTTTAAATGCAAGAAACTTGCAACACTTTGCTCTCTTGATCTTACAGGAGGGCTGGTAAAACATTTCTCTCGCATCTATCAGGTCTACGTACTCCTGCAAGTGGTCTGTGTAGCTACTAATCCTGATCTATTCAGTTAGTGTGTTTTTGAAATTGACATAATTTAAGTCTCGTCTCTAACTGTTCCGGTAATCCAAATAATGATGAACAGGACTGGTTCCCAAGATACGTTTCCCTTCCAAATAAAACTCAGACTTGGAAAATATATTCAATTACTGAATAATTTACAATTATATTTAATACTACTAATAAATACGTTAAACGACATACATTTAAAACACATGTCTCTAGAATGCTTAGTACTCTAAAGTATTGATATGGGCTACTTGCAAGAAACTAGGAAGCCATATGGGCAGGCTAATATCGTATCACTGCTCATAGGAAACAGGTGGTCTGCCATCGCATCTGGCGAGCGTAGGGTCTCAGGACATAGCTCCCCACACCAACAGGCGTAACGCCTCCGGTGTGAGGGTTTAGGGACCTTCTGATTACCAGACTATAGTACAGGACGATCTAGAACATGGCTCCGGTGTGAGGGTTTAGGGACCTTCTGATTACCAAACTATAGTACAGGACGATCTAGAACATGGCTCCCCACACCAACAGGCGTAACGCCTCCGGTGTGAGGGTTTAGGGATCTTCTGATTACCAGACTATGGTACAGGACGATCTAGAACATGGCTCCGGTGTGAGGGTTTAGGGACCTTCTGATTACCAGACTATAGTACAGGACGATCTAGGTCATGGCTCCCCATACCAACAGGCGTAACGCCTCCGATATGAGGGTTTAGGGACCTTCTGATTACCAGACTATAGTACAGGACGATCTAGGTCATGCCCCTCCCCATACCAACAGGCGTAACGCCTCCGATATGAGGGTTTAGGGACCTTCTGATTACCAGACTATAGTACAGGACGGTCTAGGACATGGCTCTCCACACCAACAGGCGTAACGCCTCCGGTGTGAGGGTTTAGGGACCTTCTGATTAGCAGACTATAGTACAGGACGATCTAGGTCATGGCTCCCCATACTAACAGGCGTAACGCCTCCGAAATGAGGGTTTAGGGACCTTCTGATTACCAGACTATAGTACAGGACGGTCTAGGACATGGCTCTCCACACCAACAGGCGTAACGCCTCCGGTGTGAGGGTTTAGGGACCTTCTGATTAGCAGACTATAGTACAGGACGATCTAGAACATGGCTTCCTGTCCTAGATCATCAGTTTTCCCACACTAACAGGCGTATATTGAATTATTACATCTTTGGTGATTTTTTTCTTTTAAAATAACTTCTCGTATCATATTTAAATGACGTTATGGAATTCTAAGTGTTGAAAAATTATTCAAAACTTAAGTAAATGTTGTAAACATTTTTTAAAAGAATTTTTTTATCTGCAAAATATTGTTATAGCAATCTAATTTACAGTCATTATATAAAAATTGTTAGTATTTTTAATTTTGGATGGTTGATAAGTGAGTCAAGCTGAGTTTCAATAAAGTGACTAAAATTGAATAACCTCCCACAATAAATATTTAAATTTGTTTATGGTTTATGTACTTTGTTCTTAACGGATAGAAATACCATGAAGTAACACAACAATTATCAATTTACTTAAACATTTATTTTGAAGATTCAATACATGCTAATGCTAGTACAGTACAAAATGACGTACGAAGTGTGGAGAGTGATTACGTCATACCGCTCGTCACCTGTGACCGTTTATCAGCTACTGATAAGGGCCTCATCACCAGTGACTTCTTTCTCTCCTCTCTCGTTTCTCTCAGTCATTAACACTAGATCAGTTACCTTTTGCTAGATCAAGCCCCATTTAATCAATATTGGGGTTAAAATCGGACTAAAAATTATATCAGTTTCCACAGTTGGCTTTTGATTAGGGGATTTTATTTAAATTTCATTTTACAAACATCAAAATCAGGTAATTTGCTTGAAATCACAAATCTGGGGTCGATCATTAAATATTAGCTCGTTAAACGTTCTCGTAACTGTAAAGAGACAAAATAAACGTGGTGGAATAGATCAGAAGAAAAAAGACGAGGAAGGGACGGCAAAAAAAGAACATCTGGATTAAAGCCAAAGTAAACGAAGCGAAAAACTAGGCTGCTCTCATGGCAGCAGAGCACTTTGGTCCTCCGACACGCTGATGAGAGTTTATCTTCATTGCGACAAAGCCTCAATTGAGTTTGATATTGAAATTGTTGCTCAGTTGGATTTTTGAATTTTACAAAGTTTAGCCGGTAAATTTTATGTGTTATCAAATTATTATATGATTTGGAGACCATAATTTATTTACTAAATTGAAGAATGGTCATTGTATTTGTAAGGCATAATCCTGTATGCGGATTATATTTCAAGTCTGATTAAACACGATTTTGTGATCTTGAAAATAAAATATTTATGACAAGTGTATAATCGGCGTATACACTACGACTATCGCCAGGCCTTTCATCCGTGCATTGTTCACACAGTTTGTCCAAAACGTTCAAATACGACGTGTTTGGCCCTTCCACCTACATATTATACATATGTTAGGTTACGTCTCTCCTTCCACCCACCCATACACTTGTGACTTAATGGCTCTCCTACCCATCCCTCACATAGGACTTTGACGTTTTAAAAACATCCGCACCCTCTCAACCAGACATGAACGCTGTTTATGGCTCTTCCACCCACCCATACACGTGTGACTTAATGGCTCTCCTACCCACCCTTTATAAAGGACTTTGACGTTTCAAAATGATTATCACCCACTCAACCAGACATGAACGCTGTTTATAGCCCTTCCACTCACCCATCACATGTGATGTGACGTCTCTCCTACACATTCCTCACATAGGACTTTGATGTTTTAAAAGCATCCTCACCCACACATCCAGACATGGACGCTGTGTGTAATCATTCCGCTCCGCAAACATATTCAATAACTCTCTGACTCATCCACACACCGGAGTGTGGTGGCGCTAAAACCCCACCCTTAAATATCCATGATACCTATGATTATTGACTTTCCGCCCACACACGTATGATGTTTATGTAGGAATTATAAAACTACATAATCGAGAGACGGAAATTTACTTTGTTGGCACTACCGACAAGGAGATTTATTACATTGACCCGTGGAGTCAAGTAATCCATAAATGGCTTCCTTTCACACCAAGTCACCTCTGTAGGATTCACTGTCTGTCCTGTATATGATATAATTAATAGGCTTTGTTAACTGGAACAGTGTCTAGATCCTTGTAAGGTAAGTGGGTGTGCAAGGGGACGTATTCCATTGACCTGTGGAGTCAAGTAATCCATAAATGGCTTCCTGTCACACCAAGTCACCTCTGTAGGATTTACTGTCTGTCCGCTATAGGATATAATAGGCTTTGTTAACTGAAACAGGGTCTAGATCCTTGTAAGGTAAGTGGGTGTGCAAGTGGATGTATTCTATTGACCTGTGCAGTCAAGTAATCCATAAATGGCATCCTTTCACGCCAAGTCACCTCTGTAGGATTCACTGTCTGTCCTGTATATGATATAATAGGCTTTGTTAACTGGAACAGTGTCTAGATCCTTGTAAGGTAAGTGGGTATGCAAGGGGACATATTCCAATTGACCTGTGCAGTCAAGTAATCCATAAATGGCATCCTTTCACGCCAAGTCACCTCTGTAGGATCCACTGTCTGTCCTGTATATGATATAATAGGCTTTGTTAACTGAAACAGGGTCTAGATCCTTGTAAGGTAAGTGGGTGTGCAAGTGGACGTATTCCATTGACCTGTGCAGTCAAGTAATCCATAAATGGCTTCCTGTCACACCAAGTCACCTCTGTAGGATTCACTGTCTGTCCTGTATATGATATAATAGGCTTTGTTAACTGGAACAGTGTCTAGATCCTTGTAAGGTAAGTGGGTGTGCAAGTGGACGTATTCCATTGCAGTCAAGTAATCCATAAATGGCTTCCTGTCACACCAAGTCACCTCTGTAGGATTCACTGTCTGTCCTGTATATGATATAATAGGCTTTGTTAACTGGAACAGTGTCTAGATCCTTGTAAGGTAAGTGGGTGTGCAAGTGGACGTATTCCATTGACCTGTGCAGTCAAGTAATCCATAAATGGCTTCCTGTCACACCAAGTCACCTCTGTAGGATTTACTGTCTGTCCGCAATAGGATATAATAGGCTTTGTTAACTGGAACAGTGTCTACATCCTTGTAAGGTAAGTGGGTGTGCAAGGGGACGTATTCCATTGACCTGTGCAGTCAAGTAATCCATAAATGGCTTCCTGTCACACCAAGTCACCTCTGTAGGATTTACTGTCTGTCCGCTATAGGATATAATAGGCTTTGTTAACTGAAACAGGGTCTAGATCCTTGTAAGGTAAGTGGGTGTGCAAGTGGATGTATTCCATTGACCTGTGCAGTCAAGTAATCCATAAATGGCTTCCTGTAACGCCAAGTCACCTCTGTAGGATTTACTGTCTGTCCGCTATAGGATATAATAGACTTTGTTAACTGAAACAGGGTCTAGATCCTTGTAAGGTAAGTGGGTGTGCAAGTGGACGTATTCCATTGACCTGTGCAGTCAAGTAATCCATAAATGGCTTCCTGTCACACCAAGTCACCTCTGTAGGATTTACTGTCTGTCCGCTATAGGATATAATAGGCTTTGTTAACTGAAACAGGGTCTAGATCCTTGTAAGGTAAGTGGGTGTGCAAGGGGACGTATTCCATTGACCTGTGCAGTCAAGTAATCCATAAATGGCTTCCTGTCACACCAAGTCACCTCTGTAGGATTTACTGTCTGTCCGCTATAGGATATAATAGACTTTGTTAACTGAAACAGGGTCTAGATCCTTGTAAGGTAAGTGGGTGTGCAAGGGGACGTATTCCATTGACCTGTGCAGTCAAGTAATCCATAAATGGCTTCCTGTCACACCAAGTCACCTCTGTAGGATTTACTGTCTGTCCGCTATAGGATATAATAGACTTTGTTAACTGAAACAGGGTCTAGATCCTTGTAAGGTAAGTGGGTGTGCAAGTGGACGTATTCCATTGCAGTCAAGTAATCCATAAATGGCTTCCTGTCACACCAAGTCACCTCTGTAGGATTTACTGTCTGTCCGCTATAGGATATAATAGACTTTGTTAACTGAAACAGGGTCTAGATCCTTGTAAGGTAAGTGGGTGTGCAAGGGGACGTATTCCATTGACCTGTGCAGTCAAGTAATCCATAAATGGCTTCCTGTCACACCAAGTCACCTCTGTAGGATTTACTGTCTGTCCGCTATAGGATATAATAGGCTTTGTTAACTGAAACAGGGTCTAGATCCTTGTAAGGTAAGTGGGTGTGCAAGGGGACGTATTCCATTGACCTGTGCAGTCAAGTAATCCATAAATGGCTTCCTGTCACACCAAGTCACCTCTGTAGGATTTACTGTCTGTCCGCTATAGGATATAATAGACTTTGTTAACTGAAACAGGGTCTAGATCCTTGTAAGGTAAGTGGGTGTGCAAGTGGACGTATTCCATTGACCTGTGCAGTCAAGTAATCCATAAATGGCTTCCTGTCACACCAAGTCACCTCTGTAGGATTTACTGTCTGTCCGCTATAGGATATAATAGACTTTGTTAACTGAAACAGGGTCTAGATCCTTGTAAGGTAAGTGGGTGTGCAAGTGGACGTATTCCATTGACCTGTGCAGTCAAGTAATCCATAAATGGCTTCCTGTCACACCAAGTCACCTCTGTAGGATTTACTGTCTGTCCGCTATAGGATATAATAGACTTTGTTAACTGAAACAGGGTCTAGATCCTTGTAAGGTAAGTGGGTGTGCAAGTGGATGTATTCCATTGACCTGTGCAGTCAAGTAATCCATAAATGGCTTCCTGTCACGCCAAGTCACCTCTGTAGGATTTACTGTCTGTCCGCTATAGGATATAATAGGCTTTGTTAACTGAAACAGGGTCTAGATCCTTGTAAGGTAAGTGGGTGTGCAAGTGGACGTATTCCATTGACCTGTGCAGTCAAGTAATCCATAAATGGCTTCCTGTCACACCAAGTCACCTCTGTAGGATTTACTGTCTGTCCGCTATAGGATATAATAGACTTTGTTAACTGGAACAGTGTCTAGATCCTTGTAAGGTAAGTGGGTGTGCAAGGGGACGTATTCCATTGACCTGTGGAGTCAAGTAATCCATAAATGGCATCCTTTCACGCCAAGTCACCTCTGTAGGATTCACTGTCTGTCCTGTATATGATATAATAGGCTTTGTTAACTGAAACAGGGTCTAGATCCTTGTAAGGTAAGTGGGTGTGCAAGTGGATGTATTCCATTGACCTGTGCAGTCAAGTAATCCATAAATGGCTTCCTGTAACGCCAAGTCACCTCTGTAGGATTTACTGTCTGTCCGCTATAGGATATAATAGGCTTTGTTAACTGGAACAGTGTCTAGATCCTTGTAAGGTAAGTGGGTGTGCAAGTGGACGTATTCCATTGACCTGTGCAGTCAAGTAATCCATAAATGGCTTCCTGTCACACCAAGTCACCTCTGTAGGATTTACTGTCTGCCCTGTATATGATATAATAGGCTTTGTTAACTGGAACAGTGTCTAGATCGTTGTAAGGTAAGTGGGTGTGCAAGTGGATGTATTCCATTGACCTGTGCAGTCAAGTAATCCATAAATGGCTTCCTGTCACACCAAGTCACCTCTGTAGGATTTACTGTCTGTCCGCTATAGGATATAATAGGCTTTGTTAACTGAAACAGGGTCTAGATCCTTGTAAGGTAAGTGGGTGTGCAAGGGGACGTATTCCATTGACCTGTGCAGTCAAGTAATCCATAAATGGCTTCCTGTCACACCAAGTCACCTCTGTAGGATTTACTGTCTGTCCGCTATAGGATATAATAGACTTTGTTAACTGAAACAGGGTCTAGATCCTTGTAAGGTAAGTGGGTGTGCAAGTGGACGTATTCCATTGACCTGTGGAGTCAAGTAATCCATAAATGGCATCCTTTCACGCCAAGTCACCTCTGTAGGATTCACTGTCTGTCCTGTATATGATATAATAGGCTTTGTTAACTGAAACAGGGTCTAGATCCTTGTAAGGTAAGTGGGTGTGCAAGGGGACGTATTCCATTGACCTGTGCAGTCAAGTAATCCATAAATGGCTTCCTGTCACACCAAGTCACCTCTGTAGGATTTACTGTCTGTCCGCTATAGGATATAATAGACTTTGTTAACTGAAACAGGGTCTAGATCCTTGTAAGGTAAGTGGGTGTGCAAGTGGACGTATTCCATTGACCTGTGCAGTCAAGTAATCCATAAATGGCTTCCTTTCACGCCAAGTCACCTCTGTAGGATTCACTGTCTGTCCTGTATATGATATAATAGGCTTTGTTAACTGGAACGGTATGTAGATCTTTGTAAGGTATATGAGTGTGTAAATGGGTGTATTTTGCCAAAAGGCATTTTACACGGTTCGTGGTTTGTCGTCAAACTGTTCGAACGTGGAATGAGCTTCCTATTTATAAGGAAGAGTTTTTAATGAAGTTTTGAAGTGCTAAAGAACCCTAAAATTCGTTTTCTCTCACCTTTACATGATTTAGTGAAACGGCTTTGACTGGTGAAGGGCGGAACCACTATGCATTCACCCCTCTTTTGACTGACAAATAACCCAAGTTCCGGTTGTAAAATATTTCCTTTTTTAATCAAGCTCCCCTAAAATCCTCGAAATTCAGTTTCACTATACATTTGTTATGTGTTTATGTAAATTAAACAAAATATTAGTTTCTATCCTCAAATCTCTCTCAAACAAATACAGAATAATCTATATAAGTTTTAATGTTATCACATAGGACCTTTTTACCCAGTGAACCACAAACCCTTATGATAATAAAGCAAAAATTACCATATATATGCTAAATGTATTGAAAAGTATAGTGTGTTATTTTAATGTAACTACATTTTATTGCAATTTTGTTAGATTTTTTTTCTTATACTAGCTGACCAGATACTTTCCTACTTTGTAAACTTTTAGGTGATAGTTTTTTAGTAAAAAGAGGAGAATTAATATCTCGGCCAATACAGTGACACTGTGTATGGTTTTCTATATTTATAATTTTAGTAACTCTTTATCACACACTAGCTGTACCCGCCCGCTTCGCCGGTCATAATATTGAGTTTTGATTGTATTATTGAAATGTGCAGCAACCTTTCAGTTTACACAGTATCCAATTTACAACAGCTGATGTTTTGTGTAGTTTACTACTGTACTCAATTATTTTTAATTTTGAAAATTTTGCCTACCACAATTTTATTCTATTTGTTTTTATTTAACAGCTGTTAATCAAATAAATCAATCAATTAATATAGCTTCACAAGAAATCAAAACATAAAAATATAAACAGTTTAAAAATTAACACATGGTTTAATTTAATTTTGACATATTTAAAACCCACAGCTGATATTCTTTTTATATTTGACTTATTATACCTTCATGCATCCTGCTATTTGATTGACATTGAAACTTTAGAAGTCCAAGGGACGGAGACCTGAGGGATTAAAGAAACGGGAATAGGACAGAAACCTTCCCTGGGGTATATAGAACAACTTCCCCAAGTTTCATGGCGATCGGCTGGACGGTTTGGTAGCGCATAAAGGATAGACAAACAAACAAACATTGGATTTTATAGATATAGATACATGTGCTTTCATAAACTGTAATAATGCTAGCTTAAACATATTAGGGTAGAGAAATGATTTATTTTTAAAATAAAGCAAAATAGTGTAACATTTTACCATTCAAACTAAACTAGATAAGGACATCCCTTCCAGCTTCTCTAGAATTTTGTTATTTTCAATTTCTACGATTTAAGTATAGAAAGAAAATCGCAGTACTGTAACGCCTAAGGGCATTCATAGTTATGATTATATTATATAAATGTACTGTATTTACTTTTTCCAGTATTTGTTTTAAAGAAACTCAGAATATAACTTGTTTATATCTTAGTGAATTCGTTGATGACCACCCAGAGTGCTGGAAGCTGGCGCCTGATGTCCTTGAGTGTGTGCTAATTCATCACGTGACTTGCACCATCCTCCTAAAGTTAAATATGTGCAGACCTGATAACACGAGAGCTTCCTGTGTGCTCACTCCCACATCCTCATCCGTTACCTGTGGACGGTGACCACTCAGAGTGCTTGAAGCTGGCGCCTAATGTCCTTGAGAGTGTAGCAAACGGTCACATGACCTGCACCATCCTCCTGAAGTTAGATATTTGCGGACCTGATAACACGAGGGCTTCCTGTCGAAGTGTGAAATAAAAAAATACTACAGCTAAGTAAACAATGAAGTTAACTGTTTGTGGGTTTGTCAAAATACGTTATTTTTCACATACCTAATCTGACGCTTGCAACCTTGTATTTTTGGAACAACTGAAAGAAAATGTTTTTTAAGTTTGTAACAACTTAATAAATGTCATGTACTATAATTATCATAGCTTATAAGATTTAGATAATTATGTAAAAAATTGAATAACGAAAAAAGTTTAGTTGAGTTCAGGAGCTCGGAATACGCAAATAACATAGGATTAATTCGTTAAATGAATTATAAGTACATTAATTATAATGATCAGTGAAGGTAATTGAATCGTAAACAGATTGTACTTTCTGGGAAATGATCCTATTGTTATGTTTCAAACTGGCCCACAACTGGCATTTTTTTACCAGTCATATAGTTCACAAATATGTGTTTTGCTGAGAGCTTGGCTGACTCGTGCTGATACAATCTCCCTGTGGCTGTTTATTTAGGGCCAACCCTTTTATCTGCTTTGGTACGCCTGATCGGCTTTGTGAACGCCACGCCGCCGCTCTTTTCAAGCAAACTGTTCATGATTTTTGTTTTTGCATCTGCATTGCCAAGTCAGGTTACAGTTGATTTCTGATCATTATAACATCGATTTGCACTTTCAATTACCTTTTGTGTGATGTTTGGTTACGTTTCGAATGGACCCGATGAATTTAACAACTTCACAAAAACAAGTTTTGAAACCAGATATAGTCCTAATTTGTTAACCTTTTTTGTAATAGTAAACTGTGAAAAATTATATTAATCACAAAACAGGTTTCAGTTCATTTAAATAATCTATATTCTGCAATAGAACATTGTAGTAAATTGATACATTCGAGGAATATTTGAATTACAGAAATTACTGCTACAAATAAAAACATTTTGGAAATTAAGAATACTTAGAGCACTAACCAAACCAGTTTGGAATGTCCACCAAAGAATTTATTTAACTGGAAAAGTTGTATGTCGGCTATATGCAAGTTGTTTAAGTACATAATGGGCGTAACATAATGAATGTAATGTTCTGTAAAATATATATATATATATATATATATATATAACAAACAATATAATGTATTTTACAAAATAATAAAAGGGTTAAATATACAAAAAATCTTGAATAAAAGATTTAAAAAAATATCGAATGGTCAAGCACTATAGAATAAGTGTGAAAATAGAGTTCTTAGTTAGATTTTTAGGTAAAATTAATACGATTTTGCTGATTAACAATGTGAAGATTGCATTAATTGAACTGGATTTCAAAACTGTTAAACATTATTTGCTGTACAAAGATGAGCCTTTGACTTTGGTAATATACTATTTTCAATATTAAATGAAATAAAAAATGGATTGTGTGTATACAAAGGTTGAAAAACAGTAACTCTTGCTTTTGGAACTTCAAAATTGAAACCATTAGGCAATTTTATATAATATCCCATATATTAACGGTTGGTGACTTAAAAACATATTTTAGTCGTGAATTTTTTACTCAGATTTGACTTTCCCAGCAGGCTGCTTGCTGAAGAGAAGACCAATTTGACTTTCCCAGCAGGCTGCTTGCTGAAGAGAAGACCAATTTGACTTTCCCAGCAGGCTGCTTGCTGAAGAGAAGACCAATTTGACTTTCCCAGCAGGCTGCTTGCTGAAGAGAAGACCATTTTGACTTTCCCAGCAGGCTGCTTGCTGAAGAGAAGACCAATTTGACTTTCCCAGCAGGCTGCTTGCTGAAGAGAAGACCAATTTGACTTTCCCAGCAGGCTGCTTGCTGAAGAGAAGACCAATTTCGTAATTGATTCATTACAAATTAAAGTCTTACAATAGTGGCAGATAATTGATAAAAATTAAAGAAATATTAAAACACAAGCCAATAAAATTATTTTGACTAAATTAAAACAATTAACAGGGCATGTAGTAAAAAAACAAATGAATGGAACCCAATAACAAATTAAAATTGAAGTTTGATAATAAAATGTGATAAGCCATAAATTAAAAATTTTGTAACTTCGGCAATGAGCATTAGTCTAATTTACTTGTGCAAAGTAATATTTGTTATTTTTCTGGAATAAAAGAAAATTACTCTCGTCAGTTACTCCAGAAATGTAAAATTATTTTACTAATGTTTATTATAGGCCTACTAGCAGAGTGCCTGACCTCATGGGATTTATGGTTATTTATATTGTGCTTATTGCATTCAGTAATACAAAATATGGATGAAATAAGACAACTTCAGGTTGTTTGGACGATATTAATAATATTATCATGTTTATAAGAAAATAAAGTTTTATAAACTATATTTACAACGTTCTTTCCCTTTGTAAAAATGTGCATGTTCCTTCCGCTTGAAACACGAGAGCGCAAAAGTGCGTTGTGGTTAGGTTTGGTTCGGTATTTACTTATTATAATAAGAACTATGTAAGCTGTTTGTTTATTTCAACAGCTGATTAATGAAACTATAATAAACAATTGTGTAATTGGAATTGCCAGAAGGCTTGAATTTGATACTTCTTAGGGGCGGAACCCTGATGGAATTTCAAAATAATGATACCGTAGGCCTATGTGATCACCAGAGACCCTAAGAATGTCCATGTAAAATTTCAGTTTAATGGGTCCCAATAGTTTTTGCGTGATTGAGCAACACACAGACAGACACCGTTAGACTTCTATATAATACTGTGGTAAGATTTGGCGATCTGTACAAAAAACAAACTTAATTACATCGATACTAAAGCTTCATAACACGAAACACTGCGAATTAATTATTTAGCTATGTTTTAACTGACTGGTGACGTATTTCATGACTTTGGGTGTCCGGGTATTAATTTTTTTCCGTATTACGTAGTATTTACTATTTCTTTATGTTTTATATACCCTCTAATTATCAGAATAGTATAGGCTACGCTTATTGCTTATTGGTGACAAATATATGTAACAATTTAATGCAGAAAGCAGCAATCCCATTCAATATATTCTACTTAGGCTACCTAAACCCGATCAACTTAAAACATGATATAAATTATACGTCAATTATTTTTCAAAATTACTTAATAGTTTTAGGTTGGAAATAATGCGTTGTTTTGGTAAATTTCTCAAGATTGAAATATAATAGGAACGTATTCCATGAAATAAAGTTCACTTCATCCCCATGCAACAGTCTTGAGGATGGTTCAAAACATTTACAACATTGTAACATTATTACTATCCATACAAGTTTTTTTAAAATTTTTTTTATTGCCTGCAGTTAGTAGACCTACATCAAATGATTTACAAATAACATTTAAATTATGTTAAGTAACCATACAGGAATTATTATTTTTTTGAAAATATGAATATACCTACTAACTAGTAAGTAGTTTTTTATCTAATGTTGCATTGTGAATGTCGGATCTGTACCTATATCTACTTGTACCGTAGGGACGTGCCTTAAACTGGTTTTAATTAATTACAAAAACAATTAATTATAGACGTGTACATCAGGGAGGGCAGACGGCGTTGATATTTCTAACAAAGACAGAAGGGGGCAGAGTACATTTAAGGCTATCATTTGTCTTGGAAGGAAGGTTTTTTGTGTTTTCCATCAACACCCTCTACACAACAAACAGTGTACGCCGCAAAGTGCCTTTCCACCCCTTCCCCCCCCCCCGCCGCCTATAGTGCATTTCATTTCCCATTGCATACTGGCAGACTGTTCATATTTGTTCGGTCTGTCAATGTTATTGAAATTGTGAAAAATGTCAGTGTGCAAGTATAATCTTTGTTTTCAGATAACTGATTTTTAAAACAAAATAAGTTAATTATTTCATATTAACTCACAATCCAAATCTTGGAATTTTGTAATTTTTTAATATCTAACTGTGTAAACTCGAATTTTAGGTAAGATTTTGTTGTAGTAACTATTCAAAAACTTTTATTCACTACTTTGAAAAATTGATAGCATAAGCTATTATATTAATCAAAATATAATTTCGAGTTTTGCTATATGTAATCAGTGACTAAAAAATACAGATTTTTTGTAAGGTTTAATATATTTAAGTAACTTGAATAATGTCAAAATATGTAATTCATTATTGCCAGATTCAACTAAATGATTAATGTTCAGAAGGTGAACAGGTGTAAAATTCTTTCTTTCTTTTTACTAAATTTATTTTGTCATTAGATTCATGGACTATATGTAAAATGTATAGTATTAGTTATATAACATATAAACTGTATATATTTCATACTTATTGTTTCACATATAAGCCAAAACCAATTTGTGATTTTAGCAAATACATTCTACCAAATAACCGTATTTGTTAAAGAAATTATGACAGTCAAATTTCTTTAAGTATCAATTTTATCTGATGAATTAATTGACACAACTACGTTTGCTTGATTCAATTTGAAATCGCAATTATAGTTTGGCTTAGCGATGTTCCCAGTTGCATAACAGATTCCCATTTGTCATTAGTTTATTTCTATAGATACCAGCCATTAAATAAGAGTTACTCGCTATTTACATTGTTATTGTTCAATCTTAAATCTAGAGCCAAAATGGAAATGCCCTTTACTGACTTGATATGCCAAACAAGACAGGAACATATATGCAAACTGCTTGATTGGTAAAGAAGCAGCCTGAACTGCGTTACAAATAGACAAATTTAAGCTGGGTTAAATGAAAAATATTAATGACTCGATCCATTAAAAACATTAACTATCCAATAAATAATTTATAAACTAAACAATCCGCACTATAATTACTAACGCGTCACGATAACAGCTTTCGTTTATTAAAAATTAAAATTTATACCCGTTTTGAGTAGGAAATTAAAAATAATAATGACGATACAAGTGGCAGTATTTCTTCGTGCATACTTTGCTATTGTAATTCATTTTTAAGGGATAAGTAATGAAGAAGGGGAGAAAGCTATTAGGGAGTTGGGAGTTGAGGAATCCGAGACGGCAGTAAGCTCCTTGAGGAGGCGCATTCCTTCACTAAGGGAGTTGGGCTTACGTAGGTACAATTAATTTACTATATAAATACACTGCATTATTGATTATATGGATTTGAATATCGGGTTTATGTTGAAGAACCCCGTTTGTCAAGTCGAAATGACAGTTGTTTATATGTCATAACGAAATATTGCAAACCCAATATGGGTCTAACGATAATATCGAATGAGAAACATCGATATATCGGGTAACCCATATATCGAGTTGTGAATGATTTAACTGTTTAAAATTATGCACTATTATGTCATGACCCAGATTACACTTATGTTTTGCTGTCACTATTTACAACAGCCTACTGAATGTAAAAATGAAATAAATTTATCTACATATTTTTGTAGTCTGTTGTCAAAGTTGTGGTCTGTGGGGTCGAATAAAAAAAGCAAAATAAGAATTATTATTTCGATAGTTAGTTATTATGTTAATTATAAAAGAATAATGTAATAACATTGTTACTTTTGTTTTTCATATTTAAAAATGACACTAGGCTTATTATAAACACTAAAAATTAAACATATAAATTCACTAAACTACATTTTGGTGCGTTAACTTCACGTAAAAAAATACTAAATAAGATTATTTCAATGTATGTTTTTTAAGCATAAGAGGTAATTTGAATGTGTTTTTTTTCAAATCGTGATGATTTTGAGAGAATAACGGAAATATTAAGTAATATGATATAGCTGACCAAAATATCGATACGGCCGATTTTATTGAAAGAAAATATCGATACTAATATATTGATATATCGAAACACATTTATCGATATTTCCGATGTATCGCTATATCGTTGCCATCCCTACATTCAGCTGATGTATTTTTTTAAAGAGGCCTATTTGTTAAGTGGTCAGTAAAATAAAATAGTAAGTGTTTACTGTTAATTTTTATATAATCTTTTGTCATTGTTGAAAAATATTGAGACCAGTAACACAAACTAGTTCAGATCTTTGTCAGGTAGTTTTTGTATTAGTCAATTTGCAAGAGTCAGATGCAAAAAATAATAATTTATTAATCGTCATTAAGATTACTTATGTGTTACATGTTCTCCTGAACATGTGCAATGTTACCTCTACTCTTCAGACCTGTTTCCCCAAGTATTTAGTTAAGTTTTCATCGTTAATTTTCTTTTCTCAATTATTGGCTACGTGATAGGTGTGAGTCCAGTTAAATTGTTGAAAACATTTTAAAATTGCTTTGTGATAGAATAAACTATGGAAAATTATACCGGTTTTTACATTATTTAGACATATGTGTCTCCGATTTAATTAAGAAATTTTAATGTTGGGTATGAATTATATACAAGACATAATGTTACATGGATAATATAATTCCTGTTGTCACAGTGACAGAGCAGTAACTAGAAGTGTATGTTTTTAAATGTTGTCTCTGCGAATTAAATGCAATACAATATTTTTCCATCCTTTCACAGTGTTGAATATCGTCTCCTTGACTTTGGTGCATAGTGTATGGTGATTGTAATTCTTCGTTCAACTAATCTCTAAACAATTATAACTCGGATTCTTCTCAAAACCCTTTTTCAAATTTAGCTAGTAAACAGTTTATTCAACAATAAATAACTTTACAGTCGATGTAGTGCCATAACAGTAGACAGCTACTATTGATGGTAAAAGATTTCGGCTGATAAATGGCAGTTTTACTGCCCTATTTGTAGTCGGAACATCGGAGAACAAAATCTGGATCGCCCTCCCAGAAATGAATAGACGTAATAAAGGGGATGTTCGCTGAGTCACCCCTGGCTGTGGTGCGATACTGACAAATGTGCTTTATCTGTTAGACAAAACTCAATATCACAGATACATATCAAATAGACATGTGCTACAAACAAATAAATCTTAAAGACCCGCATTTTAACTCGTTATACGTTTCATTGTTATCGTTCATTACATTCTTAGTTCCGTTTCAGTTTGAAGAAAAATTATGACAGCATAAAAGCCTTTACAAATTCACCGGATATTTTTAGTTATTTTTTCATATTAAAGCCTTTAAATGTCTTTTCGTTTAAAATGTAATAGCTCGACAGTTTTTGTAATTTGTGATCTGTAACACCACAATAAGAGTCCTTCAAATCGTAGTGCTGCTATTCAGTTACAAGTATACAAGTTTATCTTGTGTTGTAAACTGCCAATATGTTTTATATTAGCAGTTTACAAAACATTCACTATAGAAACAAACAGAAAACCAACGCAACCAATGTTACCTCTCTCCTTCTCGAGTTACATTAGATTGTTTTTTTTTTTTTTTTATTAATTTGATAAAATATTATGCAAATTAAAATTATTTATAGTATCTCAGGGTCGTTTTTTATGGGTAAATTGGTGAGGCTGTAAATTACAATGAAAAAGACTATTGTTTGAAAAAGCTAATTTATTACATTCTTTTATCCTTGAATTGATATATGAAATTTAATATTACAAAAATGAGTTTAATTACTTTTTACTGATTTCCATAACATGATTAACTTAGTTATAAACTAGAACTTATCTTTAAAATTATTTGTCTGTAGTTCCTCGTGGTCTTCAGTTTCAACTCGGAGTACCTCAAGACGATTCTCATTTGGACATCGGATTGAAAAAGTTGTAAAAACGAATATTGGCTTAAACTTTACTCATTACTTTTTATTATTTTATTCGGTTTTAAACTCAAACGGTCACCCGCGGTAACAAATACTATCTGGCTGCTACATCAGTCTGGCTTGGAGTCCTGACCCGTAGGAGTCCTGACTTAAAGTGAAAGAGTCGTTGGAGATACTCGCGTGGATTGCCAGTCCGTTACAAGCTAGGGTTTTGGGTTCAGAGCTAACTTCCGGCTTTGCCATGCTCTTTTTTCCCTGATTTGTGCTTCCCCCTTGCGGTCCTTTTTTCAACTAACTACGTCTCCCATCTTCATTGGACTCGACCATTACATTGTCACACTGACACCCCTTTGGATTGTTAGATTGACTCGTCCCATGCGACACCAGACTGAACAGGTCTGCCTTATCTGTCTCGACAACAATGCTTAGGAATTTTGTTTACGTCTCGGAGAACTGCCATGGAATAAATATGCCTGCCCACTTCTCTATATTCGTTGGCTATTAATTTACAATGATTTCCGAATATTATTTGAATGTTCGGTATTTATTTTAATTAAATGTATCTGTTTCTTCATTAAAATAATTTATCGTTTATTTAATTTAATTAATTTTATCGTCAATTTGGTGGACCTGTTACACCAATTTGCTAGAGACGCGCGCCTGTGCTGCTATCTGACGGCGAGTGGACTCAAATAAGCGCTCGAATGACTGGCGTACTATTAGCTCAGATAGTAGTCACTTCAGCGTGAACTAGAGAGAAAGAGTGAGGGAACCTCTGGCCACAGAGAAATAGGAATTATAGAAGACAAATAAGGATATATTCCTTTCTTTGTGTCCTGGCGCTACCCGTGAAAATAGAACATGAACTAATTGAACAGAACAAGCAAATCGGCTTCAGGGGACCAATATGAGCCGGCAGTTTTTTTTTAAATCGATATTTCAAACAAAAACTGATTCAGTCAAAAACGCCCTTCAGTTGAGTTTATTATGGTACGGCCGTTTATCATCTACTTCAACTCCTCACTATCAGCTGGCTTGACGTCGTCCTCAAGTGGCCAGCGTTGATACAAACCATCCACTCCACAAGACCCATCATCCTGTCGATCACACCAAAGACGTTAGAATTACTGACATTACAAGGCAAGCTTACGTAGGTAATGTCTGCTGCAGCTCCGGAAGGCAGTGAATCGATCGGTCCTCACACAAACGTTATTTTAGTTGAGAAACATTATTATATTTAGACTTTGTAATAAGATATTAATTTATTAAATAAAAACAATCTGATGAGTTCTGACTATAAATTTTTTTTATTTCCATGCCGAGTTCAATGGGATACGAACAGGATTGTGGTTTATGTAACAATAATTTAACAGATCTGGAATGTTGTATTTTGTAATCAATGTGATGGCTAGTTCTCTTCATAACTTTTTTTACAAACCCCGAGTTTTACTACCAATGAATTGCTTTTTTTTTAAATCTGTCACAAGTGACATTGTTTTTTTAAGAAATTGAAAGCTTTCTTAAGATTGTAGATATTATATATCAAAATATTGATTATATATGTACGAAATATGGGTTTTCTGTAACCGTTTGTTGTTATTTGTTTTCAGTGATTAAAAGAATATATACGTACAACATGAATCGTGTTCATTGAGAATGTAGTTCTTTCCGTCCCTTGACATACAAAATTTTTAACAAGTGTTAATGCCTGTTTTTAAATATATTGAAGATGCACGCAGACAAGTAATTTTTTTCAGGGTAAAACGGATCAGTAATCGGATCACTTTCAATTTGTTTACCTAAAACTCCAATATTTAGCATAAGAGGTTGCGACAAATTGGAAAATACAAGAATAAAGTGTTAACAACAACAATATACGTTTAAAACAAGTATATGTCTCGGTATAATGTCAAAGTGTAAATGTATATCGTTCCCGTGAGAAATTTTTCCTCGTTTTACCGAATTTGACAGCCTGCCCACTTTCGCTACGATGTACGACCACCCTCACACCCCGACTTACGTAACTACACAAAGACTGTACGTCTCGTTCACCCACTGCCGTACCGACCAACCCTCTATACTCGTGCAAAGTTCTCACACAGTTATTTGTTGATACAGCACATTTTAAATGAATATGAACAGTTTTATAATTGACAAATTGATTGTTAAGCATTTCATTCTCCAGTTCAAGGACATAAATTTTAGAATATATTTGTTTTAGGTTTATGTATTATTTTTTTCTCTTTCTTGACATGTTGTGCTAATGTATTGTGAAGGCTGCTGTGTTTTTTGCGTTTGTTATTGTTTTTAGTTTTTTATCTTTAATCTTTTTAATTTTATATATTATCTATTGGGTGTTGATATTTTGCTAGTTCTTAAGGTCTTCTGTTGTTCTTGCTACCTGTCTTATCCTGTTACTCTGCATTGTGAATTTAATGTTTTCTTTTTGTCATCTTTGTTCTATATACTGTACTATATATGAATGGTTGCCATCGACGTGGACACAAATAGAGGAATCTAAGGTGTATATGTTGGATGGTAGACAAGGTTTGGATGTAGTGTAGAGAAGAGAACTGAGTGTCAGACTTGTCACTTAGCTGAAAATCAGACCAACACTACGTGGTTCGGATTCCATAGTTGTTCTGGCTATTGGGCTATTAATAAATAGTCCTTTCTGAGATTAGTCGAACTCAGATAGTAACAATGACTACACTCGTTCAACTACATACAATCATCACACTCGTTCGAAATCCATATTCGCCCATATCTTGACAATCGGCGTCTTAAGAATAAATAAAAAATAAAATAAATTGGATGCTGCCGTTTATATAATAAAATAAATAAATAAAACTTGGTTTATGGAAAACGTTAAACAAAAACTAGAATCTTGAACAAAACGTTAATGGTTTTAAAATACATGAAACGAATTTTGGATATAAATTTCAGTATAAGGGAGTCCACAATGGTATTTCAAGATATACAAATTATCTTTATAATATTGCGCTCAATACTGGCCATATGCAAACAAGGGAAGGAACGCGCATTGCTTGTGACAATAAACAGAGCTGGTTTAGCACTAGTAAACATGCCCTATATATCTGCTGCAGGCCACACACATGCATGTTTACGACGTGAACATCCACCCCCCTATAACACGTCGGATGATGGAGGTTTCATTTCACCTTAGTCATGTGCTCTGTTGCTCATATCAATTACGAGTCCTCTAAACTAATTAACCAGTTTATAAGGTAACGAAATTAAATGAAAAATGCCTTTATTACGGGACGGAGTTAGGACTGTACAGTCCTCTCTGACACTTAACTCTAAAAAGTAGCTATAACTATCCGGCCGGTAAGACCCACGGATTGAATAGCTACAATATGGATGAATACATCAATAAAATTCAACCAATTCTGATGTTATATACAGTATTCACTATACTGTATTTGGTTCTTGGGATTTAAGTTTGATAATGCGACAATTTATTACTTTTAACTTTATAAGTCAAATGACTATGGTTAGTAAAATTTAACTTCACGTTTTATAATTAATTATTTAGGGTAGTTATAATTATATACTAAACGTATTGCTTAATCGAATGGAGTGGTATATAATTTTATTTTAATAACGTATGTATAGTTCTGTCTTTTTTTCTGTTTGTATGGATGCGTTCCCCCCCCCCCCTTATTTTCCTCATTTTGTTTGACATGGTGAAACTGTCTAGATTTACTGTTGACTTAGTAATCTCTATGGCAAATAGTAAGTAAACTTTAAAATGGATTCGTTTTTAGAATATTTTGGTTTAGTAAAGTGTAAATAAATAATGTTTTAAATAATACTATCAAAAAGTGCCCGTTGGCAGACAGATACGCCCCTATCTGTCTGCAGTACCTCCCCAGACGGAAGTGTATCTGAGCGAGAGTGGAGACGGGCAATCAGAACATGTTTTATGAAGGTGTAGTTTTCTTTTATTCTTAAAATTGCTAACCGATTTTCACCTGAGCTGTTAATGTTTTTCAGCCTTCATTGTTCACCATAACACGAGCAGGCGTTAAGCTTAAGCCTCAATACTACCCCATATTTGTAATGTGAAACCCCACTCAATACTTGGCCTTTAAGCTGTACAGTTTCTTTCACATTGAACCTCCTCCTTTACATGTATCACAATATTTTATTTGGCAATTTAAATATTCTGATAAAAATAGGTTGAATATTTTTAGTGACGTTTAAATTAAATTCTTTCAGTAGTAATTAAATTTTTTTCTCTTTCATAAAATCCGAACCCTGACAAAATACCGATTCACTGGATCCTGTGTTTGTCCAAAAAATAACATCCTCTACTCTCTTCTTGATACAAAATGAAAAGAACACAACACCATTCAGTGAAAATAATAGGCGCCGAAACACTTGGCTTTCTTTATTTTCGTTTGAATATCCTCCTTACAAAGGCAACATTAAACCCCTGACAGTAACATTGTGAACATTTAATTAAAAAACGATTCAATATTTGAATGAGTTAAATATTTTGAAACGGTCAATTACTACAGTAAAGTATTTTGAATATTGTCTTAACTAAATTTACTTTTAACTCACATACCTCAAAGCTCCATTAGGTGGGAAGTGAAAATTACTTCATTATAGATTGTATAAGAATAAAAATTACAGGAATGTTTTCGTCAAAAATTATCGTTACATTAAAAACAAACTTGTTACTGCTTGTAAATTATGTACTTTCAGTCATGCATTATGTAAATATCTCGAACAGTATTTTAAAGAGGCACAGATCAGTCTGAGTGACGATTCAATGCTACCGTGAGCCACACTTGTGTCAATCTTGTTTATGTGAAGCAGATTCCCGAGAGACTCGACGGACATCTCCTTATATTGCAAGTGTTGTCACTGAGTGACGATTCAATGCTACCGTGAGCCACACTTGTGTCAATCTTGTTTATGTGAAGCAGATTCCCGAGGGACTCGACGGACATCTCCTTATATTGCAAGTGTTGTCACTGAGTGACGATTCAATGCTACCGTGAGACACACTTGTGTCAATCTTGTTTATGTGAAGCAGATTCCCGAGGGACTCGACGGACATCTCCTTATATTGCAAGTGTTGTCACTGAGTGACGATTCAATGCTACCGTGAGCCACACTTGTGTCAATCTTGTTTATGTGAAGCAGATTCCCGAGGGACTCGACGGACATCTCCTTATATTGCAAGTGTTGTCACTGAGTGACGATTCAATGCTACCGTGAGCCACACTTGTGTCAATCTTGTTTATGTGAAGCAGATTCCCGAGAGACTCGACGGAAATCTCCTTATATTGCAAGTGTTGTCACTGAGTGACGATTCAATGCTACCGTGAGCCACACTTGTGTCAATCTTGTTTATGTGAAGCAGATTCCCGAGGGACTCGACGGACATCTCCTTATATTGCAAGTGTTGTCACTGAGTGACGATTCAATGCTACCGTGAGCCACACTTGTGTCAATCTTGTTTATGTGAAGCAGATTCCCGAGGGACTCGACGGACATCTCCTTATATTGCAAGTGTTGTCACTGAGTGACGATTCAATGCTACCGTGAGCCACACTTGTGTCAATCTTGTTTGCGTGAAGCAGATTCCCGAGAGACTCGACGGAAATCTCCTTATATTGCAAGTGTTGTCACTGAGTGAAGATTCAATGCTACCGTGAGACACACTTGGGTCAATCTTGTTTACGTGAAACAGATTCCAGAGGGACTCGACGGAAATCTCCTCATATTGCAAGTATTGTCAGTGGTGGCGCAGTGCTGTAACTCAGCTACTTGGGGACAAAGTGTTTGGGAGATTGTAGGCAATAGGTTGGATGCTCGGTCCTCTTAATACCTGCATGGCGTCCGCTCAGTGGTTGCTATCGGCGACACTACTAGAGAAGTCTGGGGTGTCCATGTTGGGTGTTAATCATTGTGCGGACGTTGTGTGGGGGAGATAACTGAGTATCAGGCTTGTCAATTAGCTGAAAATCAGACCAGCACTACGTGGTTCGGATTCCACGTAAAGCTGTAGGTCCCTTAGTTGCCCTGGCTGTTGGGCTATTAATAAATTGCCCTTTCTGAGGAACAGTTGAACTCAGTTAGTATCCAGACTACACTCATCCTACACTCATATAATCATTCATATTCGCCTTAAAATACCAACAATGTTGTGTCGGCGTCTCATATGTAAGAATACAATGCTACCGTGATACACACTTGGGTCAATCTTGTTTACGTGAATCAGATTCCAGAGAGACTCGACGGAAATCTCCTTTTATTGCAATTGTTGTCACTGGGTGCGATACAATGCTACCGTGAGACACTGTTGGGTCAATCTTGTTTACGTGAAGCAGATTCTAGAGAGACTAACGGAAATCTCCTTTTATTGCAAGTGTCATAACGGGTGGCGATGTTACAAAGCCACCGTGACTTGGGATTTGTCCCAACTCCGTTTCTCTGTCCTCAGTAAAGCTCAGGTCGGGAATTGTTCCCCAAGCTTTCTCTTTGATGTACATGGACACTGAACACATCTTATGTTGGTTTGGCTGAAATACCCTTTATTTACAGTTTTTGTAACTAACGGAAAAATAATTCTCGTAATCTGCGCAACTTATTATCTTCGTTTTTAAGATTTATCTATTGTAAAATAGATACATTTTTATCCATTTCACTGTACACATAGTGTACAAAGCTATACACTTTGTAGTAAAGCTAGAATACATCAAGTACTAGAATAGTTTAAATTGAATAGTCTATTATAGTTAATTCATCATAACTTATCCTCTCCTCCTAAAAGATTGTTTAAGGAGTACGCTAGTGCTAGATGTTGGAAGTGTGTGCAAGTTACAGATGCATTGGACTTGATGTCTAATAAATACGAAAATGTGGACAAAGTTGTAACTTCGAAGTACATCGGACTTTCTTCAGGGAAGGAATTACATATACTACGATCTTGTTCCCGGATATCTCATGCTGTAAACATGGCAAGACGATTGTCAAGCACAAATACATTTCTGGTTGTCCTACAACCATACATAAAACTATTTCAGTTAACCTTCCAACAACTCATAAACAAATATATTACTGGCAGCCCAACACTCACCCATATAGCAATACAATAAGAGTACCGTTCGTCTTTTATAAAAAGGTAAGTCCATAAGAACCTCGTATTAACAAAATATCCAATTATAAAACGAATAGTCGCATAGGAGAAAATTGAGTTTTCTCTACGGTTTAGACATCTATGAATGATAACAGAATTTTAAAATAAAATTTCTGTTTTTAATGTCGATCAGGTGCCGAACTTCATAAATTAATAGCCCATTATTCGAATCTCAGAGATGAAATACAAATAATCTGATTTCAGTAACTTCCCACGTAATACACTTACAACGCTACGGGCAATATATATTACAAGGCATAAGATTTGTGATTGCTCGGCCATAAATTGTATACGGCCCCATTGTTTATGGTGGTTTATGAGAAGATGTTACTCGGAATGATTAAATTGACGACCTTTACCGAGACGAAACAGCTTGGTTATTACAGGTAATAAACTGAACAACCATTAAACTTTCGAGAGGAAGAATTCAGGAATAAATGGTAGTCTTAGGATCGGTTAATTGTATTAACCTTTTGTACTCTGTGATATACTAACACCTATTTTGTGTTCTTATGAGCTCAATTGTTCTAATGTCGCCTGACGTTATCACCGGTTGTTTTGTTAAGGGTTAAAAATACTATCTTACCATTTCTGAGTTGTTGTTGCTTTGTCATTTTTCGAATATAAATAAACTGTCACCGTCCAATCCGTCAAACTAATCATTCATCAACTCTTTGTATTCGACCATTTCTCACTCTCCCCGGCCCTTTAGTGTCCGTATTCATTTATGCATTATTCATGGCCACCCCCTCCCCTTCCAGCATAAATAGCAATAGTCTGGGTCGTAAAAATAAACACCCGGACGCATAGAAATTTACTTCTCCGCCCCCACCTATCTCGCCTTTACAATATCATTTTTCCAAGGGTTGACTTCATTTTTTGTAGGGTTCTTAAAATTTCTATGGGATTTCTTTGGCGTGTAATTCGTATTAAATGTGGTAGTATGACTATTGTATAGAGCATGTTCCCTTAACAGTAAGATACTTAAATTACAACAGATAGTTTAGGATTTTCAGGAAGAAAATGAATCTTTTCATTCGTGAACTATCGCTTAGATAGTCGGTTTTTTTTTATTTTCCCCGGTGACTTTCTTACATGGTATTCAATCAATGTTGAAAAACAAATCCAGCCCCTTCAGCAAATTTAAGTGGACTTTCCGGGAATTAACTTGATCCTGTATTGGAAACAGAAGTGTATTCATTGGAAATACTAACCATTAGACTTGCAAGAGGCATAATTTGATAATTTCGCTTTGTATTCGTGCTTTATAGAAATGGCAGTGTACGTTGCATCTGTTTAGGAAAAGTACATAAAGAAATTATTTACTGTAATACTTAAATTTATACATTAAGATTCAATCAACATAAACGCAAAAATGTTCAATGAAACCGACATGGGGATCACCACCACCACCACATACTCATCAGGGTGGTAGCGGTCTACACTGAGAGTCAAAGTCGATTGTTTAACTTGTACCGATAACGTTCTGGAAACATTGTCTTCACTGCTCAGAAACAAATTGAGATCTTGAAAGATAAAATGGAATATTAATTTCATGTTAATTTTTATACGTATAAAATGTAATATATGGCATAAAAAAGAAGAAAACAGAATGGTCCCGAATCAGCTCCTAAATTAATTGTTAAATACAAAATCTGAGGAAATAAAAAACACTAGGTTAAAATACCGTCGTGGAATTACGTAGTAAGTGGGTCTTGAACATTTTGTAAACTGCTCATTTACAAAAAAATTACAGCTATTTTCAAAATATTAATAGAATCATTACTTGGGACAACCTAAAGTAATGATATACTTATATTATATAGTGAAAGAGCTAATTTTTAAAGAAAGAAACCTGAGTGAGCTAAAATAAAAACCAACTAAATTTAACAGCGATAACTCTACGTGGCGTTGCCTGATAGGGCCCATGTGTAAATAGCTTTGAAGTACGTTTTTATTAAGGTGTGTATCGATTCATAACAAGAGTATCAGAGGTGACAACCATGTCCATCGTCATCTTTACCGATACAACAGGTCTGTATTTTATGACAATGTACAATTTATTTAAAATACACTTCTAATAAGGGTTGTTTAGCTAATCGAGAACGTATGTGACACCGCTGTACCCCCTCCCCTCCCCTCAGGGTTGAGTTACGTGGCACGACGGTCACGCCGCTGGCCACGTCATGAACCGTGACCCTCAACAAAGTCTCGGCATCGCACTCTCTTAGACCGGCACAGTAGGCCTTGACACAGGACAACGTGGGGCAACATTGTGTGAATACTCCATTCGATTAATATGTGTATTTTACAGTTTTGTATAGTTTTTAATTGAAAAATCACCAATAGTAATATCTACCTTCAATACAAAACATCTCAATTCAAAATTACCCCAAGAAAAACTGTACCAATCAAAAAATATGGTAGGTACAATGGTTCCTAAAAACAGAAGTCACAAATATGATCACATTTTATTTCCCCACACTCCGGGCAGTTTTTCATCGACAACGATCTATTTTCACAGAGTGGACAAGTCTGACTTTTTACGAACAACAATCTGAAGATTGTCTGTAAGGAAACGTCGAAAAGAAGGATTGCTCGTTAAATAAAAAGGTTTTTTTCTTTGAAGATGATTGCTCGTTACTATTTTATATTTCTTAAAATTTTTGTATTAAAATGATCAAAATAGGATGGTTTATAAATGTTACTTCCACAGTTCAAAATTGAAAAATATCACGGGAATTAAATCTTTATATTTATATATTGTCAGTGTATCAAGAATTATGTTTACAATAATATAATAGGAGAGTTGGACTCATGTAGAAATGGGATGATTCGTTGAAAATTATAGTATGGATGAAAAGTCTACTGATATGTTAAAACGGTCTTGCTCCAATATTTAGATTGTAGTTTGAACTACATTGTTACAAATCCTCTTGTATCATGACAAAGTTCTACGTTCAAAGACGGAATAATGTTCTGTATCATGACACTATTCTACGTCCAAAGATGTAAGAATCCTTTTGTAACATTACAAAGTTCTACGTTCAAAGACGGAATAATCCTCTTAATATTACACTTTTCTACGTGCATAGACAGAAAATCGTCTTGTTTTAATGACATAATTCAACGTGAAAAGACAAGAATTTTTTTTGCCACGTGAAACAATTCTACGTGCAAAGAAGTAAGAATCCTCTTCTTACACGACGGAATTCTACGTACAAAGACGGAATAATTATCTTGTTATATGACATAATTCAACGTAGATAGACAGAATATTCTTGTCACATGAGACAATTCTACGTCCAAAGAGGGAATATGACCTCATGCTACATAGCCCAAAACCTTGCGGCATTTGTCGAATGTTGGATGGAAGAACGTATAAAAAAGCCTTATCATATGATTGAAAATGATACATAGAAAGACAGGTGAATTCTCAGGTCACATAAACCATGTCCCTTTTAAAAACAGAAAAATGTCATGGATATGGCACAATGCTATTTATTGCACATTTCTCTAGTTTATTTATTTAGTTGTCATTTTTGAAGTTCTCGAGAGGGCTACAGTCTACAGCATCGACACTAGTTAATCCCGTTAGTGGTATTGTTTATCAAAGTAACTGGCACTTACATTATAGCTCGTGTATGATTAAGTACACGTAGATTAACCATCACATTAATAAAAATAGACAGATAAGTGAGATATATCTAGCAGTAATGTTAGATTTCACAATATAAACAGAGCATTGTTATGTAATTGTAGTAGATTTCTTCATCCGTAATTGACCATTAGATTTTAAAAAATGGTTTGTCGACAAAATAATCCAAACCAAGTTCGTAGCACTACTACAGCTTTAACTTGTTGTCTTGGCACAATTATTCATTTGCAGAATGTTTTATAACATTTATTTAACTCTCTAGTGAAATAAAAAAAATGTAATTAAAAAACTCTACTTAAATTCACTGTATTATAAACCGTTTGGATTCGAGCGCTTTTATAAAGAATGGGTAATGGGTATCGGCAAAACTTTTAACTGGTTTCGAATCAATGTAATATGAGCAGAAACTTTTAATTGGAGATCATTATAAACTATCTAAGTTCATTTCTTTACGATAGTATCTCTGATCTGACGCCTCAACGGTCCGTGAATGATTTATTAAAACACCACCATAAAATTTGAAAATTACGTTTATGCGAATAATTAAAATAATTGTGGGACAAATTTTACCAAGTGATTCTCCTACTTAAGTTGATATTTATACCTGACTTAAATCCAATCCACCTAAAGTAACTGACTATTACAAACGTAAACTGAAACACAAACAGTGGAGCTAACATCTACTCATGATTAGTGTATTGTTGACCGTTAACCCAATGATTACCGGATAAATTCAAGTTAGAATACTATCTACATGTATCGTACCTAAATAATAAAATTCTGCTGTTTAAAATTTATTTATAAGCGTTTGACTGTTCATAATTAATTGTTAATGTATTGGATATTTCCCACGCTTCTAATATATACCTATAAAAGGCAAATATCACTGACTCATTCCCTCATCGATGTAACTAAAGAAGTACTAAGCCTACGAGGCTGAAACTTTATAGAGTCAAAGGTTTTATGTTGTATATGTGCAATCAGAAGGAATTTTGAAAAATTCTTAGTAAATCGAAAATGGCGGCCTTTTTAGTGCCAACAATTTTAAATGCCAAAAATAGCGTTTCTCTAATTGGACTGTAGCGGTTAAATGAACGATTCTACAGCAAACCCAACACCATTTTCTGTGTCTGATTTGAGACGATCTGCAGCTTTGGCCCTATGACTTTTTGCTCTATCTCACCTCCTTCATACTTAGGTAGAGCTAGATTTTCAGTTTGTGCGTGTAAATCAAATTGGTTAATTTACGGCCTATAAGAGTAGACTTACCGATTTTTCTAGACTGTGAAACTTTTTTTATGTAGGAGAACACACTGTATTCAATGGGAAAATATACAATTTAATCTGAACACATGTATAGCCAGGTCATAGGACATGGCTAAACATGGCTAGACACACGATATTTCACTGATTCAGAGTCAGTTACCGTACTTCGCATCCTCTAAAAGTACAATTACAGATTTTTAGAATCTACATTTTTCGTTGACAACCGCGTCAAAGTACTGTACTATCTACAATATTTACAAGATAACCAGACGTTTCGCCCATACTGTGTAATGGCCCTCCTACCCGCCCATACACGTACGGTGGTAATGGGTGGGTTGCTACATTACAGTATGGGCGAAAAGTCTGTTTATTTTGTAATTATTTTAGATAGTACCTTGACGCGGTTGTCACCGGAAAATGTAGATTCTAGTTATGACACCGGCCGCTTAAGCCTAAGTTCTAAGATAACAGATTTTTCTCTATGAAACTTTGTTATCCAAGAGAACAATCGGAAAAGTTACAATTTAATTTGACCAAATGCATAGCCAGTTCACAAGACATGACTAAATAATTATGGGGAGAAACAAAACATTTTATTGGTTCAGAGTCAAATAAATAAAACTTTGTGCCCTCTAAAAGTAGATTTAAATATTTCTATAGACTTTTTTATTTAAAAGAACAAACTGATTTTAATCGGAATTTTTACAATTTAATTTGACCAAATGCATAGCCAGTCATTCTGTGACATGGCTAAATATGGCGAGAAACCCGATATTTCACTGATTCAGAGTCAACTACAGTAATTTGTGCCCTCTAAAAGTAGACTCACAGATTTCTCTAGACTTTGAAACTTTTTTATCAAAGAGAACAAACTGATTTAAATCGGAACATTTTTAATTTAATTTTAACTCATGTATAGCCAGTTCATCGAGCCTGGCTGAACATGGCGAGAACCCC
The DNA here is from genome assembly GCA_035578905.1 of Stictocephala bisonia. Taxonomy (NCBI): domain Eukaryota; kingdom Metazoa; phylum Arthropoda; class Insecta; order Hemiptera; family Membracidae; genus Stictocephala; species Stictocephala bisonia. The sequence continues at coordinate 1,287,803 of JAQJVL010000023.1, forward strand.
GACATTTAATTGATTTAGAGTCAATTGCCGTACTTTAAGGCCTCTAAAAGTAGACTTTCAGATTTTTTTAGACACTCAAAGTTTGTAAACTACAAGAAATATATCTATATATATAAAAGAAATTTACCACTCATCACTATTTCTCCAAAACTATACGTCCACTTGACTTGAAATGTTGTACATAGGTTTATCTTGGTTCCTAGAGGCTCACTACGAAAGGATTTTCCTCTCCGTCCTACTGGCTTCCAAAATTCCCATGGTATTCTTAATGCGCTATATTAATTGATTTATTTGATTAACAAATGTTAAATAAAAAAAGTAAATATTGATTTTACTAATGAATAAAATTGTGATCGACTAAACTTTTAAAATTAAAAATAGTTGAGTACAGTAGTAAATTATATATGTAAGCTGTTTTAAATTGGATATTAAATCAAATAATTTGAATAATAGTGGAAAAATACAGTGTAAACTGAAAGCTTGCTGCACATTTCTATTAGGTATAATCAAACTCAATATTATGACCGGCAAAGCGGACGGGTACAGCTAGTGTTTAATTAAAAAAACATATCCTTAAAAACTCCCGTTGTTCTAATCTGTTTATTTCCTACTTTACCCTACATTTCAAATTACTATATATCTAAGAGTGTGTTAAACCGTACCAGTAAAACAACCTTTGAATAACTACATACTTACACGCTAAGATTGACTCTATCAGAAATAACTACATACTTACACGCTAAGATTGACTCTATCAGAAATAACTACATACTTACACGCTAAGATTGACTCTATCAGAAATAACTACATACTTACACGCTAAGATTGACTCTATCAGAAATAACTACATACTTACACGCTAAGATTGACTCTATCAGAAATAACTACATACTTACACGCTAAGATTGACTCTATCAGAAATAACTACATACTTACACGCTAAGATTGACTCTATCAGAAATAACTACATACTTACACGCTAAGATTGACTCTATCAGAAATAACTACATACTTACACGCTAAGATTGACTCTATCAGAAATAACTACATACTTACACGCTAAGATTGACTCTATCAGAAATAACTACATACTTACACGCTAAGATTGACTCTATCAGAAATAACTACATACTTACACGCTAAGATTGACTCTATCAGAAATAACTACATACTTACACGCTAAGATTGACTCTTATCAGAAATAACTACATACTTACACGCTAAGATTGACTCTTATCAGAAATAACTACATACTTACACGCTAAGATTGACTCTTATCAGAAAGTTGTGTTTTCTTACAACACTGCGTGTGTTTGCCCTTTCTTACACTGTTCCGCCCGTTCATACACCTTAATTAAGTCTTGGAAACTTAAGTTCCTCTCGCATCACTAATCTTTCCATTGAAAACTTAAAGGCAGTGAAGCAATTTTGCAAAATGTCCACGCCGTTTTGGCTAGTTATATTCTAGGGACTTCAGAGTCTCTCTGGGGGTAATAAGTAAAGATTTGAAATGTTGATCTAATATCCCTATATTTTATTCTTCAATTTCTTCTAATGCTATCATTCCATGGTTATTCCATTTGATGTTTGTGAAACGTTATTTCAACTGATGTTTATGAACTATCACATCGTCGCAATTCCATCCGATGTTTTTGGATCATTACAACACCATTCCTTGTGCATTTTCTAGATCATCACGTCATTCCGTTTGATGAAGATGTGTTTAATTGTGCTTTCTGTTCCACTCATGGACATTGTTTAAACATGTTAACATACTAAATACTAAGATCACGTAATTGTTGAGAAGAGCTTAGCGATAGTTGTGAGCTGATTTGTGGCCTTTTCTTCATGCATTTTAGTTTTAAAAACAAATTAATATCGTCATTATTTAGTTACACTCTCCATTCTCTCAGAAAATATTTAAGAAGACGTGCTTTGTAACTGTACGGTTTTTAGAAATTTCGTCAGAATTAAGTTGAACTTATTTTGATCAACCTTGGTTGTTTTGGAATTTGAAATATCGAGGAATCACTTAAATAATGTACTGTGGGACTCCAACGATCTTGTGAAGTGCGGCATTAACCGTAGATTCCCTTATTGAATTTTAACTCAACAAATTGGATTAAGTATTTAGCAGGGGTGGTGGTGGTGGCGGTAGATCCCTTCAAAGTTTTAATAATGCATTAGTTCTCGTTAACAGCTGGTCCCTGGCCAAATCCCCTTCATCGGGGCTTCTTTCGGGGGAAACCGCCCTTCCCATTCTGAAACGGATTATACATCAAAAGGGAGGCTTCAGTGGCTAATTAAGAAATCTGGGAAAACGTCGCGTGTTGTTGAGATCATCAAAATATTCCATGCATAAATTCTGTCCCATGTAGGAAGTTCTTCGTTTTGAGATTCTACAGGCAACTCAGAATTTCAGTCGTTATTTTGTTTTCGGGTATCTAAAATTGAAATTTACTTTTAATTTCTATTTCTTCATATTTAATAATCCTTTGAGAAAAAATGGCAAGAAACTTATTTTAATTAGCCTTATATTCCAGGAGGTTTGTGGATTAGTGACGTGTTAATTCCATCAATGAGTTAATTTTCGAAAATTCTTGTTCTAACTTAGATTGTGGTTAAGGCAAGTACCATATTGTTTGTAGAGATGTTGAGACCAGGAAGAATGATTAAAGTTATTAACACCAGGAACGATAACTTGAAGTGGGCCTATGTGTAGACTACTTGAAACGTTCCATATACTAAAAACGAATGGATGAACTTAGCTCAAAAGTAGTTGAACTAAACTCAGTATCTTTTGGCTTTTCTAAAGCTAATGATTTTCTTCATAAGTGTGAATTATCAGTTAATTTTAAAGAGAGTTCACAACAACAGTGTCTTACATTTCAAAAGTAAACACTCATTTTCAAATCTAGTAATTCCATTTGTGTCCTGTTCCAGGTAGGTGTGGATTATTACTCAAAGGATACGCAAGTTGCATGATAATTTTTTTTTAAAGGAGTCATATTTTTTTAGCTACATCGATAATATCTAGTTTACCCACTTCAAAGGAGTATTCCTCCATTTAAATCTCAACTTCAGCATGTTAATTTATTTGCCGTATATTAACTTCTTTAACTTTTCAATGTATGAAAATCCATTATGCATTAAAAGTTCTATTTATAATAATTTATAATCGTTTTAGTTGTTTTAAATTTTACAGAACAAAACAGAGTAAAAATCAAACGCTTACGGTGATATTAACAAACGCTTTCATCCATGAACTGAAACGTACTCTCATACACGTTCGGTGGTATTGACCCAAACGTTCTCTCATACACGTTCGGTGGTATTGACCCAAACGTACTCTCATACACGTTCGGTGGTATTGACCAAAACGTACTCTCATGCACATTCGGTGGTATTGACTCAAACGTACTCTCATACACGTCCGGTGGTATTGACCCAAACGTACTCTCATACACGTTCAGTAGTATTGACCCAAACGTACTCTCATACACGTTCGGTGGTATTGACCCAAACGTACTCTCATACACGTTCGGTGGTATTGACCCAAACGTACTCTCATACACGTTCGGTGGTATTGACCCAAACGTACTCTCATGCACATTCGGTGGTATTGACTCAAACGTACTCTCATACACGTCCGGTAGTATTGACCCAAACGTACTCTCATACACGTTCGGTGGTATTGACTCAAACGTACTCTCATACACGTTCGGTGGTATTGACCCAAACGTACTCTCATACACGTTCGGTGGTATTGACCCAAACGTACTCTCATACACGTTCGGTGGTATTGACCCAAACGTACTCTCATACACGTTCGGTGGTATTGACCCAAACGTACTCTCATACACGTTTGGTGGTATTGACTGAAGCGTACTTTCATGCACGTTCGGTGGTATTGACTCAAACGTACTCTCATACACGTCCGGTGGTATTAACCCAAACGTACTCTCATACACGTTCGGTGGTACTGACTGAAACGTACTCTCATGCACGTTCGGTGGTATTGACCCATACGTACTCTCATACACGTTCGATGGTATTGACTCAAACGTACTCTCATACACGTTGACTCAAACGTACTCTCATACACTTTCGGTGTTATTGACTCAAACGTAGGCCTACTCTCATACACGTTCAGTGGTATTGACTCAAACGTACTCTCATACACTTTTGGTGGTATTGATTCAAATGTACTCTCATACACGTTCAGTGGTATTGACTCAAACGTTCTCTTACACTTTCGGTGGTATTGACCCAAACGTACTCTCATACACGTTCAGTGGTATTGACACAAACATACTCTCATACACTTACGGTGGTATAAATTCAAATGTACTCTCATACACGTTCGGTGGTATAGACTCAAACGTACTCTCATACACGTTCGGTGGTATTGATTCAGACGTACTCTCATATACGATCGGAGGTATTGACTTACCACCTACTCATACACGATCGGTGGTAATGACCTACCCACCCACTCATACATTTTCGGTATTATTGACCTACCCACCCAGTCATGCACGTTCGGTGGTATTAACCTACCCACCCACTCATTCACGTTCGCTGGTGCAGACATACCCACGCACTCATTCACGTTCGATGGTACTGACCTACCCACCCACTCATACACGATTGGTGGTATTGACCTACTCACCCACTCATACACGATCGGTGGTATTGACCTACCCACCCACTCATTTACGTTCGCTGGTACTGACAGCCAAGCCGTGTGGCTCCCGACCTCACATCATCTAAGCCCATAACGTCTGTAAACCACTGTCACTTGACAGCCTCTTGGTCAGACCGTGTGGTTACCGGTCTCCACATCATCTCACCCCATAACGTCTGTAAACTACTGTCACTTGACAGCCTCTTGGTCAGACCGTGTGGCTCCCGACCTCAAATCATCTAGCCCCATTACGTCTGTAAACAACTGTCACTTGACAGCCTCTTCGCCACACCGTGTGGCTCCCGTCCTCAAATCATCTCGGCCCCTAACGTTTGTAGACTCTGTTACTTGACAGCCGCTTGGTCAGACCGTGTGGCTACCGATCTCACGTCTGTAGACCACTGTAACAAGACAGTCTCTTGGTCGGACCGTGTGGCTACCGATCTCGCCCCATAACGTCTGTAAACCACTATCACTTACAGCCTCTTGTTCAGACCGTGTGGCCCCCTGACCTCACGTCATCTCACTCCATAACGTCTGTAGACCATTGTCATTTGTCAGTCTCTTTGTCAGACCGTGTGGCCCCCACCTCAAGTCATCTCGCCCCATAACGTCTATAGACCACTGTCACTTAAATCCTCTTTTTCAGACCGTGTGGCCCCCCGACCTCACGTCATCTCACCCAATATCGTCTGTAGGCGCTGTTACTTGACAGCCTCTTGGTCAGGCCGTGTGGCTCCCGACCTCACGTCATCTCCACCCATAACGTCTGTACACTCTGTCACTTTGACAGACTCTTGATCAGACCGTGTGCCCCCCCCCCCCCGACCTCACGTCATCTCACCCAATATCGTCTGTAGACCCTGTCACTTTACAGACTCTTGGTCAGACCGTGTGGCCCCCGACCTCACCTTGGAGAAACCTATCATCGTACTATCGATTACTTACAATTTATGACAAGAATAAAAGATTAAGTTTTATCACTGATCTGTGAAGTACGAAATGGAAATGTTAGTTGGAATTTTTAGCAGTACCTCTATGTGTTGGCTTATCAGTGTCGGTCAGGTATCATACGCGAGCCTATTTTTCAAGCCTTTCCGGCGTAAATAATTCGTGTGTCAGTTTAAATAACAAACTTGTTTGGAGGGTATCAATCAGGGTGACAGAGGGAATTTGACGGCGCGAACAGCCACCCCCGGCCTATGTAGCGACTAACCAATACAGGCGTAATGGCCTGGAATACATTATGACAAGTGGCGTCAATTTAGGACGCCGCCCCGTACTGCAGCCGCCCGCAATTTGCTAAAAGGCCGCCCCGCCGCTTCTGTTTACATCACGGCCTGACGGTGTTTTTATTAATTCACCCCCACCCCATCCCCAGATGACATTTACGACCTACCACTCTCACTCTCTTTCTCTCTCTGAATGAAATTGACTTAGTATTCGTAAGAATGCTTGTATAACTTGATGAAATAAGTGACAACTTTGTCATTTGGTAATGGCTAAGTTGTTTTTATTGTAATTTGATTACAAGAGAAAACATTCAGTTCAGTAGATTGGAATATATTGCTGCACTTCGTTTGGTAAAGTTATACCACAAAGTTCTTTCATCAATGTTAGCTAGCGGTCACCGCGCACGCTACCCATTCCAATGCTAACTTTCCCTACGCTCATGCGAACACTGCCTGTGGCCTCTCGGCCGTGGGGGTTTTAATTAAGTTATTCTAATAAACATGATAAAAATTAAAATATATCTAAATGAATAATATAATTTCCGGTGGTCCTGGCCGGGAGGGTTCCGACGTTATCGTAAGAGCGTGCCTGTTCCTTGCACGCAGCCCGCCTGTCCGGTCACTGTTTGCAGTTCAGAAGTCCCTAGGTTGTGTTCCCCAGAGGGCTCCTTAGCTCTAACTTCGCCTCGTAAAACAAGAATTCCTTTAACTTTTTTTAATCACTAAGGTAGCTACGTGCCCTCACTTCCTAAAGGTTTGTGAGGACCTTACTGCAGGAAAAAGGTTTTCTGGTGTTTTTTTGTTTGTATTTTTAAAACAGAAAATAATTCAGAGTCTTTTTATTTTATTTACTTCTTTTAGCACCACGGTCATTTGTTGAGGCGGAATACATCCTTCATATTAAATTGGTTACTTTGATAATAAAAGAAATGCACACTTTGAATGACACTATGTTGGTAGTTTTGCACCAAAGTTATGTTTTATTACTGTGATTTACTGTAATTCAGTTTCTTTTAATTAATTTTATATATTTAGAAGGTGTTAATAGTTATCCTTTTAATCTTTCTACCCTAGTGTGACGAATTTTGTTCTTTCGGTATATACGGTCTTCACTTAGGTGGGCCTATATCAAGTGGTTGACACAATTTTGACACTTAGATAAATCAAGAGGTTGGCACAGTGTTGGCGCTCATGTATATCAATTGGTACGCACAGTGTTGCCGCTTATGTATATCAAGTGGTTGACACTTAGGTATATCAAGTGGTTGACACAAGGAGGAATGTCGTTGAGCAAGTTTCACCACCACCCCTCTTCCCCCCAATGCTGCAATCCAATTAATTGATTACACCGCTGTTGTCGAGTTTCAGTCTTTATTGTTACGGCTTCATTGTCTCGTTTTACGTTCATACTTTAAACTGTTTCCATACGATTTTACACTTGAACTAATTTACAGATGATTGAATGATTTGGCGCAGTTTTGTATCTCCTAATTTCATTTGATTTACAACTAAAAGGAACGTAGTGGCAGTAACGTTTATATGCGTAAAAATTAAAATATGTATACAAAATGGTAAGGAATGGCTACTAGGGGTGTATTTTTACTCACTTCACTTCACTTAATTAAGCTAACTTTAAATAGTAAAAACTAACTTTTAAAAATACATTTCAATGATTGTGTGCTGTATTGTAATTTTGAATGTTTAATAATTTATTTCAAGTTACTTTAGTTATCAGAAACACTTTTTTCACCTGATTTTTATAATCAGATAAACTTAAATGTTTTCAACTTTAAGAAAAATATACTGAGAACGAAAACCAGATATCTCCAAAATAAAAAACCTCTGTAAACTAGTATATATTTGATGTACTATGCAAAAAGGTATATATTTGATATACTGTGCAGTATATATTTGATGTACTATGCAGTATATGCAAAAAAATACTATTTTGTAGAGGCTACCGCAGACCTATCAATTGATATATTTTATTTTTTTTAAGATGGACCAGAGATAAAATAATAAGTTTTTGTCCCTCCTGAAAAATTTACTTTTTAGTCCTTACCTGGTTTTCATTCTCAGCCCTTTATTTTTACTTTAAAAAAAGTTAAATAAAATGTTTTTTTTTTCAGAGGTGTTTTAGGTTAATATTTTTAATAGTTAAGAATATTAAACAAAAATTAAGGAAGTTCCTTTAGTCTCAGGCCACTAGTCATCATCGACAGAAATATCGATGTCAAGGTTTCCCTTAACAGCCTCTTGCAGAGCTTATAAACTGTAGTAATAGTGCATGTAGATATCTGAGGTATATACTTATCTCCTATCTTTTGAACATCTTCTAACTTTTTAGGCTTCAGAGGCACCGGATTGGTGCACTGGCCAGGTCAATATCGTCGATGTTACAGTCATTTCGGATACTTTGAACACTTCATTCATTACATCTGGGAGTGAAAACCATGTGTGGTTTTTGTCTGGTTGTCATTCTCAAACCCAAATAAGATAAGTTTCGAACACCTTTAGTAGCAATTAGGGTAAGTATTTCGACATAGTTGTCAGTTGGGCCAATAGGTATCATCACCTACTACAAGAATCCATTAAAAAGTAACTTTTGCAAAAACTGGTCCTTACTTTATTTCCATTCTCAGCCATTCAATTTAACTTGTTCCTTTCTTACCTCAAATGTAATGTATTAAAAATGTGACATTTGGAAAGAAAATAGCCAATATAAATCATCCGCTTCGTAATTATTTATTATTGACTGGATAATTTATGACAAATGCCCATGTACCTTCTGTTTTATACCAATAATGAATTCGATTCAATAATTTAATTGCTCCTTAATACAATCAAATTAATTTTTAGCATTTTTAATTGCACTGCTCTCGACTTTCTCGTACACTTCAAATTGTCTGTAGAAAACTCAATTCGCAACTGTCCACCCACGCAAGCCGTGGGAGTGCTCGCGATTCTATGTAGATGAGTCGCTCCGGTGTTTGTATAGTGGTGTGGGAGGTGACCACGACCAGTCCAGGTAGGAATAAGGCCGTGACGCCGTTCAGTCGTTGCAACCGCATCATGCTAACAATTTGTCTGGATAGCAGATGTTGAGGACAGTTGGCCACCGAAGGCACAAGGTGTAATGAAACTGATGAGTTAGAGAACAGGTTTAGATGCACCAAGTTGTGCCAAAAACATTCAACTTATTACAGCTTTTAATGATTAACTGATTGACAAATGTAGTTTTCATTAAAAGACCATAATTGTACACAATTTTCCCAGCATGCTAAATATGTTTCTACTAGTTACCATAACGTCTATAAGTTTTCTCATAAAAGCTTATATTTGAGACTATTCGTTGATTCACTAACAAATGTACTTTAGTTAGAACTTCACTCGCCAGTTCACATTGTCCTGCAAGCCTGTACGTGAACTTTATTCAACGAGAGAAGTACCGACTATTAGCTTTTCGAACCTTAGACCCTGCCCTCCGTAGTCCTAAGTCGTAGCCACTCAGTCACTATGTCGGCAAATTATATTTAAGACAAACAACTATACAAGGAGAGAATTGAATAAAAGTTTACCTTCGTACTTGATGTGAACAAGTAATATTTTCATATCGTGAGCAGTTTAAGTATCCGAGCCTTTTGCCCCAGCTGTTTTTCTAAACGTAAGTACGGTGACTTTTTGGAAATTGTCGCCCCATGCCGGGCGGATTGAAGGGAAGTTACTGAGTGCAGTTCAAGAGTGATAGGGTGAATTGTGTCAGGAATAATGTGATGTGGATGTATTAGTATATGTGGTGACAGAATAAATTACCGACGAACCATGATGCATCCTGCCAAAGTGGTTCGAGAAAAAGATCAGATCGCTTTCGATTAAATTAGCCCAATGAACATTCTTCTTTTGACGTCATCATAGCTAATGTGTTTTTGAATATGGTTTAAATATATATGCCTGATAAATAATTATTTTAGTTTTTAATTAACCGAGTAAACATTTTCAAATAAAAGACTCAACATTTCAACTGGAAGATGTTTGCATAGAATCATATAGGTAAGTAGATTTCATAAATACTTGTTCAAACATTTGTTCCACGCTGTTGAATAATTTAGAACTGGCCGTAGACTATTAAGAGAGTGTCCAGCAACAGGGAAAATAGGGAAGACCTGGAAAAGTCAGGCAATCTGAAATAACCTGGAAAAGTCAGGAAAAAATCAGGGAATTAAAAAAAACCCTGGAAAATCATAACAAGAACATCTGTTTGTTGTCATTTTTAATGGTCACTATATACTGTACTTGTGTACTTTACAAAGAATACTTTTTCTATCAAACTTTGGATTTTACATGTCATGTAATAATCTAAATCAGTTATTAAATTGTTTTTGTTTTGTTTGCACAATCTTTTATATAACTATTTTTTTATTGCTAAAAATTTAAAACTCACTGAAATAATTGTCTGATTAGTATGTGTTAAATGCCATAGGCCTGTAATTTATGTTTGTTTTTTTTTCGGTGAAATTGTAATATTTTACCTTGTTCAAGCCACAGAAAATGTGAGAGTTACCAATAACGTGCCAATAGAATAAATGAAAATGGTAAATTTCTTTTTACTCAAGGCTAATTTTACTATTTTATTTCAACCTTATATTTTGTAAAATAGTCTGAAAAGATTAATTTTAATAGTTTTGAAATTAATTATTATGTACAATTAATAAAACTGTATTGTAAATGACTGACATTTAGATACATGATTGCACATAATACTATTGATTCAACTAAATACAAGTTATGTAATTATGTCGATTTGGGATCAGGAAAATGTTTGATCAAATCAGGGAAAAGCCAGGGAATTTGTTTAAGGAAGTTTACTGGACACCCTGATTAAGTATGTCAAAACAATAGAGGGGGTTCCGAAACCGGAGGCGGGCTTTTTAAAATGCTTTATTTACTCCATTTTTATACTGCGCCAAACTATTCTAAGCGTCCTGCCTAGTGAGATTTACTATTTTCACCATTGACTATCAATGATTTCTATGTGGCACATCGTCTTCACGAACACAAATACAAATGTCAAACCTAAAAACCCTTAAAAGAATATTAAGAAGTGCTAGCAAAATTTAAATGGTGTCTAGTTAAATGTAAGCCAAATTCATTACAAAAAGTCTCTCATTACCACATCAGAGTAGATGAGCCATCACAAACCACATTCTCACCAGCCTTCATCAGAGAGCCCGCTCGAAGGTCAGGCCAGTGCTCTCGGAGTGTGTAGGCGACATACCCGCTATATGCTGACGACGCCTCGCAGATAATCACGCCAGTTTAAGTGTTCTCAATTAATTTACAGCAATAGAGCGACGTAGAAACACTGGGCGAGTCTTCTTCAACAGGCAACTGCGTGGCGAATTGTATCCGCCATGTAATAATGGCTGTGGAATGTGTGCCTCGTGAGGCCTTTGGCAATCTTGTATCTCTGTGGTATTTTAATTTAAGTAGTTTTAAATCCTGCCACAGACAACTCGATATTCCTATTATAACACCATAAACTCATCTCTCATTCAGACTCAACTATTCATCATCTTTGTTAGTCTCAGTATGAGAATGTGTTGGGTTCGGTGTGCAGCGACAGTAGAGCACATGTTCTCACTCAGACTGTTACTATGAACATAGCTAGGGTAACTGAAATAGAAACATGAGACATGAGGGAGAACGAAGCAATTGCTGAACTGTCTTTAATCCCGAGTCAACAATCGTTTACCTTATTTATTTATTTTATTTATTCATAAGACGCCGATCGTCAAGATATGTGCGAATATGGATTTCGAATGAGTGTGATGAGTGTAGATGACTGAATGTAGTCATTGTTACAAACTAAGGCCGACTATTACTTAGAAAGTGTCTTTAATTAATAGCCCAATGACAAATGAACAGCGGGTGATTATCAGCTGATACTTCTCAAAATGTATTGACTCTGATTGGGATCGAACTGAGAACCTTTAACACATGAAGCTGGGATTTAACCAACTACGCTACCGACCAATTACAACCTATATGGTAAACCTACCTTGGAGGCTTGGTATATGGAAATACTGAAAAAGCGGGGAAGCAGTCTTTCTAAGAGAGTTATATTGGTTATGTAATTTCCTCGACATGAATATCCTAGGTCTTGTCTTTAGAACAAATAACCAGTACCTGATAAGGGTTGCTTAGTTGATATACATGTAATTTTGTATTGACGTTTAGTCAAAAGTGGTAAATGACAATAAATACTTTTAAAACCACATATGAAAGATAAGGATTCATGTTACGGTCCTTAGGATTTTGTAATGAATTGAAATGAAAAATGGCTGTACTAGGACGAGTTTGGACTGGAAAGTCTTCTTCCACTCAACCTTAGGATGTAGTAAGGTGAAAGAAATATTTCTTGTAAAATCCTTGTTACGTGTCTTTTTGTTATCTGTTAATCTGCTTTGGACTCCTTTGAAAGTAGCCTTGTCCAAAATATGTCGTAGTTCTCAAAATGCTTGTCTGGAGCAATGTGTAATATGTACCGACACGAAAAGGTGCACAATCATGAGTAACTTGGCCAATTGCAGTCTGCACTCCTAGGAGAAAACGGTAATATTATTGACTCTTATTTAGAGAGGGTAATTGGGCGTTTCCGGTCGGAAATACTACGAAATATACTATACAAGAAATTATTCAGGAACTACACTGTACTATGCCCGCAGGAGTACGATTCTTCCCTCCTACACAACTGGACGTAGTTCCAACTTATCTCGCCAGTGTTGCATGACTTCTATATTTTCTTTCCCTTTAGAGCCCTCTTAACAACCATCCCTTGGTTGTGGACAGTGTGTGACTCAAACACATGTTTTATAGGTCGAAAGAGATATCCAATCACGGTATCCATTCATCGAAGTGACATACTCCAGCAATAATTTGACTCATTACAGTGACATTGTGGACAATGCGTGTCTCCCGGGAGTATCACTGACGCCACCAGCCCACATACTGCCCAATTAGTCGATCAGTTATTAGTGGCTATAATTCGATAGTCAGTATTCATAATTATGTATGCAAACTGAATTGCTTTGTCCAACTGTACATTGCACCGCAGTTCATTATCTATTCAGTTTGTGGTGAATTCTGTAATTTGTTTTGTTGTTTAGTTATCTAGCCACTCCTGTAATACATCCGTATTTTAAAATAAACACATTGTTATTACTGTAGTTGTGTAATTAAGTTAGAGAAATTGATTGACAAAATAATGTTGGACTTGTGTTGTAGATGATTTAAGTCTACAAACTGTGTCTTATATTTTTGTCCTTTTTTTGAAAAATTATAAAATGGTTTTGCTAACTGTTTACCAATACACAGAAAAAATATCACGTGTAAAATAGTTACTGAAATAGGTTATGTACTACAGTACTACAAATGCCTTTAAAAAATAAACTTAATTTCCAGCCCAGGGTGATAACGCGTGTGAATATAAACTGCCATTATCACACTGAGGACGTGATTCGGGCTATCCTGGTGCAAATATCTGCTAATTGTGATTCCGGAGTTATGGATATATATATATTTACCACAAATCTGGCTGACTTTGAGGTGCGTGAAATCAAATTTGGAAAAGAAGTGTCGTTCCTCGTTTGTGTTATAAGTGAGTTTGTTGGTGTAGACTTATCAGTCAAGTGAAAATAACCGTAAATTTTGGTTGAAGCCCTTCTAAAAATATACTAAATATAAAGTTCACTCTAAGTTTGGAAGAAGATTATAATAAATCTCTCATATTATGATAAAACTTTAAAGTGTAATCTTACGTAGATTGGGTTACTTAAACATTTGCAGAAGGAATATTATCTGAAGGCTTTACACTTAAAATCTGGTGGATATTCCCTCTACCTCGTCCAAGATAATGTGTTAGATAGGGGTGTTTCGTTCACTTAAAACAGCGATCATCTGCTTATACTGATTATTTCATCATTGTAGCTTCCAAATCGTTCACAGTTTAACTTTTCAACATCATAATAAATTAGTAACTAAAGTACCAATAAGAAATAAAGTGCGTGAACTTCTCATCGGTTGAAGTAGAAAGCAGATCAGCTAGCCGTGTACCTTCCACTAACGATGCGATGGATCGTTCCCACGATGACGACGTTCAGTAATGACGTTTGGACAGTTATTGCCCACAGAGTGTAGACCGTAAAGATGGCTCACAATAAGACTACTGTGCTGGTGACCAAGGAATGACTACAACTCATTTCGGTTAGTGACATTAGCAGCTTTCTCTTCGTCACTATCTCTATCCTTACAATTTACTGTAATACCAAAGTGTATGACAAATGGCATCTTTCTAAACTTATATCACAATAATCTTGAATTTGTACATTGATTGTAGAAACAGTGTCTTTGACAAGTGTTACGGGTAATTAGATGGGGAAAAGTTCATTGCTGGAGAAACGGGAGAATAAAACAGTTCTATGAAAATGGCTTCATATCGAACAAAGCTAATAGCCATTATGAGTTTCATGGAAATTAAAAACTGATCCTAATAAAATGTCCTTAAGTCAGGTTATAATACAATGTAGAATTTAAAAAGAAGAGAACACATTTTAAAAAAATATTCCACAATTTTTTATTCAAATAGCGCTTTCGCCGATTAAGGCATAATCAGTTTTAAGTAAACAGAAAAAAACATATGTTTAAAACAATATAAATTAAAATATGATAAAATATAGATATTTTAAAAGAATTTAATACTTAAATGGATTAGTAGAAAATAATTTTAAATAAAATATTAAGCTGGAAAATATGATTTACAATTAATTATTTTATGTTCGATTTCTTCTTTAACTAAAGGTAAGTATATATTACTAAAATGCATAGATGATTGTGATATACATTGTTCTTTTATAAACAATAACATTCTTTTATAAAACGAAGGTTATTATTTATTCAACTAATAACCTTCGTAGTTATTTAAAAAAATTAAAACCTAAGAACAAAAATCAAGAATCTAATAATATAATTTACAAAATTCATTGTGAATGTAATAAAACATAATATATTGTAGGCGATAGGTTCCATGCTCGGTTCTCTTAATACCAACACGGCGTCCGCTCAATGGTTGTCATCAATATAGACACTACTAGAGAAGTCTGGAGTGTCCGTGTTGAATGGTATTCAAGGTTCGGGTGTTGTGTAGAGAAGAGAACTAATTGTCAAACTTGTCAGTTAGCTGAAAATCAGACAAACACTACGTGATTCTGAGCTAAGTCGAACTCAGATAGTAACAATGACTACACTCGTTGAACTACATTCATCACACTCATTCATGCCTCATATTCGCCCATATCTCTACGATCGGCGTCTTAGAGATGAATAATAATTATATACTTACATTGGACAAAACTCTAGTCCTATAAGTACAAGAGTCAAAGAACACATATATAATTAATTACAAAACACAAAATAAAGAAAAATCAAAATTAGTAGAACACGCTCTAAATGAAAATCATGACATCAAATTTGACTCATGCAGTATTATATTTAAAGAATCATCATGGACCAAAAGGAATCAAATTGAAAGTGCCTGCATGTCTGTTATAAAAGAACAATGTATATCACAACCATCTATAAATTTTAGTAATATATACTTACCATTAGTTAAAGAAGAAATCAAACATACAATTTTAAACATATCTTTTTTCTGTTTACATTAAAACTGATTATGCCTTAACCGGCGAAAGCGCTATCTCAATAAAAAATTGTGGAATATTGTTCTTTTTTGAAGCCAACTTTTTTCCATCAAGTGTATATAACAGAACAATGTAGGATATTTGTTCCCTGAAGTCACTTGTAATTCCAATTGCAACAATCCCAAGCAGGCTTATCGCTGGTAGGTAATGTAATTCATATTGAAATTGCAATAAGGAGAATGTTTATGCTCGCTTATAGTCAATGTAATATTTATTACTAACAACTAGTTCTTCCGGTGTCAACCGTGTCAAAGGACTATTTACAACATATACAGTTCCAGACGTTTCGCCCATGCTACGATGTGGCATCCTCAGTCTCAGCCTAACCACTGAGGATGCCACATCGTAGCATGGGCGAAACGTCTGGAACTGTATATGTTGTAAATAGTCCTTTGACTCGGTTGACACCGGAAGAACTAGTTGTTAGTAAATGACTCCAGCCGCTTAAGCTTACGAAATAGGATTAATATTTATTTCATTTGCACAATTTCGTTTAAATGGACGAAAAAAATCACTAGTACTTTATATTTGTTGATTGAAAGACAAACGTTTCTTCGTTAAGCCCAATTTTTAATTAGCAACCTAAGAACCAACGTGCGCTCTCAGCTAATGAGATGAATGGTTATCCAACCTATACCGCAAATAGCGGCGTTAATGAGGTTGCCTACGTGCCGTATTGGATTCCAGTCTATTCCCTGCTGAGTAGCTGATGTTGAATACAAAACCACAATCCGCATCTTTATTCATAACAGTAAAGAGTAGCATAATTGTTTATACATATGCAGGGCCTCGTCCTGAAGACTTCGCTCGTGTTAGACTGTATTGTGCGGGTTTGTTGTGTTGTTCATGTTTTGTGTTTTCATGTGGCGGCGCAGTGCTGTAACCCAGCTACATGGGGACAAAGTGTTTGGGAGATTGTAGGCGATAGGTTGGATGCTCGGTCCTCTTAATACCGACATGGCGTCCGCTTGGTGGTTGCTATCGGCGTGGACACTACTAGAGAAGTCTGGGGTGTCCATGTTGGGTGGTAATCATTGTGCGGATGTTGTGTGGGGGAGATAACTGAGCATCAGGCTTGTCAATTAGCTGAAAATCAGACCAGCACTACGTGGTTTGGATTCCACGTAAAGCTGTAGGTCCCTTAGTTGCCCTGGCTGTTGGGCTATTAATAAATTGCCCTTTCTGAGGAACAGTTGAACTCAGTTAGTAACCAGACTACACTCATCTACACTCATCCTACACTCATAAAACCATTCATATTCGCCTTAAAATACGCACAACGTTGTGTCGGCGTCTCATATGTAAGAATGTAAGAATTAGATAAATTCTGACTGGACATATGTTAATTGGATAAATAACAATTACCTAAACAATTAATTGTACAACTGTTAACCGTTTGTTGGATGCTAAAGACTAATTCACCTTTTTTCTTAATCTGGAGGATACACCAAATTTTGAGTAAACTATTTAAAATAATTGGTTCCAAAGAATTGGCAGAAACGTTCCCCTATATTAAACATTTTAAAAAATCAAAACTTTGAAAATTACCAGTTTGATTCCCGTTTTTTTTTTTTTTTTTGCCATAAGTAAATAAGTAGTCAAGTTTTTACTAAAATAATTTTTATTGTAATTCACACATTTCCTGAAAATGTAATCAAAATCGTTATAGCCGTTTTTTTGTGAAAATTCTATTTTTGTATGTTTTTTGCCCATAAAAATAAAAAAAAAAAATAAAATTTCAAAAAGTGAAAAAATTATCTGGAGATATTGGCCAAATACACCTACATACCAATTTCATCAAAATAGAACCATCCGTTTAGTCTCCCGCGAACTGCACATACACACAGACAAACATACGGACCTGCAAAAAAATATTTTTTTCCACTTGGGTTTAGGAGACCCTAAAATGGATTTTTATACCAATTTGTAAACAAAAATTGTTTTGACGATCACAATACTTTCTATATGTAAGAAAGTAAAATGGTTACTAATGTCTTAATTACTTACAATCATTTGTGTAAATAGTGGACTAACTGTCAATTTAGATAATGTAATGGGATCAATACTCGCAACTGAAACATTTTAGATGTATCCATAAACAATCCATTAGCTGATGTGTTGATAAATGTTGGTTTCCTGTTCTATCTGTGCTGAACAAACGTGTGATAGGCGTGTAGAGGTTACTGGGCTAGTTGCAGCGATTTCATTGGTATATGGGGTAATACTCAGTAAAATACATTCAAGTCAGAGGAATAAAACCTTTCAAAATAGAAGTCTTCCACTATTAACCAAAGTGAGCTACTCAAAACCTGCTTTGCGTGATGTAAGATATACCATGTTGCCTGATATGACGGTTGTTTCTATATAGGTGGGTGGGGGGAAGGACTTGGCGTTCAATGTATACTGTTTCTGTATAAGTGTACATTGTATACTGTTAGTATCTGCTGTATGTTGACGAGTAAAACGTAACAGAAACCAGAAATATTGAAGTAAGCAGTGCCAAAGTGGGGTAGAACGTTTCACTGTTCACACTACTACTGTGGCGTGGCCTGATGTCGACTGTTACAAAGTGGGGGGGGGGAGTGTATTACTATTTACACGACTACTGTGGCGTGGCCTCATGTCAACTGTCACAGAGTGGGGGAGAGTGTTTTACTGTTTACACGACTACTGTGGCGTGGCCTCATGTCAACTGTCACAGAGTGGGCGAGAGTGTTTTACTGTTTACACGACTACTGTGGCGTGGCCTCATGTCAACTGTCACAGAGTGGGGGAGAGTGTTTTACTGTTTACACGACTACTGTGGCGTGGCCTCATGTCAACTGTCACAGAGTGGGGGAGAGTGTTTTACTGTTTACACGACTACTGTGGCGTGGCCTCATGTCAACTGTCACAGAGTGGGGGGGAGTGTATTACTATTTACACGACTACTGTGACGTGGCCTCATGTCAACTGTCACAGAGTGGGGGAGAGTGTTTTACTGTTTACACGACTACTGTGGCGTGGCCTCATGTCAACTGTCACAGAGTGGGGGAGAGTGTTTTACTGTTTACACGACTACTGTGGCGTGGCTTCATGTCAACTGTCACAGAGTGGGGGAGAGTGTTTAACTGTTTACACGACTACTGTGGCGTGGCCTCATGTCAACTGTCACAGAGTGGGGGAGAGGTTTTCGATATTTACACGACTACTGTGGCGTGGCCTCATGTCAACTGTAACAGAGTGGGGGAGAGTGTTTTACTGTTTACACGACTACTGTGGCGTGGCTTCATGTCAACTGTCACAGAGTGGGGGAGAGTGTTTAACTGTTTACACGACTACTGTGGCGTGGCTTCATGTCAACTGTAACAGAGTGGGGGAGAGTGTTTTACTGTTTACACGACTACTGTGGCGTGGCCTCATGTCAACTGTCACAGAGTGGGGGAGGGGTGTTTTACTGTTTACACGACTACTGTGGCGTGGCCTCATGTCAACTGTCACAGAGTGGAGGAGAGTGTTTCGCTATTTACACGACTACTGTGGCGTGGCCTGATGTCGACTGTTACAAAGTGGGGGGTGAGTGTATTACTATTTACACGACTACTGTGGCGTGGCCTCATGTCAACTGTCACAGAGTGGGGGGGAGTGTATTACTATTTACACGACTACTTTGGCGTGGCCTCATGTCAACTGTCACAGAGTGGTGGAGAGTGTTTTACTGTTTACATGACTACTGTAGCGTGGCCTCATGTCAACTGTCACAGAGTGGGAGAGAGTGTTTCGCTATTTACACGACTACTGTGGCGTGGCCTGATGTCGACTGTCACAAAGTGGTGGAGGGGTGTTTACTGTTCACACGACTACTGTGGCGTGGCCTCTTGTCGACTGTCACAGAGTTGGGAGGGAGTGTTTCACTGTGCATACGACTACTGTGGCGTGGCTTGATGCAAAGTGGCTACGACTACTGTCACAAAGTGGGGGGGGGAGTTTTTCACTGTTCAAAAGACTACTGTGCCGTAGTCTGATGTCAACTGTAACAGAGTTGGGAGGGAGTGTTTCAATGTTCACAAGACTACTTTGGCGTGCCCTGATGTCGGCTGTCACAGAGTTGTGGAGAGTTTGTCACTGTGCATACGACTACTGTGGCGTGGCCTAATGTCAATTGTCACAAAGTGGGGGGGGGGAGTTTTTCATTGTTTACAAGACTACTGTGCCGCGGTCTGATGTCGACTGTCACAGAGTGGGGGAGAGTGTTTCACTGTTCACACGACTACTGTGGCGTGGCCTGATGTCAACTGTCACAAAGTGGGGAAGAGTGTTTCACTGTTCCTATTGTGTTACCATTTGATAGGTTTGGGAGAAAGTTGAGCGCGTCGCCAATTCTCTCTCGGCGTTTAGCCATTACTTATCTCCCAAACCCACCAAGGTTGATCGGGAGGAAGTTTAGGAAGTTTGGTTTATCGGCCAGTTTTTAAGTATAATGAAATCATTTTAGTGTGGCTTGGTTTTTTTTTTTTTAACTTAAAAGTGACAATAGTTTAGAAACCCCGTAGGAGTGAAGTAAAATTTTTTAAATATTCTTATGAAATGAAAAACGTCTTTATTTAATCAGGCTAAGTTGGGACTAAAAAGTCCCTTCTTCCACTTAATTTGATACAAAAATAATTACCATTATAGCAATGTGTTTTTAAATATAGTAATTACAACTGAATAAAAGTAGTACTGTACAAATACTAATGCAAACTAATATAATACAAAAAATAATAATAATAATAACTAACTATCCTAAAGTAAATAATATTAATAATCATAGTGAAATTATATATGTAATTATAGTATGAAATAAATTAACAGACTTAGAAATAAAAAACAAACTTATATTCACACGCTCTCTTCAACTGGACCACACGCTCATTCACACATTTATGATTCTTATAATGTAAGCTGTGATAAAAATTGTGAATCGTAACGCTTACAGATTGGATAAAATGTATTGTAAAATTATAAAATAATTTTATTTTTAGAAACTAATATCAACAAAACGTATTACTAAAAATTGTCCAGTTGGCTGACGACAATTGTTGCCTTTATTTTACAACTATGTGTTTACAGTGTACGGGACGTGTAGTTATGATATTTATAAAACTTCACACGGGAATATATATATATATCATCAAGTATATTATATAATAGCTATATATATATATATATTCCCGTGTGAAGTTTTATATATATATATATATATATATATATATATATATATATATATATAGCTATTAGTTAAGATACTTGGATGCGGTAGCCAAATAACAGAGGCATTTTTAGTTATAGTTAATGGTAACGGCAAACATTAAGTGGTAACCACGACAATGAGAGAAACTGCTCTCTAAATTGACAATGAGAGAAACTGCTCTCTAAATTGACTGACCATTTTAGTTGTCATAATATGAATCAAGAGCACTGTAACATCACTGTGACATGTGTCTAAATTGTTGTGGGTAAATTTTTTTGAAACATGACGTTTGGTCATTAATTAACCGTTACTTCTTACAAACTACGTTTTAAGGATCTTGGAAAACAAAACTACAGTGGGTATTTAAATTCAGTAGCTGGTGCAATGAAGCCTTGATCATAAATTCGCTTGGCGTCTAGCTATCAGGCAATCTGGACAGGCAGGAAACATAAGTACCACGACTTAAAGACGTCGATAGTAAAATCTCTCGAACAGGTTACATCCGGTATTTCTACCGTACATCTTCATAGGAAGTTTATAGAGTAGAATACTTTATGATAAGGCGCCACGAGAAGGCGAGTGTGTTTGGGGGTGGGGTCAAATTTATGCACGAGCCGCAGACCCCTACAATCCAATTTATAACGGCATTTGTCGGGCTTCTGTGGCTTTATACCCTCCCCCCCCCCCTAGAACTTGCCCCGTCACTTCACAAGAAATACGAAAGCCCCGCTGTACTTCACACTTTTCGATGCAAGTAATAACTTCTTATAAATGTGATTAAAATTTTAAAATCTTGTATCCTACCGTCGAGTATGTTTTTATACTTTGATGTGATTATCTATAGAACTTAACGGGTTTTTAATATAAGGATACTCATAAAGCTGGTACCAAATACAAAGTAGGCTACTAGTGTGGACCCATGAGTAGGTCGAGTAATGTATCGGTAGCTGAAGGTGATCGGTCCCATTAGTGGGACGAGTAATGTATCGGTAGCTGGAAGTGGTCTGTCTAATGAATGAGTGGGACGAGTAATGTCCCCGTAGTTGAATGTGGTTGTCCCATGAGTGAGTGGGACGAGTAATGTCCCGGTATCTCTAGTAGTCTTCAAAGCAAAGTATTAATGAAATAAGTTTTATTCGCTGAGGTAAAATTGGGACCATTAGGACCTCTCTTACACTTAACCTCACAAATACGAGGCATTTTGCTCCATTATTATGGCTTTATTCAGACATACGAACAAATATTCCACTTGGATTGATAAATGCTAATATTCTATACCTTCATTTGATTATCTATGACGGACGTTTTCATCATTAAGTTTACAAAAATATCTATAATTAGTATAACCGTCAAAAATGAACCTAATCTGCATTTTTTATAAAGGTGTTTTTCGTTTTGATTTCGAACGAAATTGAATTTCATAACCTTTTATAAAATTGTATGATATATTGGTTCCCGTATCATAAAAATAATACATAAGACACGCTAGCAAATTTTATTATTACACATTTTTCCTTTGAAATATAGTTGGTAATATTCTGATTAACTTTACTTATATAAATAGCATATCGTGGTGACTTAAGGTAAACCACTCGTTTGTGGTCGAATTTAACATAAAAAATATGACTGTCATGTTCTTGCAGAAGAAAGCTGGTAAAAGTGGTTTTTGTTGTTTTCAGTGTAAGAAAGCTAAAACGTGGCGTGTATTGCATATTGTTACTGAGGTGAAAAGGTATTAAAGTGGTTTGTATTGCATTCTCTGGAAAAAAACTACTAAATGTGATGCGTATCGTCTAACTGTGAAAGAAAGGTTAACAGATAGTATTGACATTGTTTCTGTGGTAGAATGATTACTTAAGTGGTTCGTATCGATTTATGTCGAAAAGCACTCAAGTTGTCTGTATTGCATAATTATTATGAGGGAAAAAGGTAGCTATTAAAGTTTTTTCATTGAACCGTGGAAGAAATATGACGAATTGATTTGTACTATGTAATGTTTCTGTGGATTTTCGCATAAGAACATAGTCGACAGGCTCGTATCTCGCCAGACCCAACAAGGCTGTGATAGAACTGCCATGAAATCGGTCATAAACACATTTTATGACGGTCACAGTCTATCTGTTCGCCTGTTTATCATGTCGACATGTCGGACATCTACACAAGGAAATGGCGAATACGTGATGAAGTGGACCGTAATTCTGAAGTGCTAACCAATGAGGACTTCACTTTATGGATTTAGTTAAACACAAATTTGCTCATATCTGTGTTTGGTTTGGAAAAATTACATTTCGTCAAACTATATGAACTGTACAAAATACACTCGTATATCCTTTAAAATCCATTCCAGTTTAAGTGTCTTCTACTTTCAACATATCGAACTATCGATATATCGCAAACTTAATATCGATCTAAGGATAATATCGAAAGAAAAATATCGGTATATCGTGTAATCTTTATATTGAATTTTAAATGATTTATTTGTGTAAAACTGCACTAACTCTTACGCGCATGTTTTTCTGTCACTATAATAACCTACTTAATGTAAACATTAAATACATTTATCTACAGAAAACAAGTTGTGGTCTGTGGGGTTGAAAAAAAAATTAAAAATACGAATAATGATACCTTTAATTATTATTGTTCGAGACTGATTTCTTCTGTAGGGGTGGGTGTAGGTTCGAGCCGTCACCCCTCGGGCAGTCAGTCTCGTGTAGCGCCTCACCCACTCTTGTAGTGTTGAAGCCACGTGATTCTCACGATTCGATACATTTAGATTCGTTACATATAGATTAGATACATTTAGAACTTATTTAGATTAGTTACATTTTACTTTAATCTCAAGTTTTGTCACAGTTTCAAAAAGTTCATACCATTAACTTCAATATCAATAAACTCAGTGATCACATCTCATTTTGTTCCATTAATTACTACGTTTCCGAATTGGCTTACCGCGGCATACATACGCCGTAACAATTATGTTAGTTATAAAAGAATAATCTATTAACATTGTTTTTCACATTTAAAAATACATTTAGGCTTCTTATAAACTCTAAACATTAAAGAAATTAATTCGCTAAACCTACTTTCAATAAATAAGCATCTTAGAAGCAGCGTTGCTAACTTACACACAACTTCATTTACTCGGTCCACCCACTGGTCTACAATAAAGTATATCTTAGTGCGTTAACCTCACATAAAAAACTAAATAAAGTTACTTATTTCAACGCATGGTTTGTACGCATAAAACGCAATTTAATTTTTCTTTTTTTTCGATTCGTGATGATTTTGAGGAGTGAGAATAACGTCAATATTTAGTGATATTATATATCGAACGAAAATATCGATATGGCCGATACTATCGAAAGATATTTATCGATATTTCCGATTTATCAATATATCGTTGCCATCCTTACTTCAACAACCCCCTTGTGTCTAAACGCAAGGTACATTTATACGGCGGCCTTCGGTATCAACAATTTTACGTAGTCGTTATTCGTAATCGTAATTGTGTATGTCTAGAGGGTGGATATGTTTAGGGGGTGGATATGTCTAGGGGGTGGACTTCAAAATAGCTAAAAACGATGTCGTATTCCGCATTCTGCTTTATCTGGAAACACAAAACGGGCGAGTTTATGGTTCATGTTGCATTCTCTCTGTAACGCGTTAGTTGGGTTGGAGCATATGTGGTATAGCTGCCTACTTGTGTATGTAGCTACTAGCTTATTAATTACCACTGAATGTAATATACGATAGATACTGCTGGCATTTTATTATCTACTTTCAATAATAACGTTGAAAATATAGTATGTGTAAGTTATTTTCAATATGAATTTTATTATATTACAAGAAATGTTTGTTAATATTAGTGAAATATAAATAACAGAAAATAATTGTGTTTATGAAAATAGCCGTGCTTTTAAATTTACATTTATTTGTACAAAATCGTAACTTTTCGTAAATTATTTTACGTAATTATTCGTAATTAAATAGTAATTTTCGTATTTTATTTTATTTAAATGTTGTTGCCCAAATGTTGGTTAAGTATTCTGTAAAATTTGATGCTCATAAGAACAATGTTAAATTCCAGTCCACATTACATCCACCGTCAATTTCTACTGCGCACTTTTGATTTATATCTCAATTTAAAGCTCAAATAATTACGCATGCAACTGCACATAATTATTGCATTGTACTGTGTATTATTTTATGTAAGGTTGAAAAAATAAATAATTTTTAGCACTATTAGTTTAATGGTTTAGTAGTAATTTTAAAAGAATTTTAATCGTACTAGTTATAGTCTTAAAACAAAGTATCTGTCAAATGTGTGCGATAAAAATTAATTTGATATAGCGTTTAATATTCATGTCTAAATAGTTAATAAGGGAAATGATGATTTCATAACCGAATATTTTCTACTCGTTTGATATAAACGAAGTTCGAGTTTTTATCAAAAAAATTAATAATATAATTTTTTCTTTATGACATAACAAATTCACAAAAAAGTATGTAAGAAACCAAAGTTGCCGTTGTATTACGATCCGGTAGGCTGAGGTTCGGAAAAATAAAAATATTGGTTAGAAAAATACTTGTTATTAGAGACAGCGATAAAATGTGTGTGAAGCTACAGAAATCTATGTATTTTTTCTTTCTGGTAAATTCTTGCTAATTTATTCTGTCAGATGTTTGTGCTTCCTCTACGGTCGTTTATAATCAAAACACCTTAGCCTTATATTCTTTGTCGGGATAGTGAACCTAAAATAGGTGCGAAGTATTTCTTTGATTCATGTAGTGTTTACAAAAGGACGTTCCTACGTTTGACAGGTTGTTGAATAGAGTGTTAATTACTTATCATCAAAAGGGCTTTCATTGGCACTGAACATTTAACATCACTAAGCTGGAATTGGCTTCCATGAAAGGATGTCGGTGGCTAATTCAGCTCAAAGCTATGCTGCCAACCGGAGGCAGTTGATCACCGTTATGGATTCAACGACATTCGGAAATCAACGTTGCCAGTATTGGGAACTATAGTGTCATCGAGATGGCATTGTTGCGTTTGCGGTCAAACCGTGATATTGTTACTCGAATTAGGAATTTATACATAATCAATTTATACATACTCAATTTATACATACTCAATTTATACATACTCAATTTATACATACTCAATTTATACATACTCAATTTATACATACTCAATTTATACATAATCAATTTATACATACTCAATTTATACATAATCAATTTATACATACTCAATTTATACATAATCAATTTATACATACTCAATTTATACATAATCAATTTATACATACTCAATTTATACATAATCAATTTATACATACTCAATTTATACATACTCAATTTATACATACTCAATTTATACATAATCAATTTATACATACTCAATTTCGGGTTGAGAATGAGTTTAGACTGGTTATAGAAGTATTCTCAAATGGTAGTACCATTCCAAATTAAATTCATCTGTAAATTATTAATTAAAAGAGCTGGTACATAATCTCATAACATAATTTCAAATTAAACGATTTGACTAAATATTCGGTTGGATATTTTATTGAAAGTGTTATTATCGATATCAAACTACATCTGTTGAACGCCAGGTTGTTAATATAATAATATTCACTGAACAAATATCCTATTTCATACAACTGAAGCTCGATTCATCTTTAATCGATTTTCCATCTATTGCCAAAGGCACCTTCACATCTGTCATTTTTATTTTTATTGTAAACTGTACAGAAATAATAGTTGGTTGATTAAATACTTAAGTGGAGAAAGGATTTTTATAATAAACTGACAACGTATAGTGCTCAAGTCCATTAAATAGATAAACAAACAACAATCGGCAAAACTGTTTAAATCTTCTCAAGATATTTTCAGTATTAATTTTCGAAACCTTTTTCGTTAATTCACAACTACTACTACTACTACTTTGGTTAGGTTATGTTAGGTTTAGTTAGGTTATGTTAGGTTTAGTTATGTTAAGTTTGGTTTGGTAATGTTAGATTAACCTAAGTTATGGTTATGGTAGTGAATTAACGGAAAAGATCCAATTTTCCACCTGTTTGTTTCTCCATTTCACTACATTATTTTACCATTTAAAGTTTTCTCTAAACGTTAAACCCCTGCATCCTTATATTGAACCCGCCCGTTTCTATTCATTTTTAACTATTATTTCCGTATACTTTGAATCCACCATTTTCATTAGGACTTTTTGGTATAAAGAGTAGTTACATAACATGATTTTTGAAATTTTTTGCGGACAAAATCGTTCTGTACTCTATAACCTCACATGTTTAATTTGTATTGAAACAAATTTCGTCGCCTGTTAAAAAGTTTTGGCTGCGCTGTTTCTTAGAGTCGTTCAGGAAAAACTCGGCCAGTTTTCCCGGTCATTTTGTTTTAGCCATGTAGTGATACAAGGATGTTTGCATGTTAACTGCACAATAATTTTAACTTGTTATTGTGTTTTTTTCAGGTATGGTCATGCACAACACAGTGAGCTGTGAGAAGTGAGTGTATGCCCCCTACTTACGGTAGTTAATGTCACCTGTTTTGTCATTGAATTGAAAATTGAATATAATTTGTATTAAGTGGTTTATGTTTAGGGCTGTTTGGATCTCAATACACATTTAAGCCCGTAATAAAACTGCAAGTTTATGACAACACATATTCTTGTTCAAACCTGCACTTAAATCCTTGGGTTAAGTGTGCTTGAATTTTTTCTATATAGTAATAAAATGAAATTTTTTGTAAGTTACACATTTGTTTAAAGCGAAAATTTTTGCTGTATGAAATAGTAATTTCAAAAACGATGAAGTATAAATGAAGTAATATTTTTAACAGTTTATATTTGAACTAAATTAGGTACCAATTACTGATCTAAGGCCATATTCAAACTACAGTAACCTTCATCATTCATTACTACGCCGATCTTAAATATATGTGCGATTATGGGAAGCGAATTAATGTGATGACACTAGATGAATAAGTGTAGTCGTTGTTACTAAGGTCGACTGGTCATTAGAAAGAACCATTTATTATAATAGACACTGCATCTACGGAAACTGTAGAAGCAGAATAGTTTATTTTTGAAATACCTTCTTGGGTCCCATGTTAACATACATGTTAATAGAAATAATGACATACTAAATAAATAAACATAAAATTAAATATTCGTAATTTGACAATTTGTACAAATAATTAAGGTAAATTTGATGTCGGTGCTTAAAATTTATACTCAAAATGAACAACCAAAAGGTAAAAAGTGAAATATAAAGTAATATTAAATTAATTGTAACATAAACAAGCATAAAAGCTGACAAATAGAAAATTCAAAATAAACAGCCCATTTTAGATTTCTTACTAATAGTAATTGTATTTTTATAATACGGTATATAACTTATTTCTGTTCAGTGACGCGTTTGTAAACCTGGCATAATAAATACATTTCTTGTAAAACTATTGAAATTTTAAACTGAGAAAAAAATAAAAAAACAAAAACAATAATAGTTATTATAAGTTTAGCAGGGGAAAAACAGTACAGTTGAATAATTTGAGAAATACGTAAGTGTAAAAAAATAATGTAATAGTTGACAACGTTATGTGATGGGTCACCGTTATCCGACAGTAACCCAACAATAATTTGGGGCTTAGCAAGTAGCAACACTTTTAAAATTTAACAAATTTTCCTGGGTATACGATTAAATATTTTTGTTACAATACAATCAAGTGAATTTTTTTTATCGTATGTGTTACAAAATCTAGGCAATATAAACATATCAATTTAGAAACGTAGAAAGGCTTGTATTGCCTAGATGCTGTAATACATACTGGAAAACTCACTTGATTTCATTGTGCCAAAAATGTTTAATAGTACTGTATATCGGACAAAGTGTTGCTACTGCTAAGCTCCACATTATTGCTTGGTTACTGTCAGATAACGGTGACCGTCAACGTGGAAGTTTTACATTTAATTCGACCCACGTAGTGTCGGTCTGATTTTGTAATAAACGATGAATTAATCACTTGTGTCACCACATGACTATCAACAAAATACTTTCATATATTATTTATTCTTAAATTAAAATTTCTAATAGTAACAAGTTTGGAAACTAACACTGACCGTTAGCGTTTACAATAGTAAGAAAGATGTATCTATTTAAGAATCAATCCTAACACAACCAAATCAAATGTAGGTTGTTTTTAATATTGGCTGATAAGGAAGCAAAGGATAGTAAAGTTGTACTACACTCTCATACTGTTTACCAAAGTCCCAAATTCACAAACGAGTCGTGCCAATGAGCTTCATTAATATTAAATGTACTTCTTAAGATTTACAGTCTAAGTCGTGAGCATGAGTTGCATGCTCGTACACATGCATCGTAGGGTTAAGATTATTGAGTGCACTTTGTGATGGACAATTTCCAACTGGCATCGAACGAAAGTTAAAACAAAGATTTACATTATAGCATTAACTGTACGGTACGAGAGTTTGTAATGCACATTCAAACACAAGATATTTTAAATATCTTGCTTTTGCGGTTGAAATTTAATCGGAGAAGAAAGTTTAATTTCGTGCCAGAAGGAGGAGAGTTATTTGATAAAATGCCTCCCAGAGGAGTCGTGGTCTTACAATGAAGTTTCTCTTCCTCTTTATTTAACAGGATATTTAAAACCTCAGAAACGTTTTTTGAAGATTATATTGTTAACTAAGTTTGTCAGCTATGTCCATGGTATACAAGGTAATTGAAAAGTAAGTGTATCCCACTTAAAGTTTTTTTAGATATGTGAAATCTAGTTGCGACAATCTTACTAGATTCAAAGGGCTACACTAATTATGATAGTTTTCAAATTGTTGACCCTCAGGCTAATGGGGATTGGGGGTAACTAAACATTTTCAAACAGGTCTTATGGTCTTGTAGCATATCATATAACGATCTTGGTCAGCCAATAAAAACACACTTAATGTTTGAAATCTTTAAATATTTGAAAAATATTTATTGAATACGTATTTTTCTCAAAGTTAAGTATCACAGCGAAGCTCATTTACATTTGGGGCTGCCATTTCTTGTAGTGGTCCGACTTCAAAACTTTTAAGTGTATTTTTGTATTAGCTAACGAAAACTGTTAATATAATATGTTACAAAACTACAAGTGCTATTTGAACATTTTGAGTTACATTATTGAGTTACATGTAAAACTGTTGATATAATATGTTACAAAATTACAAGTGCTATTTGAACATTTTGAGTTACATGTAAAACTGTTGATATAATATGTTACAAAACTACAAGTGCTGTTTGAACATTTTGAGTTACATTATTGAGTTACATGTAAAACTGTTGATATAATATGTTACAAAACTACAAGTGCTATTTGAACATTTTGAGTTACATTATTGAGTTACATGTAAAACTGTTGATATAATATGTTACAAAACTACAAGTGCTGTTTGAACATTTTGAGTTACATTATTGAGTTACATGTAAAACTGTTGATATAATATGTTACAAAATTACAAGTGCTATTTGAACATTTTGAGTTACATGTAAAACTGTTGATATAATATGTTACAAAACTTCAAGTGCTGTTTGAACATTTTGAGTTACATTATTGAGTTACATGTAAAACTGTTGATATAATATGTTACAAAACTACAAGTGCTATTTGAACATTTTGAGTTACATGTAAAACTGTTGATATAATATGTTACAAAACTACAAGTGCTGTTTGAACATTTTGAGTTACATTATTGAGTTACATGTAAAACTGTTGATATAATATGTTACAAAACTACAAGTGCTATTTGAACATTTTGAGTTACATGTAAAACTGTTGATATAATATGTTACAAAACTACAAGTGCTGTTTGAACATTTTGAGTTACATTATTGAGTTACATGTAAAACTGTTGATATAATATGTTACAAAACTACAAGTGCTGTTTTAACATTTTGAGTTACATGTAAAACTGTTGATATAATATGTTACAAAACTACAAGTGCTGTTTTAACATTTTGAGTTACATGTAAAACTGTTGATATAATATGTTACAAAACTACAAGTGCTGTTTTAACATTTTGAGTTACATGTAAAACTGTTGATATAATATGTTACAAAACTACAAGTGCTGTTTTAACATTTTGAGTTACATGTAAAACTGTTGATATAATATGTTACAAAACTACAAGTGCTGTTTTAACATTTTGAGTTACATGTAAAACTGTTGATATAATATGTTACAAAACTACAAGTGCTGTTTGAACATTTTGAGTTACATGTAAAACTGTTGATATAATATGTTACAAAACTACAAGTGCTGTTTGAACATTTTGAGTTATATTATTTTAAATAGATGTAAAACTGCTGTTTGCAGAATAGTGAAGTCTTCATATACATGGTGTTTCTTTTAAAACGCAACCCATGGTTTGGAATGGGTTGAATTTCAATACAATACTGGACATACAATTAATAATAATAGGCCTTCATTTACTCGGTACAATGGGTTCAGAATACTGATCGAAATCATCTTGACATAAAACAAACGATTTTGTTTTAAAATATTCCTCCACAATAAACACTCTCTGGGCTTTGTTAAAAAATTTTGAGGTTTTTTTTACTAACCTCAACTTAATAACATTGCACGAAACCCAAATAAAGTGAACAACAATGCAACAATGTAAATCAGCTGATAGCCAAGCAAGGAGCGGAACCAGGGCTACCAACCTATGAACTTGTAATTAATTATCTTAAATCTTCATTTTCTCTAGTGTAAATAGGGTTGCGTTTCAAAAGAAATACCTTGTATTTTTAATGAACACTCTCGCTGATGGCGAATGAGATATTCTTGTCGTTTCGTTGCTTATAAATAAAATATATTTTATTTATATTTGTAATACAGTAGTAGAATTTTGACTCAACTTTTTTTACTCGCCAAGATGGACGGTCTTGGTCTGACCTGTGACCTCTGAGGATGTCTCATCAAAGCATGGGTAAAACGTTTGGAACATTGTAAATAGTTATTTCACCTGGTTGACACCGGAAGCTGTGGAGAGTCTCTATGACACCAGGCGCAATGATGATTATTATTGACTACTAATAATAATCATACATAAATCATTCCAAAGAATTTCCACAAACTTTCCCCTCATTATAAACATTAAAAAATCAAAACTTTGAAAATTACCAGTTTGATTTCCAAATATGTTTTTTGCCATAATTAAAAATCTAGTCAAGTTAGAGACATGAGGTTTTTACTAAAATATTTTAAATTGTACATTTTTTTCGATAAAACAGCTTTTTTCGGTTCAGGTGACCCCAAAATGGATTTTTAAACGATCACAATACTTTCTGTATGCTACGCATATGGGAGAAAGTAAATAAGCTATTTTTTTATCAATTAGTGAGTTACTATGTAGATAAATGTGTGAAAAGGAATCAAGACCACATTCCACGACGACGCCATGACAGCTGTAGAGAAGCAATTGTCTGTCGTGGAGAGTTCAAGGGGGTGGAGGGAGGTCTCAAGTCTCATTGTTCTCATTGTGCTCTCATTCATGCCACAGAACACCACCACTCCTGACTCATTCATTATTTATTTCTCGTTAAACATAACTTTTGTCCCAAGAAAAGTGTCCATGGCTATATTTGATTATCTTTGTAAACAATGTACAGGTGAACAATTATAATTTTTATGAAGCACATCTCTGTAACATCATTATACAGATTTTTGGGTATCATTCAATTGCAATAACGTACTTTCTCTACAAAAAATATGGTTTTAAGATTATCCAAGCTAACAAAAACGTGGATAATTCTTCTCAAGCTTACTTTATTATCATCTCTATATATAGAATACAAAGCACTTCATTCACTTATCACTAATTCTCCAACTTCCCATGTAGGTAGAGAGCTGAAATGTTGTACGCTGTTTCTTTAGGTCTTAAGTAGGACAACTAAAGTATTTTCATCTTGATAAAATATTTATAAGGGGTAGAAACCGCCCCTAAAATATTGTTCCATAAGTATAACATTGGGTTGATTTTAGTAAATTAATATCAGCTGTTTTGAAAATAAATATACATGTTTATTAACTATTTTTGACCTTATCCTATTGATACATTGATTAAGAGTTTAATATTAAGCTGTTAAGCAAAAATAAATGAAATGAGCACGTTTGAAATAGGCTAAGTAATAACATTGGGTATTTATATTAATAAATAGCTAGCAACGCAAGAAGTGTGAGTGAGATACTGTAAATACATTTAATATTGTGATTTTACGTTATACAGTTAATATACTAGTATTTGTTGTCAAAAGTCACATGCTGAGGCCAAAGGCCGAGGTGTATCGAGCGCAGTGAGCGTCGGGGTTGGCACGCGAAGCGTGCAAGAGTGTCCCCTTGTTAAAACATCAAATGTTACCGATGACGTCAATGGTTATGTTTTTGTAAATAAATGAGCGAGTAGTCTTCTTTTCATAATTTAAACGTTTCAAATTAACTAACTTTTTTATTTTTCTGGCATTGTTATAACCCATTTAACGAGCGCTAACGTCCCAGTTTAACACCGGTTACATCCACATTAAGTTTTTACAACTCCATCTAATGCCAGATGGCGGCGGGCGTCTGCTAAGTATTTTTCTTCTATGATTACTTTAAGATTTCCAAAGAGAAATTAAAATTTGTATCTTTTTAGCTAACTATTTATAATTATTTTAATAATAGTTAATCGATATATCTAGGGGCTTCGATTCAATCTAATTGTATTTTTGAAAAGTTAGATTAATGTAAAAAAATCGATCCATAGATATTTTGTTAGTTTTATAGGAAAATAATATAAATTACGCAGAAAGAATAAAAATCAATAAACAATGTTAAACTAGATGAAATAACTTGAAATATGGCGTATTTCTTTACTTACTATGTTGTAAACTGACTTAGGATGAGCGTGGATCACCGAGTGTGGTATTATGCTATGATGAGCGTGGATCACCGAGTGTGGTATTATGCTATGATGAGCGTGGATCACCGAGTGTGGTATTATGCTATGATGAGCGTGGATCACCGAGTGTGGTATTATGCTATGATGAGCGTGGATCACCGAGTGTGGTATTATGCTATGATGAGCGTGGATCACCGAGTGTGGTATTATGCTATGATGAGCGTGGATCACCGAGTGTGGTATTATGCTATGATGAGCGTGGATCACCGAGTGTGGTATTATGCTATGATGAGCGTGGATCACCGAGTGTGGTATTATGCTATGATGAGCGTGGATCACCGAGTGTGGTATTATGCTATGATGAGCGTGGATCACCGAGTGTGGTATTATGCTATGATGAGCGTGGATCACCGAGTGTGGTATTATGCTATGATGAGCGTGGATCACCGAGTGTGGTATTATGCTATGATGAGCGTGGATCACCGAGTGTGGTATTATGCTATGATGAGCGTGGATCACCGAGTGTGGTATTATGCTATGATGAGCGTGGATCACCGAGTGTGGTATTATGCTATGATGAGCGTGGATCACCGAGTGTGGTATTATGCTATGATGAGCGTGGATCACCGAGTGTGGTATTATGCTATGATGAGCGTGGATCACCGAGTGTGGTATTATGCTATGATGAGCGTGGATCACCGAGTGTGGTATTATGCTATGGAAGTATTTATCAAGTTTAAGTTTGGACCTCAAATTGTCCTTTATGAACACTGTCTTTATGTATATTTTATTTATATATATATATATATATATATATATATATATATATATATATATATATATATATATATATATATATATAAAATTCTTACAATATATTTACAACATTTGCTTACAAATTATTCTTACGCGCAACCTTTTAATTGTTTAAATTAGAACCATTTTATCATAAACTAACAAAATTTTTTTGTAGAAGTAAAGTATCGGTTCCGACGGGCCTCTTGTTGGCATGTATCTCGGCAGACTCAACGAGACATATACTGGCTGTGATAGAAGTGCTATAAAATCGACCATAAACCCACTTTGTTTTCCGTCTATCCGTTTCCTGTAGCATCAATCTCACAATACGTTCTATTTTAACAGTCATCTCCAGTAGTCTGTTAATAACTACAGTTCGCCGGTTAATTAGTTAATCATCAGAGTGGGTACATTAAAGTTTAGCGGTTGTCGTTTGTCCGTCCGCGAACCGTTGTCTTAGCTGAACAATTAAATTGTGTTATCAAAGGTTATTATCGCCTGAATTGCAAGTAATAGGTGATAAACCTGAAACCTTTCAGGCTTTTTTGCATATTTTAATTGTGTTCTACTTTTGTTTAACACGAATAATGCTGTTTGGACTATGTAGTTGTAACTTCAAAGCTACATTTTACTTCAACTGCTTGTTTCGGATTCACAGTGACAATTTGACTGTAAATTTCCATTCGCACAGTTGTCCACAGGTGTAGATCACAGCGTGTGTTGGGTGATAAGGGATGTAAAGCCGTGATAAGGCCGAGTTGTCCCGAACATGTAAACCCGCGTCAATCCGTGCGTGAGATACAAACTGCACTAATTCACAGCTGCTGGTTGACGATAACATATCAAGTATTCACCTCATTTGTAAAATAAACATAATGCTACAGTATTTTAACTCGCAAAATTATTCAAAGGGTTTGAATAAACAGCTAATTTTTTATTATTCAAATCTGAATCAAACACTGTACGATGTTTTGAATTTTATTTTTTTTACAGTTAAAAAGTGCCATTATGCAATTAACTGAGATACAAAATATTTTATAGTTGTTAATTTAATTAAGTGTATTTAAGTATTTTGTTTTCTTTATTGTGAGATTTTCTGATAACAACCTGCTAGCTCTACTAGCCTAGTTTGTGTATCGTGAAATCAATTAAGGTCACAATTTGTAATAAATAACAATTTGAAATTATATAGTTTACAAACAATGATAAATCAAAATATATATTTATAAAATATGTAGTCTAGAAAATGCATTTAAACAATTTCCTAGACTGATATAAGGATTGGCTGTTAGACAAAGGCTGGTTGTTAATCCTGTAGCAAAGGCCGGTAAACAGGTAGCAATGAATATTTCACCTACTCACACATAAATCGCTGTTAATCCTGTAGCAAGGGCCGGTAAATAGGTAGCAATGAATATTTCACCTACTCACACATAAATCGAACATCAGAGAGAAATTTGTTACGCATTCAAACTGGATAAAAAAAAAGCTCAAAGGAATGCTCGTAGAAAAATGTTGCTGCAGTGTATTTTTTTTAATCTTTTTTAAATATGAAACCTACAATTAAGACATGGCTAATAGTGTGTATTTTTGACATTTTGGCAAAAGAAATGAGTTATTGAATAAACGTAAATTAAACATATTTCTGGTATTAGTTCTCAAAATCGCCACACGATGAGCAGAGCTATTCAGTTTTAGTGTCTTTGGGCTTAGTTTAACATTCCTATAACCGTTCTACAGAGAATGGCCTGTTAACTCTGTGAACGGCTGGGGTGATGACGTCATATCTGTCTCAGCAGCACTTACAGTTGTTGTTGTGTCCTACCCCCTTGTTTATGGGGATTTGTAGAGGTATACACATTGGTTAATATAAACCAATAGTAAACATCAGTAATCAATTTAGAAAATATTTACCTCAGCATTTACCACAATTTTTCTAATTAAATCTAGTTTGTTTTTATTCTCAAAAATATGGGAGAACCATGTGATGAGCATATGACATAGGGAATGAGGATAACCGTGAAGTGGGCCTCTGACAAGGTGATAGGGGAGAACAGTGAAGTGGACCTCTGACAAGGTGACAGGGGAGAAGAGTGAAGTGGCCTCTGACAGTGTGGGGGAGACCCTGTAGCGGGCCTCTGACAAGGTGGGGGAGACCCTGTAGCGGGCCTCTGACAAGGTGGGGGAGACCCTGTAGCGGGCCTCTGACAAGGTGATGGGGGAGAACAGTGAAGTGGACCTCTGACAATGTGATAGGGGAGAAGAGTGAAGTGGACCTCTGACAGTGTGGGGGAGACCCTGTAGCGGGCCTCTGACAAGGTGGGGGAGACCCTGTAGCGGGCCTCTGACAAGGTGATGGGGGAGAACAGTGAAGTGGACCTCTGACAAAGTGATAGGGGAGAACAGTGAAGTGGACCTCTGACAAGGTGATAGGAGAGAAGAGTGAAGTGGACCTCTGACAGTGTGGGGGAGACCCTGTAGCGGGCCTCTGACAAGGTGATGGGGGAGAAACGTGAAGCGGGCCTCTGACAGTGTGGGGGAGACCCTGTAGCGGGCCTCTGACAAGGTGATGGGGGAGAACAGTGAAGTGGACCTCTGACAAGGTGATAGGGGAGAACAGTGAAGTGGACCTCTGACAGTGTGGGGGAGACCCTGTAGCGGGCCTCTGACAAGGTGATAGGGGAGAAGAGTGAAGTGGACCTCTGATAAAGTGATAGGGGAGAACAGTGAAGTGGACCTCTGACAAAGTGATAGGGGAGAACAGTGAAGTGGACCTCTGACAAAGTGATAGGGGAGAAGAGTGAAGTGGACCTCTGACAAGGTGATAGGGGAGAACAGTGAAGTGGACCTCTGTTAAGGTGACAGGGGAGAAGAGTGAAGTGGACCTCTGACAAGGTGACAGGGAGAAACGTGAAGTGGACCTCTGACAAGGTGACAGGGGAGAAACGTGAAGTGGACCTCTGACAAAGTGATAGGGGAGAACAGTGAAGTGGACCTCTGACAAGGTGATAGGGGAGAACAGTGAAGTGGACCTCTGACAAAGTGATAGGAGAGAAGAGTGAAGTGGACCTCTGACAAGGTGACAGGGGAGAAACGTGAAGCGGGCCTCTGACAAGGTGATAGGGGAGAACAGTGAAGTGGACCTCTGACAAGGTGATAGGGGAGAATAGTGAAGCGGGCCTCTGACAAGGTGATAGGGGAGAACAGTGAAGTGGACCTCTGACAAAGTGATAGGGGAGAAGAGTGAAGTGGATCTCTGACAAGGTGAAAGGGGAGTAACGTGAAGTGGACCTCTGACAAGGTGATAGGGGAGAACAGTGAAGTGGGCCTTTGAAAAGGTGATAGGGGAGAACAGTGAAGTGGACCTCTGACAAAGCGATAGGGAAGAACAGTGAAGTGGACCTCTGACAAAGTGATAGGGGAGAAGAGTGAAGTGGACCTCTGACAAGGTGATAGGGGAGAACAGTGAAGTGGACCTCTGTTAAGGTGACAGAGGAGAAGAGTGAAGTGGACCTCTGACAAGGTGACAGGGAGAAACGTAAAGTGGACCTCTGACAAGGTGACAGGGGAGAAACGTGAAGTGGACCTCTGACAAGGTGATAGGGGAAAACAGTGCAGTGGACCTCTGACAAAGTGATAGGGGAGAACAGTGAAGTGGACCTCTGACAAGGTGATAGGGGAGAACAGTGAAGTGGGCCTCTGACAAGGTGATAGGGGAGAAGAGTGAAGTGGACCTCTGACAAGGTGATAGGGGAGAAGAGTGAAGTGGGCGTCTGACAAGGTGATAGGGGAGAAGAGTGAAGTGGACCTCTGACAAGGTGATAGGGGAGAAGAGTGAAGTGGACCTCTGACAAGGTGATAGGAGAGAACAGTGAAGTGGGCCTTTGAAAAGGTGATAGGGGAGAACAGTGAAGTGGACCTCTGACAAAGTGATAGGGAAGAACAGTGAAGTGGACCTCTGACAAAGTGATAGGGGAGAAGAGTGAAGTGGACCTCTGACAAGGTGATAGGGGAGAACAGTGAAGTGGACCTCTGTTAAGGTGACAGGGGAGAAGAGTGAAGTGGACCTCTGACAAGGTGACAGGGAGAAACGTGAAGTGGACCTCTGACAAGGTGACAGGGGAGAAACGTGAAGTGGACCTCTGACAACGTGATAGGGGAGAACAGTGAAGTGGACCTCTGACAAGGTGATAGGGGAGAACAGTGAAGTGGACCTCTGACAAGGTGATAGGGGAGAAGAGTGAAGTGGACCTCTGACAAGGTGACAGGGGAGAAACGTGAAGTGGACCTCTGACAAGGTGATAGGGGAAAACAGTGCAGTGGACCTCTGACAAAGTGATAGGGGAGAACAGTGAAGTGGACCTCTGACAAGGTGATAGGGGAGAACAGTGAAGTGGACCTCTGACAAGGTGATAGGGGAGAACAGTGAAGTGGACCTCTGACAAGGTGATAGGGGAGAAGAGTGAAGTGGACCTCTGACAAGGTGATAGGGGAGAACAGTGAAGTGGACCTCTGACAAAGTGATAGGGGAGAACAGTGAAGTGGACCTCTGACAAGGTGATGGGGGAGAACAGTGAAGTGGACCTCTGACAAGGTGATAGGGGAGAACAGTGAAGTGGGCCTTTGAAAAGGTGATAGGGGAGAACAGTGAAGTGGACCTCTGACAAAGTGATAGGGAAGAACAGTGAAGTGGACCTCTGACAAAGTGATAGGGGAGAAGAGTGAAGTGGGCGTCTGACAAGGTGATAGGGGAGAAGAGTGAAGTGGACCTCTGACAAGGTGATAGGGGAGAAGAGTGAAGTGGACCTCTGACAAAGTGATAGGGGAGAAGAGTGAAGTGGACCTCTGACAAGGTGACAGGGGAGAAACGTGAAGCGGGCCTCTGACAAGGTGATAGGGGAGAACAGTGAAGTGGACCTCTGACAAGGTGATAGGGGAGAATAGTGAAGCGGGCCTCTGACAAGGTGATAGGGGAGAACAGTGAAGTGGACCTCTGACAAAGTGATAGGGGAGAAGAGTGAAGTGGATCTCTGACAAGGTGAAAGGGAGAAACGTGAAGTGGACCTCTGACAAGGTGATAGGGGAGAACAGTGAAGTGGGCCTTTGAAAAGGTGATAGGGGAGAACAGTGAAGTGGACCTCTGACAAAGCGATAGGGAAGAACAGTGAAGTGGACCTCTGACAAAGTGATAGGGGAGAAGAGTGAAGTGGACCTCTGACAAGGTGATAGGGGAGAACAGTGAAGTGGACCTCTGTTAAGGTGACAGGGGAGAAGAGTGAAGTGGACCTCTGACAAGGTGACAGGGAGAAACGTGAAGTGGACCTCTGACAAGGTGACAGGGGAGAAACGTGAAGTGGACCTCTGACAAGGTGATAGGGGAAAACAGTGCAGTGGACCTCTGACAAAGTGATAGGGGAGAACAGTGAAGTGGACCTCTGACAAGGTGATAGGGGAGAACAGTGAAGTGGGCCTCTGACAAGGTGATAGGGGAGAACAGTGAAGTGGACCTCTGACAAGGTGATAGGGGAGAAGAGTGAAGTGGGCGTCTGACAAGGTGATAGGGGAGAACAGTGAAGTGGACCTCTGACAAAGTGATAGGGGAGAACAGTGAAGTGGACCTCTGACAAGGTGATGGGGGAGAACAGTGAAGTGGACCTCTGACAAGGTGATAGGGGAGAACAGTGAAGTGGGCCTTTGAAAAGGTGATAGGGGAGAACAGTGAAGTGGACCTCTGACAAAGTTATAGGGAAGAACAGTGAAGTGGACCTCTGACAAAGTGATAGGGGAGAAGAGTGAAGTGGGCGTCTGACAAGGTGATAGGGTAGAAGAGTGAAGTGGACCTCTGACAAGGTGATAGGGGAGAAGAGTGAAGTGGACCTCTGACAAAGTGATAGGGGAGAAGAGTGAAGTGGACCTCTGACAAGGTGACAGGGGAGAAACGTGAAGCGGGCCTCTGACAAGGTGATAGGGGAGAACAGTGAAGTGGACCTCTGACAAGGTGATAGGGGAGAATAGTGAAGCGGGCCTCTGACAAGGTGATAGGGGAGAACAGTGAAGTGGACCCCTGACAAAGTGATAGGGGAGAAGAGTGAAGTGGATCTCTGACAAGGTGAAAGGGAGAAACGTGAAGTGGACCTCTGACAAGGTGACAGGGGAGAAACGTGAAGCGGGCCTCTGACAAGGTGATAGGGGAGAACAGTGAAGTGGACCTCTGACAAGGTGATAGGGGAGAAGAGTGAAGTGGACCTCTGACATGGTGACAGGGGAGAAACGTGAAGCGGGCCTCTGACAGTGTGGGGGAGACCCTGTAGCGGGCCTCTGACAAGGTGATGGGGGAGAACAGTGAAGTGGACCTTCTGTATTGGGCCTTTGACAAAGCGATAGGTAAGGACTCTTTAGTGGGGCTTTTGACAAATTAATTCGTCAGAGTCCTTGATAATTTATCAATATATTTGGTGTAGTATGTCCAACATCCATTTAAAGAATCTTTTTATTGTTTGTTGTAACTTTTAGTAATTTTTAATATTGATTCTGTCATAATTTTTTGTTGAAACATCATGTTTCAACAGTCAACTATTCCGGGAAAATCCTGCCTTATATATAGTCTGTAGGATAAATTTTGAATCGCAATTTATATTAAATATATTGAGTAATAAATCCATCTAATTAATGCTCGTAATTAATTAGTGGAGCGCTAGAGTTATATTTTATATAAATTACAATTCTGTACGGATAAACAATAAAAGTTAATTAATGATATCGATATTGTTATATCCTCACATTTGACCACCACCGTGGTTGTTTATTAATGATCTAGAAATTGGAGCTGATATTCCATCGAGTGACTGATATTCCTGAATTATGAATGACACACGAGGCTTTGTGGAAACCTAATGGTGGAAAATCAGATTTACATCTACCCCGCAATGATTAATGCTAATACAAAAGTCACAATATACATAGTGACTTTTTTTCATTTATTTTTTCAAATTTTTTCATTTATTATAATTTTTGCCTTATATGCACATTTAAAAAGTAATAACGTTCTAATAATAAATCCTAGACGTAAATAAATCTTCGTGGTTGGTTTTATTAGGGTTTTTTTATTTAATAAATTCGGAAATTGGTCGCAACTTAAGTAGTAACTCGTAACGCTGCGTATGTAGGCTATGACTAA
Source organism: Stictocephala bisonia (assembly GCA_035578905.1). Lineage (NCBI taxonomy): Eukaryota > Metazoa > Arthropoda > Insecta > Hemiptera > Membracidae > Stictocephala > Stictocephala bisonia. Next base: position 1,329,626 of record JAQJVL010000023.1, read on the forward strand.
AAATCGCACGTAACGTGAATGAAGTGTAGGACATCACTAAAATGAAGCGGCTGTAAAGAAACAATAACTGGTGAGCTGAGTGGAGCATGACGGAGTTATCTTGGTTGTAGACGATTTTAGGTTTACTTATTATTTTTTTCGTTTTTTTCTGCCAAAACATCAAAATAAATATTAATACATTAGATCTAATACGACTATCTTTATACCTTTGTAAACACTATAAACTAATATTTTAAAGTCTAATGAACAGTATAATACAAATTAAATAATTGTAAGTTTTGCGTTATCAATATCATTAGCCACTCACTAGATGGGAGGGGGGGGGTTAGTCATGGCATGGTGTAAGTCTGTAAGACGAACGTATTTATTCGTGTAATGTAACAGAATACCCGTATTAATTTTAGTTATTATTTAACTGGCTGCTTTCACAACAACCATTTTAAAAAAGTTAATCAATTTACTAATGTAATTAATAGAATTTGTTTAGCTCATCAACTCACTTGGTTCCCATACAAATGTTTATAAAGTCGTGTTTGTTTTAGTTTTTATTTATTTTCCTATTTGCAATTACTCGTATTTTAGCCTCGCTTAAGTTAAAACTAAAGACAGAGACAATCGTAACACACAAAGAAATATACATAGGCTTATAAAATCTATTAAAATTATAATTTTGGACAATTTATAGGCTACAATAATATTTGTTACATAACTTTTGTGGCATGAGGCGGGCTACTTTCATTGTCACAAATGAATGTGATACAAAATATATTTAATACAACTTGCAGATTGCTCTTGTTTCTCTGGTGATAAGGGTCGTAAATCCAAGTTACATCAGCCAGCACCACCACTCTCTGGAGATTGAGCGATAGAGAAATTATACGGAAACCACACATACCCCACCCCCGACATTCCCATATATCACCTCAATCTTGTGTGAATCAGATCCATAGTAATATAGCAGTGTCCGACCGTTCGTAAACCACACATACCCCACCTCGGACATTCCCATATATCACCTCAATCTTGTGTATATCAGATCCATAGTAATATACCAGTATCCGACCGTTCGTAAACCACACATACCCCACCCCGACAGTACAATGTATCACCTCAATCTTGTGTGAATCAGATCCATAGTAATATACCAGTGTCTGACCGTTCGTAAACCACACATACCCCACTCCCGACAGTACAATGTATCACCTCAATATTGTGTTAATCAGATCCATAGTAATATACCAGTGTCTGACCGTTCCTAAACCACACATACCCCACCTCGGACATTCCTATATATCACCTCGATCTTGTGTAAATCAGATCCATAGTAATATACCAGTGTCGGACCGTTCGTAAACCACACATACCCCACCCCGTACATTCCAATATATCATCTCAATCTTGTGTATATCAGATCCATAGTAGTATACCAGTGTCCGACCGTTCGTAAAGCACACAAACCCCACCTCCGACAGTACAATGTAACACCTCAATCTTGTGTGAATCGGATCCATAGTAATATACCAGTGTCTGACCGTTCGTAAACCACACATACCCCCCCCCCCCCCCCCCGACAGTACAATGTATCACCTCAATCTTGTGTGAATCAGATCCATAGTAATATATTATACCAGTGTCTGACCGTTCGTAAACCACACATACCCCACCCCCGACAGTACAATGTATCACCTCAATCTTGTGTGAATCAGATCCATAGTAATATACCAGTGTCTGACCGTTCGTAAACCACACATACCCCACCCCCGACAGTACAATGTATCACCTCAATATTGTGTGAATCAGATCCATAGTAATATACAAGTGTCTAACCGTTCGTAAACCACACATACCCCACCCCGACAGTACAATGTATCACCTCAATCTTGTGTGAATCAGATCCATAGTAATATATCAGTGTCTGACCGTACCTAAACCACACATACCCCACCTCGGACATTCCTATATATCACCTCGATCTTGTGTATATCATATCCATAGTAGTATACCAGTGTCTGACCGTTCGTAAACCACACATACCCCACCTCGGACATTCCTATATATCACCTCAATCTTGTGTAAATCAGATCCATAGTAGTATACCAGTGTCTGACCGTTCGTAAACCACACATACCCCACCCCCGACAGTACAATGTATCACCTCAATCTTGTGTGAATCAGATCCATAGTAATATATCAGTTTCTGACCGTTCCTAAACCACACATACCCCACCTCGGACATTCCTATATATCACCTCGATCCTGTGTATATCAGATCCATAGTAGTATACCAGTGTCTGACCGTTCGTAAACCACACATACTCCACCCCCGACAGTACAGTGTATCACCTCAATCTTGTGTGAATCAGATCCATAGTAATATACCAGTGTCCGACCGTTCGTAAAGCACACCACCTGCGACAGTACAATGTATCACCTCAATCTTGTGTGAATCAGATTCATAGTAATATACCAGTGTCTGACCGTTTGTAAACCACACATACCCCCCCCCCCCCCCCCGACAGTACAATGTATCACCTCAATCTTGTGTGAATCAGATCCATAGTAATATACCACACACGTACAGTGGTATTGACCCATCCGCCCTCTCATACGCGTACAGTGGAATTGACCCACTCACCCACACACGTAAAGTGGTATAGACCCACCCACCCATCCATACATGTACAGTGGTATAGACCCATTCGCCCACCCATACACGTACAGTGGTATAGACCCACCCACCTACCCATACATGTACAGTGTTTAGACCCATCCGCCACCCATACACGTAGAGTGGTATAGACCCACCCACCCACCCGTACACGTACATTGGTATAGACCCACCCACCCACCCATACATGTACAGTGGTATAGACCCATCCGCCCACCCATACATGTACAGTGGTATAAATTATATATTACAGTGGTAATATACAGTGGTATATTACCACTGTACGTGTATGGGTGGGCGGGTGGGTCATTACCACTGTACGTGTATGGGTGGGTCAATACCATTGTACATGTTGGGGTGGGTGGTTGGGTCAATACCATTGTACGTGTATGGGTGGGTGGGTGAGTCAATACCGTATATATGACACTGGTCTGACCGTTCGTAAACCACACATACCCCACCCCGGACATTCCCATATATCACCTCAATCTTGTGTATATCAGATCCATAGTAATATACCAGTGTCGAACCGTTCGTAAACCACACATACCCCACCCCGGACATTCCCATATATCACCTCAATCTTGTGTATATCAGATCCATAGTAGTATACCAGTGTCTGACCGTTCGTAAACCACACATACCCCACCCCCGACAGTACAATGTATCACCTCAATCTTGTGTGAATCAGATCCATAGTAGTATACCAGTGTCCGACCGTTCGTAAACCACACATACCCCACCTCCGACAGTACAATGTATCACCTCAATCTTGTGTGAATCAGATCCATTACTATTAATTACTCATGTGAGACACATCTGTAAAACAGTTGTTGCTAAATTAAGATTATTTAATAGGTTTAGGTTTGTTCTGCCAGTTTCAACCAAACTGGAAATAGTTCGTGCTATAGTTCTTCCATCTATTTATTATGCTCTTCCCTCTTTTGCTAACAGCCTTACTCAGGAAAATATTTATATTCTCACAAGATTCCAGAATAGTGCTCTGAGATTTGTCTTCAACTTAAAAAGGTCAGATCATATCAGCGAGTATAGGTCGAAGGCAAACATCTTGACGTTAAACAATGTTGTGACCTTCGAACTGCTATCATTGTTCATAAAACTTTATTAACGGAGTGTCCCCAATATCTCAGAAGGAAACTGGTTTTCAGGTTTGAGGTGAGCTGGGTGAGCGTTCGCTTCACTCGGCAGGAAGGCTTGCTGCACTTGCCACGGGTCAGAACTGAAGTAGGGAAGAGGGCTTTTTCTTATTTCGGACCCCAAGCCTACAATGCCCTTCCAACTGACCTCAAATTGGCAAACCTTTCAGTGTTTAAAAGGGGTTTGAAGGATTTATTTCATGCCAGTAATTAGTCAGTTGATACAAAATGTACCTTCAATGTGTTTAATATAAGAACATTGAAAACAGTTGTATTGAAACACAAAGAATTGTACTTTGAATAACGCTGGCTCAATAAAGACGTTTTCATTCTTTCATTCATTCATCCATAGTAATATACCAGTGTCTGACCGTTCGTAAACCACACATCCCCCCCCCCCCCCCCCCCCGATAGTACAATGTATCACCTCAATCTTGTGTGAATCAGATCCATAGTAATATACCATTATCGGACCGTTCGTAAATGTAATGTAAAAAATAATAATAATATATATTCTTAGTTAGAATATTAAACTTTGGTTTAAACGAACGTTAGTTGAAATCTAGTTTCAATCCTTTGTACGACTCTCTGGTCTGAGGTTGGTGAACATGGCCCGATATTGGTCGCCATAATACCTGTGTCTTCTTGTTCTTACATGTGTCTCAAACTATGTTAAGTGATATTGAACAAAGTACCCTTAACTGGTGTGTAAGGTACATAGGTTATCTAGAGTACCAACAAATAGTATAGCATCCTGGTAAGACTAAACAAATATTTTTATTTACGTTTTGTTAAATTGAATAATACTTCGTAATTCTATTGATCTAAATTTATTGGCTATACATTACTTTATTTATACATTCAACTCTTATATTTCAACTTCTAATCTGAATCCATTTTCAAACCGTTAATAACATAAACATGTTTTACTGAAAATATAATTATATTTGATCACATGTTTAAAGTACTAGACAAAAGTAAAGTGTATAGTCTATTAAATAAATGTTGATGAACACTTTTTAATCACTTATTCATTTAAATGTTTATTTCAAACTTTTAATTTAATAATGAGCAGGCATATTAGGAATAATGTAACAGTTTTCATCAAAAAGTATATAAATTATTTAAGAAGTATTAAATTGTGATAAGTTAATGCATGAACGTTAAGAACAGAATAATTGACGAATATACGAGTAAAATTGCAAAAAATTAATTTATAGCTAAAAATGTACTAAGAATGTAATTAAATTTCTTTGCAGCTTCAAAAAAATCGTTCAGGTTGAAGAATGGGTTGCTCTCAAGGCATTTATATTTGTTTACGTGTTTTCCTCTCACTTCTTTAATGATATTTGGTCAACAGTTGTACATTAAACGAACTTTGTGGTGCAGAGTTTAGTTTGATGATTTGGAAAACGATAGCTCCTTGCATGTCGGGTATCGTAGATGTGAATGTCTCCACATAAGTTCTTCAACATGGAGAAGAACAGCATCTATGTGGAGTACAACAACTGTCCGGATCTCAAGACTTTTCAAGGCTTCACGACAGCTGTCCTTTGGGTTGGGGGTTACCAAGAATGGGAATCGTTCTTTTTTTGCAGCAGTATAACTCTGATTATGTTTCATTCAAAAGTGATTCCCCACTGGTAGGGATGGCAAATACTTCAACATATCGATTTATCGCAAACCAAATATAGATCTAAGGATAATATCGAACGAAAAATATCGATATATCGGGTAATCGATATATCGAATTTTGAATGTTTTATTTGTTTAAAATTAAGCACTTACTTTTATATCATGACCAAAAATACACATTTTGCTGTCACTATTTAGAAAATCCTACTGAATGTAAAAATTAAATACATTTATCTACACGAAACAAGTTGAGGTCTGTGGGGTTGAATAAAAAAACTCAAAATAAGAATAATGATACCTTTAATTAATATGTTAATTATAAAAGAATAGTTTAATAATATTGTTTTTCACATTTAAAAATGCTATTAGGCTTCTTATAAACGCTAAAAATTAAACAAATGAATTCACTAAGTTATTCCAATTAGACATCAGAGTCAGCGTTGTCAACTCGCACCCAACTTCATTTACCCGATCCATCCACTGGTCTACAAAAACTATATTTTAGTGCGTTAACCTCACGTAAAAATACTAAATAAAGTTACTTTATTATTTAAATGAATGTTTTGTACGCATAAGAGGCTATTTAAATGGTTTTTTCCGATTCGTGATTTTGAGGGGAGAGAATAACGTCAATATTTAGTGATATGATATATTGATATGGTTGATATTATCGAAAGAAAATATCAATATTATTATATTGATATATCGTTGCACATCCTTGCCCACGGGGCCAGTCCATATCGGATGTGGTATTAACCAGTGCATGATAAACTGATATTTAAAAATGTATTAAATCATCTGTTTAGTATTTTAAAAACATGTTATCAACTAAATAATTTATATGGTCAGTAAAAAATGTTTACGTTGTCAATAACTGTTTGAAAATGGCTTCAGATTATAAATTTAAAATATAGCATTGTTTTGAAAAAAGAGCGATATGTAGCCAAAAATAATACGAACACCGTCAATTATGTTTCGTTCAGTAGCCTGACAGTGTACCGTTGCTATTTGCAGCGGTGAATCAGGCACGTGGGACGTGTTAGTCTCAATTGTGTGGTGGGTGTAGTGCGGCAGACGGCACAGATTGGCCTCCCCCGGGACTGCGGAACTTGTCATGTCCTGTAGTCGCGCCTCGACTTAACTCTTTAATGAGTGTTAGGAAAAGGGTCGTAAAACCGTAGATGCTAGTTGCGCCTCGACCGGTATAGGTAGAAAAAGACCAGCGGTCAAGCCGTACCATTTTTTTTTCTTTTTCTGTAACGCACGCGATATACACAAACAACGACTTTAGTGATAAAGAGGTTTAACAGTAAGGAAATGAGTTGGATAGATAATGACTTTGAAGGTAATTTATTACAGATTTCCTGAACCTATCCGAATATTACTCATTAATTATTTATTTATTTATTATGTATTTCTATTTACTATGTGGTGTTTCGCAACTGTTTCCAGTATAACTATTTGACAGCACGTTTCTGCAGCGAGTACGGTTTTAAATCATATATTTTCCAAAGTCCTATGAGACATTTCATAATTTATCAAAAACAGATTATTATCAATATCAAAATAATCTATAATCTGTGATTTCACATATAAGACAAGCCTTTCACATATAAGACAAGCCTTTCACATATAAGACAAGCCTTTCACATATAAGACAAGCCTTTCAATTATACAATCGTGTATGGTTATGAAATAGTAGTTTTATTTGTTTTGTATAGCAAGCTGAAGCTAAAAATAAGTTAAGATATTTTCATTCTTTAATTGGTTGTTAAAATATAATGAAGAAATGGTTTTACAATATCTAAAGCAAGTTTAGTAGATATTGTCAATTCAAGAAAAATAAATAGATAATAAATTACGTCACATTTTTTTATTTTAAATAAATTAGCTTAGTTGTAAATTTAATTTAATTACGGTAACAGAAAAAGGACAATTCTTGTACGGCAACATCATAGTTCGGCTTTCGTTTTCCTGGAAACCTTACAAAAGACGTTCGATTAGGGCAGGTTTTGGTATGAGGCGTATTTAGGACGCTCTCTTAAGGACCAGGTTTTGAACATGAGTCGTAACTAGGATGTTCTCTAAGGGCCATATTTTGGATATGAGACGTAACTAGGACGTTCTCTTAGAGCCAGGCTTTGGGTATGAGTCGTAACTAGGATGTTCTCTAAGGGCCAGATTTTGGATATGAGACGTAACTAGGACGTCCTCTTAGGGCCAGATTTTGGATATGAGACGTAATTAGGACGTTCTCTAAGGGCCAGATTTAGGGTATGAGTCGTAACTAGGATGTTCTCTAAGGCCCAGATTTTGGGCATGAGTCGTAACTAGGACGTTCTCATAGAGCCAGGTTTTGGGCATGAGTCGTAACTAGGACGTTCTCATAGAGACAGGTTTTGGGCATGAGTCGTAACTAGGACGTTCTCATAGAGCCAGGTTTTGGGCATGAGTCGTAACTAGGACGTTCTCATAGAGCCAGGTTTTGGGCATGAGTCGTAACTAGGACGTTCTCATAGAGACAGGTTTTGGGTATGAGTCGTAACTAGGATGTTCTCTAAGGCCCAGATTTTGGGCATGAGTCGTAACTAGGACGTTCTCATAGAGCCAGGTTTTGGGCATGAGTCGTAACTAGGACGTTCGCATAGGGACAGGTTTTGGGCATGAGTCGTAACTAGGACGTTCTCATAGAGCCAGGTTTTGGGCATGAGTCGTAACTAGGACGTTCTCATAGGGCCAGGTTTTGGGCATGAGTCGTAACTAGAACGTTCTCATAGAGCCAGGTTTTGGGTACGAGTCGTAACTAGGACGTTCTCATAGGGCCAGGTTTTGGGCATGAGACGTAACTAGGACGTTATCTTAGGGCTAGGGTTTGGGTGTGTGGCATAACTAGGACTTTCCTAAGTTGCACTACGCTCTCTTACGTAATTTCAAGTATTCACGTCGAGAACGTAGGCTGTGTCGCCTAAAAGTCAAATTAACTGGAACGTGATGTATATTCAAATCATTTTGAAAAAATATTAACTTACTAAAAATCTAAGAACAGCTGTATGGACACATATTTTAGATATTGGTGAGTTATTTAGTATAAAGGAATTAAATTAATTAATTGTGTTTTATACTGGTTTGATAAAATAAGTCGTTGTGATCCGTAACACAAGGGACTAGTCTGGTTTGGAAAGTTCTGTCATCGGGTTGTTTTCTTTATAGCCGTTTTATCGCCCCACTCGCGTGATTGGCCCTTTTGTTAGTCTATTACCCAAGTTTACTATTATGCCATGCTTAGTTCTGGAAATATAATTAATCATTTAGTCTGTTTGTCATTATCTGCGGTTGCTTACCTTTCTGTAAGTCGAATTAGGCGTTTCTCGTTACCACTTAGAGAAATTGCTGACTGGAAAACCTCGTTCGTGACTTAATCACCTTGGTAAATCACCAATAGTCTGTATGTATAGACAAGTCAGGTCAGCTACAATGAACAATAAATTGCTTAATTAAATTGGTTAAATGTTCTTGCTTGAAATGGTATCTCGCACCATGAAATTGTTCATTAACTGTTGCAAAAAATTTATCGTTGAACAAACATTAGTAATTTTCAATAGTAAAAATGAGTAATGAAAATGGGTAATATTAAAGTTAGTGACTTCTATGACCTTTAAAGACTTCTAAAGCATGTGCTATATAAAGATTTTTAGTTCACCATTGTATTTGTTACTAACGCAGTTTGATTGTTTGTCGAAACAGCTTTGTGTACGTATATGCTACTGTTATAAAAATGATCTCACTGTGTTAAAGTATGGAAGTAAATTTTTGAGACTGCAGCGTTGTTTGATGTTTGCAATGATCTAAATAACAACTCTGCTTTGATTTATATTACTGATATTAGTTTACTGAAGTTGTTTTGTTCATAAATCGTCTTTAAATATATATTGACCAAAAAATGTTGAATATATTATTTTATTTTAAATCAGATACCTAAAGAAAGCGGAAATCATAAGCACAAATGCTATAAACGAACCAAGTAAGCCAAACTTTATATATTTATAAAGTGCGTTGGCAGTTTTTGTCTACTATTTTAATTTCATATTGCTACGAAAGTAAATTATCAAGTTAGTTAAGAACAAGGGTTAACAAATTGATCATAATTTGCTGATAAAGGAGAAAACCTTGTTTCAGTTAAAACGTTGTTATCTTTAGGTTGTGCTTTGTACTCTACAATTCGCCAGTCCACTTATAAATAGTATTCGAGTTTTTCTGTTGTAGTAGTGCCGTCAAACTTTTCTTCAACTGCATTAGTCAAAAGAGGTTATCGTGTAATGCATGTATTTTATTAAAACTACATCGCTTGATAGACTTGAGCAAATAAATACTTCTCACGATGATTGGTTGGGGAAACAACAGACGATCAGACGAGGAGGTAGCCAATTTCTAGAACAACTGTCGGAGAACTGTTCAACAGGAACATGAAGTGTTTCCAAACCCTGGAGCAAGGCATATGCGTCCTGGGAATGATGTACAGGGTCGAACCCTCCAGGAACCAACTTGTTCGCCCATGCCCTAAGTACACCTCTACGGTCACGGATCGGGAGCTTGCACCCTCTTTTCTCCTCTCTGCCGCGTCTACGGCGCTACCCAGGAAGGTACGAGACCGTGCTTTCATGAGGACCAAATTTGTAGTAGCACTATTAATATTCGGTCACTTCGTCAAGGGTTATTCAAATATTGTATGCAAACAGGAAATATCTCATTATGGTGGGTCATTGTCCACAACCACTCATACTAATTTTAAAATTTGTTCGTTAAATGGATACATATTCTCCAGGTATATTCGTCTGTCCGATAATTGGCACGACCTTTCGAAGCCCTTCTGTGCCGTGTGCAATCGCTTCGGCCATTACATGGGGCAACGCCACTGTCCCCGCTATCCTAAGGACCCTACACCTGTCCCGACCTCCATCAAATTTGTCCCGGCACCCTTACCCACTGCCAACCCCTGGAAGCTCCGCCTGACGAACTTCCCGCCTATATCCCCCCCGACCGACCTCTGCGATCCCTCACCGGACACCGCAGAACCCGACCCCAGGCTCCAACCCAACCCAGTTACTCCCCTTCTCAGCCTTCACCCTAACCATCCTCAGCCGCTGTCACCACAGACGCCCTGTACCCATTCCTTGAGAAGCTCCTCACTGTTATCAGCGAGGGATTAAAGAGGACTTTCGACTCCCTCACTACCATCGTCCTTTCCACTGTGTCTCCTAAAGACCGTCCCAGGGTGAAGGACTCCATCAACCGAGTTTCCAAGTCCGCATTTGACATGCGGACTATCTTCCACTCAGTAGGCCCCAATCTTACCCTCCTTCACTCTTCTACCACTCGTCATGGATTCTCTTCATGCTAAGCCCTGCTCGGCCCTACTGGTCTGCCACATCAACCTCCATTCCTTCTTCTGTAGACGCTCTGCCCTCAGGGACGTCATAACCGATAATCAGGCGGACATCTTCACTTTTAACGAGACATACCTCCCCCTACTTCCGCTCCCCCCCCCCCCCCCGGGTAGAGGCGGGGTACTCCTTCAACAGGAGAGACCATACCCGGAGGAGTGGCGGATTGGCCATTGCCTTTCGCGACTGTCCCAGGTCCTACTTCCCAACGACCCTAGATTTGCCCTCTTAGTCAGGATAAATCTCCCCAACCAACCCCTCACCCACCTTGTGACCCTTCATACTTCCCCTTTCCTACCAGAACAAGCTGACCTCGCGCAGCTCCAACAGTCCCACGACGGTCTCATTGTTGCGGCAGACCTGAACTGAACTGCCATCACACGACCCTAGGCGACAGATTTACAACACGGAAAGGCAGATACCTAGTCGCTCTCATCACCGCCACTGGCCTCTGCCACTTTCCGACCCCTTACACCCGCTTTCTCGCCCACGAGGCGGAACACCCTACATCTCCCGACAAGCTTCTGATGTCCCTGTCCATCGCTCCTAAGGTACTCAATGTCTTCACAGGCTACTGCATCGGCTCAGACCATATCCCCTTTTCTTCGATATCAGGATCAGACACGTCCCTTATGCCCAGGAAGTTCACCCTCCCCCAAAGGCCATCACAGACTACAAGAACGCAGACTGGGCAGCGTTCACCCAATTTATCGATACATACATACGTAACCTGGCTATCACACCTCCCAAACCCCTCACCAGATCGACGCCCTGGCTGACTCCCTAACTGACACCACCAAGGCCAAAGGAGTTTCTGTCCCCACGAAGTTGGTCACACACATCCCATACAACTTTCCTCCTGATATAATTTCCCTCAGCAAGCAGAAGAGGTGGGTCAGGCACCTAATTCTCAGAAATCCTGGATCCGCCTATTTGCATGGATCATATAGGGTGCTCGTCCTGAGGGTCAAGACCTCGGTCGCGGCCTTCTAGAGCGACAGGCTCCGTAAGATTTGTGACAAGGCGGATCAGGACCTCCTCTCTTCCCCACGGAACTTCTGACGTCTGGTCAAGTCCCACAACACCCCCTTCAATCCACCAGTCCCACTGACCGTGAATGGTGTCCCAGTGGCAGACTCCAAAGGAAGATCTGAGGCTTTCCATGCTTTATTGTCCGCCATCCACTCAGTACCTCACCACCCCACCTTCGATGCTGCCCATTTCAACCTCAATGCCTCAATAGCCCAGAACCATGAACTCTTTGCTCCCTTCCAGGTACCCCCTGCATGCCTCCCTGACCATCCATTGACTTACCCGATCACCTTTCTAGATGTTGCCGTCAGGCTTAAGGCCCTCAAGAACACTGCCCCCGGTCCTGACGGCATCTTCAACTTCCTGGTGAAAAAGGCCCCGGTTTCGTTGATTAGGGCCCTATCAATACTCTTCTCATCCATCCTCCTCGTAGGCTACCACCCCAAGTCTTGGAAGCTACCCCATGTCATAGTACTACCACCTCAGAAAACCCCTAGAAACCCAGATAACTACCGCCCCATCAGCCTCACCTCGTCTCTCTCGAAACTCTTCGAGAAGATTCTGGTCGCCCGTCTCCATAATCATCTCAACGAACTCAACCTACTTCCAAATTCCCAGGCTGGCTTCCGTCCTGGCATCAATATGTATGACCAAATCCTCAAGGTCCTGATCCTGACCTGTATTCAGCGAAACTCTTGCCGAAGTACGCCTACCATCATGGCCCTCATGGATGTCCACAAAGCATTCGACACTGTCTGGCATAACGGCATCAGAGCCAAACTCCTCCAGCTCCAACTGCCCTCTTCCATCATCAAGTGGATATCCAACTTCCTCGATGGTAGGACAGCTCGTTAAAGGACACCTTTTCTCGACCCTTCCAGCTGTTAGCAGGGGTCCCCCAGGGATCAGCTATCAGCCCACACCTCTACATCTTGTATATGCGAGATCTCCCTTCACCCACTCTCAGGACACCACTACTGGTCTTGCACAGTTCGCGGATGACACGGCCTTCTTGAGCGCATCCTGAAACCCCGAAACACTACATAGATGACTTACTAAAATCGTTAATGATTAACTGACATACTGCTCTAAATGGTGCATCAGGATCAACACTTCTAAGACCCAGCTCTGTGTTTTTTTTAACTACAACGATAAGAAGTTCAAAGTTAAGCAAGAAACCCCGATCAACTTTCAAGGCAACAGATTTTCACTGACGAAGACCTGCAAGTACATGGGAGTCACCCTTAATTCCAAGCTCTCCTTCATACCCCACTTCCGTAAAGCCAAGAAGACCGCCATTGCCCGATTCAAAGCCCTCCGCTTACTAAACGGACACCAGGAGTGCTCTGCCAGGACTCTCACCTCTCTCTACATCGCCGTCATCCGCGCTAAACTCACATATGCCCATCCAGTCCTCACCACCATCCCCCATAACCATCTCTCTAACTTCGAAAAAACCAAGTGACGCGCCATTCCCTTAGCTTACCACCTGGATCCCGACCACAGTTCCCAAGACCATTACACTCTGTTTCATATCCCCACCCTGCGTGAGCCTCAGTCAACTCAACCAAAACTACCTTGCCTAAGCCACTGATGGTAAACCTTACACCACTAGCCAATACTTCACCATCCACTACCTGATTCACGGCCACTTTTGATCCACCACCTAACTCCCCCCAACCACTAGCCACCCTTCACACGACTCATTACTGACACTACAATGACATAGTCCCCTCTCACCAACTCCCCAACACTTAGACACCTCGCATTTCCAACCCTCCCTCAGTCAGCTTACTAACAATTTTCATTTCTCCCATGTTCTTCTTCTGTCTGTTTCAGGAGCCATGTTTTCTCGGGACCTTTCTTCCAAAGACCCGGGCTGCCTTCTTGCCTCGTACAGTCATGATCGTTGCAATCCCTTTACCTACCTTTCCTAGGCTGAAGAGGCCCTAGTGGCATAAAACAGCCGTAGCTCCCTGCTGCAGCTTCACGATCCGATCCAACCTGATTGTAGGTCAGGGAGGCCAGCCACTGCAATGAAAAAAAATATAGAATAAAAATGTATATGAGTAGATACATAAAATAAATTTTAATTGGAGACATTTATAGAGTCCTTACGCTCAGCTGCCCACCTCATGACGTTACTGTTTGTTGCATATGTTTGAAAAAATCTAAAAGTGTCTTACTTCAAGCCCTATAAAGTGCATTTGGTGCACAAGCTCAATGAAGATGACTGATAGACGAATGAAATTTTGCGAAACAATGATAAACAAATTTTATAGCAAAGAAATTATTTTATACAATATTTCGTTTTCGGACAAGTGTTCATTTGTGGTAAATGGAAGTGCAAGCAGGCACAATTATCGGTACTGGAGTGACGAAAGGCCTCACTGGATGCTTGAGGCACATATACAATATCCACGAAAGGCAAATGTCTGGTGCAATATCCACAAAAGTTAAGTACCCAGTAGGTAGGCTATTTCGTTGCAGAAAGCAATTTAAATACAGTATCATACCAACATAAGCTCCATAATCATATTACATCAGCCAAACTGAAATAAAAATATAATGCCAGCCAGCTTGGTAGCTCAGTAGCTAAGTCTTCGGACTGTGGAGGTCAAGTTCCTAGGTCTGAATCTCGGAGTTAACGGTTGGTACTTCATTTGTTGAATATAGTTCACGCACAGGCCTGAAGGTTCATGTGAACTGGCAAATGATGTTTAAAAAATAATTAAAATAAAATAACTAATAGTTACTTCTAAAAGTATATTTTGAGTAGTAATGATGTACCAAGTGTTCTTGCTTTATCTGTAATCGTTCAGGAAATATAAAGCTGGTACGGGACTTTATGAACACCCTGCATGAATGTGGTATAATACTGTTACCCCAACGTCTTCATATTGTAGAGATTGTTGATGAAAAAAGTTTTGCTCTAAGTCCTAATACTGGCACAATGTCTGCTCAATGGCTTCCCAATGGGGATATTACTACAGAGAACTACAAGGGGTCCGCATTGAGTGGTGGCCAGAGTAAAGAACTGTGACCAAGCTTAAGTGGTTAGCCGAAAACCACCAAATACTATGTTGTCTGGATTGTATGCGAAGTTGTAGGTCCGTTGGCTGTCCTCAACAATAAACAGACAGCATTAGAATCTAGTAACAAAGACTACACTCATTCTTCTACATTCATCACATTCATTTGTAATCCAAATTTGCTGATATAAAAACTGTAAAATATTTAAATTATAGTACATCTGGATTTAATAATATAACTACTGTATATTGGAATTTAACAATGATCTTTCATATTTACACAGAAAACTAAACAATTACTGGTATACAATAAAATAACATATAACCTTTACATTGTTAAAATATTTTGTCTAAATATCATATTAATAACACTAAAATCAGTAAAAGATTAGTTTTACAGAGATTATAATGGAAATATAAAAGATAACATTAGGTTAATACGAGAGAAGTGAGTTCTATAACCAGCAAAATTATTGGATACAGCTCAGCTGGTTACATTACGAGCTCAGCCAATATAGATCACCCACAGCCTTTCTCCCCAGCCTCAGCTGACTTTATTAACTTTGTGGCAGCCTCGTTGTTGTTGGATATATGGTCAATAAAGTAAATTACTATGGGAAAATTTCAGTGGTTCAAAACTTCCAAATTAAATCCAAACAATTACTATATTAAGAATAAATAAAAATAAATTTAATATTAGGGATGTAAGTAATATTTATTTGACTATCTGAGAAATAAAAAAAAAGCATTATACTAAAATTTATAATCTAAGTCAAGAATTACTTTTTTAATAATTGTATAATTACTTTACAGTTCAGTTAATCACTTCCGCAATATTAAAATAGTGAGCTGGAGATATGATTTTCGTGGCAATAAGTCTTTATTCTCCTCTAAATATTTAATTTAATACATTTAGGGATCTTAATTATACTGTGACAGTGTTCAACTGTCTGATTGTCACTGGTCTAATTGATTGCAGGTATCTTACATTTAACTTAAAGATCTTGTTAGTTAAGTATTTTAAACAACCTTGGTAATGAAATTCACAATCACCTTAACAACCCGTAATTATTATAGCTCTGAAAACTAACTGGCTGGTTTTGTGAAGGAAATTTGGTTTAGCAGCAGTAATGCATTACTTAGAGAACAAACAGAATATTTAAATGATGTTACACATTAAAATCAGAAAAAATTAAATGTATTCAAGCCAGACTACTACCCTAAAAACTATATTGATATCACAATAATGAACCTTAAATGCAAATTCTGCATGACATATTTCATTGCTATCAGAAAAATGTACTCAGTAATTACGGTTTAACAATTACATCAATATCAGATCAAATTGACAATGTACTGTATTTGTAAAAAAAAAAAAAAAAAAAAAAAAAAAAAACCGTATTTTACCATATTCCTTAAAAAGCTGCAGTCTGCTATTATTTTATTGATATTTTAATATATTCTTTTAATACACATTATTTTCTAAGGAATCCAACATTTAAATGACAAGATGTTGAGTAAATATACCCCACAATATGCCCTGAAGCCAGCTACCCCATCTTGTTTCTACTTCCAAAGGACCCCTTCATCTTGCCTTCTATGTTCCTATTTGTATTCCCTGTCATCAGTGTCTTATACATTCAGACCATGCACTGAACCCCCTCCTGCCATTTGGAATTCATTCATGTTATATTGCAGAGTGCATTCTGACATAATACTACTGTCCCAAGTGTAATAATCTATTGTGAATTGGATATATATTTTAATTAATCTATTGTTATACACCAGTCATCAAGATATGGACAAAATTGATTTCAAATGAGTGTGATGAGTGAATGTAGTCACTGTCACAAACTTAGGCTGAATATTTCTTTGAAAATGTCATTAATTAATACCCAATGACAAAGAACAGCTGTTGGTTATCAGCTGATTCCTTTTAAAATTTGTAATGGCTCTGTTTGGCTGTATGTATAGAACATATATTTTAAATACAAGCCTCTTTATAAGCATTGTTTTTTGTTAGAAGGATGACAATAATACTGAATCAAAGTAACTGATAAATACTGACTTTTTATAGATTCTAAAATAAAATAAACTTAAAATGTTTTTTATCATATTCCTTTGACGTGAAAATAATTGTTGCCAGTGGCCTTGACCGGAGGGTTCCGATGTTATTGCAAGATAACAGAGTGAAGTAACATCGAGCGTGGCTGTCCCTTGGAATGCAGCCCGCCTGCCCGGTCACTGGTGGTGGTTCGGAAGTCACCCTTAAGCCGTTGGTCCTCAGGTTGTGTTATAGAAGGATTCTTAGCCCTAGCTTCGCCTGGTAAAATAAGACGATCTTTAATTTTTAATAACTTTAAGAAAGTAAAGAAGAAGGAGACAGACAGCTAAGGAGTGTCTCCCTCTCTTAAATGCAGTTGATTGAAATAGCAGAGCCAAAATCTTAATGCTTTATTATACTTGCCAAAGATATTACATTAAAAAAGTTTTGTCTCAAGACAGCAGGAGTGAGGAAAGGTATCTGACCTAGGAAGAAGAATCAAATAAGTTCACCTTCAATATAATAAAGGGAGAATAGCATTAAATGGACACAGGATAACATAAATTGGTAGAAGTTCACCTTCAATATAATAAAGGGAGAATAGCATTAAATGGACACAGCATAACATAAATTGGTAGATGTTCACCTTCAATATAATAAAGGGAGAATAGCATTAAATGGACACAGGATAACATAAATTGGTATAAGTTCACCTTCAATATAATAAAGGGAGAATAGCATTAAATGGACACAGGATAACATAAATTGGTATAAGTTCACCTTCAATATAATAAAGGGAGAATAGCATTAAACGGACACAGGATAACATAAATTGGTAGAAGTTCACCTTCAATATAATAAAGGGAGAATAGCATTAAATGGACACAGGATAACATAAATTGGTAGAAGTTTACCTTCAATATAATAAAGGGAGAATAGCATTAAATAGACACAGGATAACATAAATTGGTATAAGTTCACCTTCAATATAATAAAGGGAGAATAGCATTAAACGGACACAGGATAACATAAATTGGTAGAAGTTCACCTTCAATATAATAAAGGGAGAATAGCATTAAATGGACACAGGATAACATAAATTGGTAGAAGTTTACCTTCAATATAATAAAGGGAGAATAGCATTAAATAGACACAGGATAACATAAATTGGTATAAGTTCACCTTCAATATAATAAAGGGAGAATAGCATTAAATGGACACAGGATAACATAAATTGGTAGAAGTTCACCTTCAATATAATAAAGGGAGAATAGCATTAAATGGATACAGGATAACATAAATTGGTAGAAGTTCACCTTCAATATAATAAAGGGAGAATAGCATTAAATGGACACAGGATAACATAAATTGGTAGAAGTTCACCTTCAATATAATAAAGGGAGAATAGCATTAAATGGACACAGGATAACATAAATTGGTAGAAGTTCACCTTCAATATAATAAAGGGAGAATAGCATTAAATAGACACAGGATAACATAAATTGGTATAAGTTCACCTTCAATATAATAAAGGGAGAATAGCATTAAATGGACACAGGATAACATAAATTGGTAGAAGTTCACCTTCAATATAATAAAGGGAGAATAGCATTAAATGGACACAGGATAACATAAATTGGTAGAAGTTCACCTTCAATATAATAAAGGGAGAATAGCATTAAATGGACACAGGATAACATAAATTGGTATAAGTTCACCTTCAATATAATAAAGGGAGAATAGCATTAAACGGACACAGGATAACATAAATTGGTAGAAGTTCACCTTCAATATAATAAAGGGAGAATAGCATTAAATGGACACAGGATAACATAAATTGGTATAAGTTCACCTTCAATATAATAAAGGGAGAATAGCATTAAACGGACACAGGATAACATAAATTGGTATAAGTTCACCTTCAATATAATAAAGGGAGAATAGCATTAAATGGACACAGGATAACATAAATTGGTAGAATAATAAGCAAAAGAGATTTGTTTTTTATAAATAGATGAGGTTATTAGATGCTGATAAGGACAGTAATATAAACACTAAGCAATGAACAAGGAAAGTATTATAAACACTAAGCAATAAACACGAATTCAAACTTTAGGTTGATCGAAGCGTAAATGATCGATTTGTATAATAACCTGTCAGGATCAGACATCCCCCAAAAATATGTCAGCCTTAGGTGTCGTTCATTGTTGTATAAAATAATAACATTCATATTGTTCCATCATTGACATGTCAGGGGTCCCTGATTTGTTATTTTCAGTTTTTGAAGTAGACAATTTTCTTATGTTTTATTTAAACCTCCTTATATAGGTTCTTCAGTTTTAAACGATCGCTATTTAACCAAAACAATTTTCTATCTCTAGTTTTAATTATTATGTAATTTGATTGTTAATTTAAACCCCAATATTTATTCAAAATAACTTGATCAGAATTTTTTTAAAGGTAATCAAAAAGATTCTTACATTTTTCTGCTCTTATATGTAAAAATAGTTCTCATTTTTGAACACAATAATCTGTTATTTAAATTGATTACACAACAATACTACAACATTTATGAAGGTGACCCACCCACCCGCCCATACATGTACAGTGGTAATGACCCACCCACCCGCCCCATACATGTACAGTGGTAATGATCCACCCACCCACCCCATACATGTACAGTGGTAATGACCCACCCGCCCGCCCATACATGTACAGCAGTAATGACCCACCCGCATGCCAATACACATACAGCAGTAATGACTCAACCACCCGCCCTTACACTACAGCAGTAATGACCCACCCAATTTTAGTAGCTATGTAATAAAAATAGCTGTGATAAAAATTATAATAGCTGTAGAAATAGTTTTATAACTTTTGAGTTTAAATGGAATTGTTTCTTTCTTAAATTTATTTTGGTTAAATTTGTTATGACTTAACTAAAAAAAGAAGAATATTGTAATTATTAAAGTAGAAAGATTAGAAATATTCATACAATCAAATACATTTGTTGTACATCACAAACATTAGTGAATATAGTAACTGGATGGTGCTAACAGTCATTGAGAATCATCATTATAACGTTAACATCTCTATGTTGGCTTATAAATAACTCTTAGTGTTGGGCTCCAGTTCTTTCTACCACTTCATTAAGTAAGTATGCACCAAAGTCCACCATTAAAATATTTTTCATCTAACGATGTTCTAAATAACCTTCTCTCTACTTTTAGAATGTTATAAACTGTATTCATGTACAACAATTAATTTATAACTTCTTTTCATATTTAAAACTAAGTTTAATAGTCGGACCATGGCTATAGTGTGGCAGAATCTCTATGTGTACTGAGGAGTTTCAATAATGTTTTGTTTCTTGTTTGCAGGATGTTTGTGTGTAGAACTGGAGATAATGCCAGTAAGTTCAGTGCAGTCCAAACCTGTTGGGAAGAAAGTCCTGCTCACGTGTAGGGCCCAGGATGAAAAAGGCCTCATCACCAACTTGCAGTGGCTGGACCCCAACAACCAAACCATCAAAAATGACAATCCGTTAGTATTTAGTTTACGATAGAAAACAAGAGGTAGTTTAGCGATTGCCAGTGTTCGGACTGTTGAGTCCAAGGTTCGAATCCCCACTGAGCTGACTGTCAGTAAATCATTCGATGAATATAGTTCAAGCACAGGCCTGCGGCCCATGTGAACTGGCATACAAAATCTGTCTTAACATTTTGTTACCAATTATAGTTCTTAAGGCCGTACAAATAAATCGACTGAAATTAAGCATCTGTTTACTAACATTAATCAAACAGCAGTCACCATTGGCTCAGGTGTGTGAGAACAGCTTGAGGGAGCAAGTTACGGCTGACATTACCTCATTTATTCACTTCAAGTATTCATATGTATTCCCTTCTCGCTCTCAGCTTGTCAATTATTATTTAACAATTCGTGCTTACAAACACACTAAATTTACGATGCCAGTGGTTGTGGTGTAGTACTTTATCCAGCTGGGTAAAGTAATTGGATGGTATGAGACAAGTTATATACCCTAGAATTTCGGGACCTGAGTGTCTGCTCAGTAATGTCCAGTGACTAGGACATATTTTGAAAGAGAGATGGCCAAGCTTCAATCTTCTCTATATTGCTATCTAACACCACCTGGTTCAGGTCCCTATTTCGCCATTATTATCAACCCACCCTTTTCAGGAAAAAGGCAATATTTAGCTGGTACTTGAAACATCAATAATGCCTCACAAAACAGGCAACATTGTTTTGTTGGAGCCTCTTTCCTAAATCAATAACTCACCTTAAAATGTATCTTTGTAATTATGTCTATACTTTACAACATTTAACTCATTAGTTGATGAATTTTGTGAATATTCTAACAAAAGAGTACAGTTTTATCAATGAGACTTCACTGATGTGTTTTTTAAGGCAAAGAAATGTTTCTGATACACAAGAAAATATTGATTGGTTAAGTATGAGTTATATTGAAGAACTAGATTGGGCTCGTTTCAAGCAGTCTGCATTTCTCCAGTATTTATAGGATACATGACTAAACATTAGTAGTACCTTAATTTGTTTTTTTTAAATTTGTTTCATAAAGGGAGGACATTTATTAAACAAATCTCCTAGAATGCAATCAGTTGTCATCTCAAGGTTTATAAGGGATATTGGAATATGTCTTTTTGAGTTGACAAAAATGAGTGATCTTCAGTGTCAGGCAGAACAATATTTAGAGTAGTACTAACGCTAACCACTGGATGACAACGTGATGCTTGAACAAACATCCATTTAATGCCAGGTCTAAAAACTCGCACTGAAAACCCGGTAAGATTACGTGTCTGTGTTGTGTTTGGTTTGAAGAAGTGCCAACTATCTCTATGCTGAACCAACTAAATAAGACATATATATGCAAGGGTTTGTGGTGTGCCACTCTGTTAAGTGTGGTAGAGGCAGACACAATGTGGTTTGATGTGGGATGTGGCAGCTTGTAATGTCCCCAACCTCAATCCCTTATTTCAATATTCATCTGTTTTATATGGTTTGCAATATTATTCTCCTACTGCTGACTTTGGGTTTAATCATATTTTTTATTTAATTTAACTTAAATCCTAATCAGTAATGTCAGTAACAAATATCAATAGCCTCTCTCTAAAATTGATAACATAATAGTAGGTATGGTTTACTAAGCCTTCAATGTACTTCAATAATTAGACAATTTTAAATTCATTTATGAAAGTTCAGGTTGAGATAGCCAATCCAGCACTTACGTTGATGTTAGAATGTATCATGTATTATAATTCAACTCCCTTTTTCACTAAGCTCATAATGTAAACATTGAAATAAATCAATTAATGATAATAAATCCACTTTATGTCTCGCTTTTTTATGTAATATTCAGTACCATTGGCTATAGAAACAATGACAGTATATGATAAATAAATTTACATATGTCCACTAAACAGTACCACCCTGACTGTGAATTAATAAATAATTAGTAAATTTATTAATATGTGCTCGAGTAAAAATATTTATTTAAAAGAGGAACCTCCAAGGCTAAAGCCTGATTGGAGAAAATGGCATGAAGTAAATTATTTTAAGGTGCAACCCACCCTCGTAATATCAAAACATTGATGCATCCATCGAGGCAAAGGCACCGGACTCAGGAGGAGGACACAGAACAAAAAACACAAGTTGAACGGCAAAAATATTGTTTATTACATGAAAATTAAAAAAAAAAAATATATTTAATTCAATAGTATTAAAAAATATTAAGTTACAAATAAAAAATGTAACATTTACAGACAAACAAGCTGTTGACCATTTGCGAAAAGTTACAGATAAATTTATAAATATATGTTGGCCTCGAGGCAATAGAAATAAATAAATAAAAACAGCAAGATTATCAAATATTAATAATACTAAGTATCAAAATAAACATAGCAAAAAGTATAAAACTAAACGTAGGCTATATAAAAAAATAGGATATGTCTAATAACATGTTTATAGCATCATAAATATATCTCTGAAAAAATTTAACAAGAATAAATATACAACAAAAACAACAAATGGCACAAACATCTGAATAAATAACAACTAACAAATATATACATCACTACAAAAATTACAAAGACAAAACTTAAATCTACTTATGCAGCTGAACTTACAGGGCCACGTGCAAGAAAAGAAATTTGGAAGGTTTTGGCCAATCTGGAAAAGTTAAAAAAAAACAAAAGAATTAAATTAATGAGCACCCTGAAATCCAGCAGGCTAAACTGAGTGACTCCTAATGGGAACACAACAAAGTGAAGAATTATCAGAGAACGCTGTTCTTTAAAAGGAAATCCCTCTTAAAAAAATATTTTAAAAAATTAATAAAAATAAAATATAATAAATATATCTTGCTTTAAAATAACAGTTCTTAAAAAAAATCAAAATGTTTTTTCACAAGAGAGGTTCTTTTTCTAAAACACATAAATTCTATAAAATGTTCAATCATTGGAGGCCAGAAGGGCCGGATAAATAATTGGGTGTGGGTCACGTACATGTCCATGTCTTCAGCCTGGAGGCCGATGGATGGACAGCATGGAAAAGGTGAAGCATGGAAGATGGCTGCCCCTCTGGGACGCATAGTAGAGGCTAGACACAGCCTGTAGATTCCGCACTGCTCCTCCAGGAAAACATTGTCAGTAGCCATGCAGGTGCCCGTCCATCACTCTCTGATCCCGGAGCCAGGGCTAAAAAAACAGCACAGCACAAAACATATTTTAGTCTGGCTCCACGAGAAAACAAAATAAATACATAAAGGGGCGAGAAAGACATAAAGAAAAAATGTGTTATTCTAAAAGAAACTGCCATAACACTTAAAATGTAAAACGTGTAAAGTAAAATCAAGGGTTACGGGAAATAAATAAATACTAAAATGAGTTTTTTACCTAAAGTCACAAAAAGACTAAATATAAATGTTTCCCAAATTAACTTAAGCAAAAATAAAAATGAACAAAGTTAACAATTTTACTTGACTCATCATTACATAACTATGATTGTTTTCCCACAATTTACTCGTAAACCCATACATTCTGTCTTCTGAGTGAACAATCTTGCTAATTCTTCAAGGTTTACTTACTTTGGTTTCTGCTAGAATGCTATGTCTGAAAATACTAAAATGTTTATTTCCAATCTATTTCTTATGGTACATTTTTTTTGGTTTACTTTTTGAAGAGTCTCGTCTAGTGCTATGTTGAACAGCAAGGTTATAATCCATTCTTTCTGTTCAACTTAATAAGATTTGGATGATTTTACACCTATACTCCTCAACTGTCATCTGAACTAGATCTTCTTCCAACTAAGATTATTATAGGCTTATGAAAAATCAACAGGTAACAGTGGACTCCTACATGGTATTCCTAATATTTGCCAAGGGTAGATGTCAAAACAAATATTTGGTCTGTGTAGAGCGTCTAAATCTACCTTAGTGGTCATATATTATTGAGTTTATGAATTTTTTTGTGTGCAGACCTTAATTCTTTTGAAAAATACTTTACAAGCGCATCTAAGATAGTTATGAAAATCAATTTTTATTTTGAAAAGATGGTTGATTTGGTATTCCTCTATAATTTTCACACAGCCTGGTAATTTGCAATTTTTCAGTTAATCTTTAATAATCTTCTTAACTTCATATCTTAGGATTCCTCTTATAAAGCTCTACATTCTAATATTCGGCTTCCTCACTCTCGCAAGCAGAAATACTCCTTCCATCTTTCAACTACTTATCTCTTTTGTGCAACTACTTGGCCTTAGATATACTTCAAGCACGATGGAATGAAGACTAAGGAAAGAAGTTGAAAGATGGAAGGAATATTTCTGCTAAAATGTTTTATTCTTTGATAGAAATCTTTATAATTGTCGACTATCTGGTCGTTTTTTTAGCTATTCTAGTACGGTTTTGACATATCCTCATTTCTTTCTTCTTAAACACCTTGTGGCTGTTGTATTTATCTAATAGTGAGAGGCTGCTCAGCAAGATTTCCTTCTCAACCCTGATTTTTACTGGTTACTGGTTACAATTGATAAGAGATCTTGCAGAATGTTTTCACATTCTTCACTGAACCAGAGATTTTTTTTTCTTTTTTTGGTTTCTTTTTTTTCACAGACTCCTGTTGCTGTATAGTTGAAGCTTTCTTAAGATAATCCCAGAAGTAATCTACGTCTTGTATTTCTCTGCTGTCTATCATATCAGTGAAATAAATTAATAAGAGAAATCTTAAAATTCCACAGTTTATATATTACAAATTAAGAAATTCAATCGTTCCTGTACAGATATACTGAAAACAAGCAGCATCATTATTTACACTAAATGTCTGCAATATTCAATCTAAATGTTAGATTATTGAATAATATGAAATGTAGATGCATTTGCCACTAACAACCACTTAATTTATTTGAATTAAAATTTATTGACTGGCACTAATGAGGGCAAAGAAATTTGAAATGTGTATAACAAGCAAATACACTCAATGGATGATACTTTAATGCTGTAAAATTGTCAATAAAATTATTTTAAATAATTTTCTTTAACTCTTAGTCTATCTTTAAGAGACTTACATTCATTTTGATTTATGTAGATAAAAACAGATAATGTGACTACTAGTAATAACTTGTTTTTTCTGCAAGTTCTTGTAAGATGAAGTCTTGGTAACTTTGAATATAAAATTATAACAAATACATTTGTATTGATAGGATCACAAGGGATCGGCTGTCAGTAGAAAGAATGACGCCAGACACTCTGGCACTGATATTCACTTCTATCAAGGAGTCGGAAGCCGGGACTTACACCTGCTCGGCTGTTTATGCCGGAACACAGACCATCACTAAGTCAGTCCACATCAACACCATCTGTGAGTATAAGAAAACTCCATTGACAAAGTTTGTTTTATTTTTTACAGTTATCTATTTGAAAATTATCTTATTCTTAGGATAGTTTAAGTAAAGAAAACCGATTCAATCTTATTTAACATCCAAATTCTTCCAGTTAAAAAATGTTGAAAGAGAGTTAGTAACTGTAGGGGTATTAATAAATGGAACAGACATGTATACGAGATTTATATAATTCTGGATATGTATACTGAATGGCCACTTCATCCCACTCAGTAGTGGATGAAGACTCAGTTCGGTAATCCAGACAACCTACATGGCCGGTGACAGTCTACCTTATCAGATTATTCTAATCAGGGGTGGCAACTCTCCTCTAAGATACTTAATCACTCTAGTTATGGTTCAAAATTGGGCCCTATTCACTCCCTCATGTATGCCATTGATCACCCAGAGAGCACTTCTAGTGGGGAGATGGTTCTCTATGCTGATGACACCTCTTTTATTGTTTCACACAAAAACAGAAACATCTTTTTAAAAGAACTGTCAGAACAAGTAACTCTTAAATAACTGGTTCATTGCAAATGTCCTTCGTTTAAATGCTAACAAGACTCATTTTATCAGCTTCAATATGAACCATATTTATTTCCCTTTAAATAATGCTTCTTTTCTGTCACCAAATTTCAACACTGACTCTTTACGAGATTTCTTGGTGCCGAAGCGGATTTAGCCTAACATACTGACCAATTGCTCCCCAGAAGTTTAGCAGAGTTCTTTATCATATTTTAGCTCTTCAATATTATAGATCTGAACATTCTAAAACAAGTTTATGTTGCATATGTATATTCCTTTACTGCATATGGACTGTTATTTGGGAAAGATTTTCTGAACCATTATAGGTTTTCTTATGCAAAAGAACATACCTAGACCCATGATAGGCTCTCGTCACTATGGTTCATGTAAAAAATCATACTTTACCTTTAAACAAACCTTTTAAAGAACGTACACAAAGAAATACAAAATGAAAATTTTAATACATTTTTAACTAAATTAAAATATACCTCGTAAGTAATGCACTTTATCGTTTTGATAAAATATAAATTCTAATTATTGTTTGAGTGTTATTGTTTTATAATTTATTTATATCTATAATATAGAAATAAATAAATTGCTACAATTATGATATTTAATGTTAGTATGCAAAATGAAATGTGAAGAGATAAAAAAAATTGTACATAGCCATGTTGTGTTTGTGCTTTATCCGTAGTCTGTAATTCAAGTCATACCTGATTTGCATGCTTGAAATTGGGATTTATACAGAATGTGAAAACAATATATGAACCAAATGTTTGCCTTGCCTGCAGGCACTAGCAGATGGTTAGACCCATTGTTACATGATCATAGATCCACGGTTGTCAGGTAACAATTTTTGTATTTGTTTCATTCTTGATATAATAAAGAACCTTATAATCTTCTTATTTTAAAATAATCAAAAAAGTAAATTAGTCCCAATTTGACTGCTATTATAATTTATTTTAACCGAGGAAATGCTCCCGCAAGGTTCATGAGATAAATTGTTAAGTGCAGTTACAAAATTTGTGATGTCATGATTCATCTCACGCCTGGTTTACACCTCACAAGCCAGGAACACATTACTAATAAACACAACTTATGAGAGTAAACCTGGCATTTCAATTACTGTACTTAAACATTCTTATGACCAACTGAAAACACATTGGTAATACAAATAAAAGCAATCGTACCGTCAATTGCATCAAATTAGAGAGAGGCCCTGTCAATTGCGTAAGATATGAGAGAGAGTCTGAATAAATCAAATTTGTCTGGCATGGATAAAAATTTATACAATCAGTGTGTTTTATTTATTTTTCAGCTGCAAATGTGACTTTTTCTTTTGCAACCTTTTACAATACTATTTAGAAGAAGATGCTTCTTTATTTTAGTAAGACTATTAATGGATATGTTAACCTCAGATAACTTGAAGGGCCATGAAAGAGATAAACTGATGGTAATCACTTTAACATTCCACCCTGGTCAAGGTTTGAAAAAATAGAAAGTGTATTATTTAAAGGAAGTGCTTGATCTGTCAGTAATTAACTAATGCATTACGATGAAGATATGACAAAACACTGGATTTGGTATGTTTAACTGCTGTCATTGTGGGTTTCTAGCATCAGTTAAATATATTGAACACACTATTCAGTGGTCATGAATGTTTCAGATGCAATTACGTGGATAGACGCACCTGAAGAACAGTTTCCGATTTTGGGCAGCAGGTACAAAGTGAAGTGCAAGGTTCAAGCGAATCCATCGCCCATTGTAGACTGGCTGAGGAACGGACAGCAGATCGTCTCATCAGGATCCAAAGATGACCACCTCATCATTGATGCCGACGGCCTCGTCATTCAGAATGTGACGGAGGAGGATGATGGTATCTACATCTGTAGAGCAATTGTCCTGGACACTGGGGAATTAAATGAACGCAATATCAAAGTCGAGGTAAGAACATTATCAGCTGCAATATATATTAATTGAAACGGTAATTAATAAATTCATTCTCCTTTAATGTAGGTAAGTAATATAAAAATTGAATAATCATCCTTAGATTTTATATCAGAAGGAAATAATCTGCATATCAAATTAGATGTCTATGAATACTTGATGATCCAGTCCTTTCCAAATAGTAATTTCAAGAGTTGATGCTCATGTTTCTTAAAGTAAAACCTTCTGTCATGACTCATAGACGGACATTATCAACTGGCCTCCTTTGAACCATTTTGAGGCCCAGTATAAAGGCTAATTCCTAGTGATTCTGTTCTTCAGACTGACAACACTCAAGAAATGATTGAAAAGCTCATTTCAGTTCAACATTTTATCTTTAACATACAATTTAATTTTTTATTTATAAAGACTTTATTATTTGTGAGCTTACAAATAATTGTAAATGACATTTTAATTGTAAGTATAGTAATAACAACTATAACTAAATGTTATAATGCATAATACATTATTAAAATCGTAAGATTTTAAAGTTTTGAAGTGGTCCATAAAGTAATAGCTAAATAAAGCAATTGATTTTCAACCTGCAGAATTTTCAACCACGATATAAGTTGCCATGAAACATTTTATATCTCTACAGAGTAGTTAAGTAAGAATACATTACTTTCCTATACTATTAGATATTTACATTGTTGAATCCTTACAATATAATAATTATAATAAAATAATTATATATATATATATATATATATATATATATATATATATATATATTGATCAATGAAGTGCACTTTTTAACCTGTGACTAGTAATATATTTTGATCCCGATCGAGGAAGCATGTCACATGACGTTTGATCCCCAATGAGGATCCACATCAGGTGATGTGGCCGCATGGCCTTGTGTCATTTCCCACCCTTTCCATCATAGTATCTTCCAATGGCTCCTAGAACTCTAAATACGGTGTCTTTTTATATTAGATTTGTCATTTCAACTCCTCAATTAAAATGATAGCAATTAGATGGTGTTATCGTAGACAGTTACAATTTTATGTACAGTTGATACAAATAAAATGGACAATGTAAATACAAGATCTAAGGAAAGAAAAGTAAACCCAAAATGAGTTATAAATTACAGCAATATGGGATCTATAGATAAATCTGATATAATGCTTTCTTACAATAACTGTAAAAGAATAACAGTGAAATGGTATACGAAGCTCTAATTTGACTTATTAGATATCATCATTCTCAATACATATTAAAGTTAAAAGAAGTCTTAATTATAAAGTATATATAATGGATATCCAAATGAACCTCATAAGGCATAAGTGAGCATACTTAACAGATTATCTTTGCAGTATTCTTTTACGTTTCTCATTCATAGGTAGCGGCCAAGGAAATTTGCGTGCAGTGAGCTGTAGGGCATTATTATCACAGTCATTGGGCGGGCGGGGTGGGGCGCCGAGCGTTATTAGCTGTATATAAATGTGACTCTATAAGTTTATTTACACACATTTATATACAGCTAATAACGCTCGGCGCCCCACCCCGCCCGCCCAATGACTGTGATAATAATGCCCTACAGCTCACTGCACGCAAATTTCCTTGGCCGCTACCTATGAATGAGAAACGTAAAAGAATACTGCAAAGATAATCTGTTAAGTATGCTCACTTGTAGAGAGGAGTCTAAGTGTAAGGATACTTCATATGAAAGTTCTGTTTGTAAATTTGCTTTTTGTGTATATCCGTGTTTTTCAGAATTATCATGTATAAAAAAAATTAATTAATTAATAATTTTGTGATATTGGGATCTTTTACATTTTTAAATCAATTTTATATTCATCTAGTTGTAAAATAAAACAAATTATAACAAAAAGTAAACAAAACTTTTTCTTGTTCCCTGAGTACTGTAATATAGTAAAACAAATCCTCAATGAAGGCTTGGCACTTGGCATGTCAGATGTAGATACTCTTCAACATGTTAATGCTTAGTGAAATCTCATTCACAACTCATTGTTGCCTATATTTTAATCATCTGTGTCTTAAGCTTAAACAAATAAAATGAACAATTTACATAGTGTTCAGTAAATTAAATTAGTAAATGTAGAACATTACATTTTAAAACTCTTTGATTTTATTCATGTAGTCCTTTAACAAAATTAAAACAAAAATAAATAACAGGCAGTTGCCAAACCGATGCATTTTTTTTACTATTTGAACTATTAAATTTTACAGCAATAATAACTCCATTTGTAATATTTTCTACCAGTTTTCCGTTAATGATTTATAAATGACGGTCATGGGTTGTGTAATGCTGTTGTAGTGAGTAAATGAGCTATGTTCGGTTTCCACTGCTTGTATTAAATGCTCAACATTCCATCACACATTCCTCTCTCCTAGCTTTGTCCATGTTACTAGCATAGTGTCACCTAAATGATACATATAAGCATGTTTTATTTAAAATTTAGTAGTACATGCGATAGTCTGAAGTGTTGAAAACAATTCTTTATTTGCCCTAGCAAAAAAATAGTCTCATTTCATAAAGGTTTAGTTTTTTTTAGTTAGTTCTCAGGTGATTTTTTAATAACAGATGTTATTGTTGGTAGATGTAATTTTGAAAGTGAATACATTGAAATATTGAAAGTGAAGATAAATTCAATAATTCAGGAATATATAGAATTAACTGTAACGATTGTAATAAGTTTTACATAGGTCATACGGTAAATTTTAACAAAAGATATAAAAACAATTTCTATGCTTTTGAAAATAAGAAACCTGAAAGATCTAATGTAGCTAAACACCTTCTAAATTGTACCCACAGTTTGAATAAAATAGATGAAAATGTAGATATTCTAAAAGTATGTAAGAAGGGTAGGATTATGAACAACACGAATGCATACAATAAAGATATTAATTCAATAATTCCAGCTTGTTCAAGGCAATAAGTGATTCTAAGTCACTATCTCTATATTTATTCACCATTATTTTATTTTATAAATACCGGGTGTTTCAAAATGAATAGCGGGGTTTTAAAGTGTTATAATATTTATTACATCAAACTTACAGCCACAAGTGATATATCAAACAAAAGAGGAACTCAAACAGTTTTACATAATAGCCTACAAGTGTTCAATGTGGGCACCGTTCGTTACTCGGCACACGTCAAGACGATATGCGAGTTCTTCCCAAACTTAGGTTAGTGTCTCATTAGTAATTGCCGCAACAGCTGTTTCAATCCTGTTCCTTAATTCGGGAAGGTTGGCTGGCATTGGAGGCACATACACTCGATCCTTAATAAACCCCCAAAGATAGAAATCACACGGCGTTAGGTCGGGTGACCGTGGAGGCCATGGATAACAAGCGCCATCATTAGGCCCCTTACGGCCAATCCAGCGGTCGGGTACTGTGAGGTTAAGCCAATCGCGTACCTCGTTATGCCAGTGAGGCGGCGCACCATCTTGCTGAAAGACGAAGTTCTCTGGTTCATCCTGTGTCAGTTGAGGGAAGAGCCATAGCTGTAGAGTATCCAGATAAGAGGGACCACCAAAAAAGAAAGGACCATAAACTTTCTGTCGGGATATGGCACAAAAAACATTCAATTTAGGGGAGTCTCGTTGCACTTGTTCCATCATGCGGGGATTTTCTGAACCCTAAATCCGAACATTATGGGTGTTTACTTGACCACTAAGGTGGAAGGTCGATTCATCACTGAATACGACAAGATCCAGAAAATTTTCATTGTCATTCAACAACATGTCGTTAGCAAAGTTGGCACGTAAAACATGGTCAGTAGGCTTCAGAGCCTGTAACAACTGCAAACGATAAGGACGTAGTTGCAAGCGTCGCCGCAAAACTCTCCAAACAGTCGTCACAGGAATTGCTAATTCACGACTAGCCTTCCGAACGGATTTCATAGGGCTACGCGTAAACGAATTACGCACTTGCTCAACGCTCTTTTCACTAGTTCTTGGTCGTCCCGTACTCTTGCCTTTACAAAGGCAGCCAGTGTCTTCAAACTGATGATACCATCTACGAATATTGTTATCACCTGGAGGATCACAACCGAACTTAATCCGGAACGCACGTTGCACAGTAACAACAGATTCCGTCTTTGCAAACTGTAAAACACAAAACGCTTTCTGTTCTTTAGTCGCCATCTTTGCTACTAGCACTTTTTAACGGATTGCAGCGGAAACATTCCGCACTGATGCCAACAAACAAAACTGTTTGAGTTTCTCTTTCATTTGATATATCCCTTGTGGCTGTAAGTTTGATGTAATAGATATTATAACACACTAAAACCCCGCTATTCATTTTGAAACACCCGGTATAAAAACAGTAATGTTAACCTGTAACTGTTAGTTTATTATAGTTGATTAATGTTGTGGTTGAAAAATGCTAGGTCATTTATTTGTACTTATCTGAGAAGGTAACTTTGAAGTAAATATTTTTCCTCAACGATAACAAGGACAAAAAAATATGATAGCTGGGGGGGGCGGAGCGGCAATCCTTTTGAGAACTTTGAAGTCATGAGGCGAGGTAGTGTGTGGGAACTTTTTACCACTCCCAGTATCTTCCATTGAGCCGATATATCGGGCCACATTCTGTTAACAAGGATCAGGGCTCAGGGGGGATAGACAGGTATGAGCAAAAAAAATAACAAAATTAGGAACTGTTATAATATAAATTGAACAAATATTATGGTTATCAAGGTAAACGTAGTTTACCGAAATCTGAAATCGATCACCATAACATTAGTAGCCTATACGGCGGAGCTATTTTCATGTATTGTAGTAATTTATTCACCATACTTCAGAAGCAAATAAAAAAAGGGCCACATTTCAACAATTTTTTACTGTTTGGAAATTAGTGTGTTTATGTCATTATATCATATAGTATAATTGCCATAAAACTATATGATAGTTTATTTGAAATTGGTTTTTATTTAGTTAAAAATAATTAATAAACCGTACAACATTTATAAAACGTAAAATAAATTGTTAGGTGGTATTTTTTTACCATTACTTTGTAACTTAATTTACTTAGTTTTTAGTAAAGCGTATCCTTTAATGCTTAAGCATATGTTGAGAATTGTTGTGGCGTTCATTTAATACTATTTTGTTTTAGTCTTCTACCGAACAAAAAATGATACAAAATAGAAAGCAAATTGATGCCTTTTATTAATTTAACCACATAAGAACTAATATTTAGAGCACAATTCAACAGCTTTAAGGAATATTTACAAAAACCATGCTTAGTAACGTAATTTACTTAGTTTTTAGTAAAGTATATCCTTATGTTTATAAATCAAACTCTACGATTGTTTTTCAATTGTAGAATATAAGTATGGTAAGCCTATGCCTAACCACGTCAAATGTTAACCGTTTTGAGAATAGCAAGAATTATTATTTTGGAAATCATTTCAAGTAGAAATTCAATATTTTAGTAGACCCCCAATTTTATCAGTGAATAATTTGATTTGCTGTAAAAAGTCTACTTTTCTAAACAAATATTACTATTTTTTACAAAAACAAAATGGCATAATAACATGTTAATAAGAAATAAACTGCAGTAGCAATACCGGTACTGACTGGAAAATTGACAATTGTTGAAAAGAATTGGCCTTTCTGCTCAACATATATTCAGATAAAGAAGCCAACTGAGGAGGCGGCAGCTAGGGGGGAGGATTAATTGGGGTTTCCAGTTGAAAATACTATGAAAACTTACTATATAGGAAATGGTTGAAGGAACTACATTGTACTCTGTCCGGCGGAGTAAACTTCCTTCACCTAAAAAACTGGACGTAGTTCCAACTTCTCTCGCCAGGGTCGCATGACTTCTACATTTTCTTTCCCTTTAGAGCCCTCTTAAGTTGACTGTTAACCAAATACTAAAGTCATTATTTATTGATCGATTTAAAACAATCAATATTTAATTATTCGATTAGTTATTTAAAAGTAATCAAATTGTTGTAGTTTTAATTATGAGGCATTTGGGATTTATTTCATTGCAGTTGCTAATTTAGTTACTGTAGAAATGATAATTTGTTCAATAATTGGACTAGATGAATTTAAAACTGCTTATTTCTAAATCTAAGTAACTAAAACTGCAGGAATATATCAAATATTTAAGTTCAGTGCTATGGAACAGGCCTCGTCAGATCCTGCCCATATGATGGGCTAACTCAGAACCTTACACATGTTGGTGTACGACAATCAATATACCGTTATGACATGTGAACTGAATACAATATTGTAGCATATTGTAATAACAGATGATAAAGGGAGCACAATAAGAGAAGTAAACAGCTGTTAACATTAGTATTAATGTGACATTACATGCGTAACGAGGGCAATAACTGTAGAGCCATGCTAACTGCCTTTGTTGTGTGGAATGCTGCACAGCTCAAATTGTTACACCAGCAAGTGGACCTGACGTGCTGTTTGCCCTACATTAACAAGTGTAACTAAACTAAAAGACAGAATACAACGTGACACATTTTTCCATTAACATTTAAAAATATCATCAGAATCGAATTTTCAAAATCGACCAGTTTAAAGAAACATTAAACTGAAAATTGCTATACATAAAATCAACACCATATGCTTCACTCTTGTGATCTTTTGATGGACCATTTTTCACTTTACACTCACACAATTTCTACCCTACTCTGTGTTACCATTTCTACTTTATCATACTCTGGTATAAGTGGATTAGAAAATTTGTAAATCAACTGTCTTAAGCAATATCTGGATTATGCTTTTACTATTTAGAGATGATTGTGAAACAGTCTCAAACTTCTGGCTAAGATCAAGTTTATATATATTATGTTTTTTACATTGTATCCTAATATTGTTGTTAACATTCTTTTATATATATATATATATATATATATATATATATATATATATATATATAGTTTGTTACATTGTATCCTAATATTGTTGTTAACATTCTTTTATTCATCATCTTACACTGGTCTTATTAATTGAATTAGACTATTTCTATTTATATTATTACTATATAGTTTATTTTAACTTTATAAATGCAAAAGACATAGTATGTCAATATTGAAACATGTTCTTTCAAGTTGGCCAGAATGTACCCAGCCAACATGGGAGTTTGAACATGGGTCAGAATGGAAACAGTATTCTTTTAGGTGAGACAGAAAATATCCTTTTTGTGAATATTTAATGATTTCATTGAAACGTATTCCAAGAAACCAAAGTAAAATAGGCATATCAATAGTAGATCAGTGCTTTGGTATGTTTTATAGAACAGAGATTGTGCAGTGAATGGAAGTAGGCAAGGATCCTGATATTGCTTTATGTAGTTTTCAGTCTTGGATCTCTGAGGGCTTGTCTCTGTGCTCGCTTAACACCAGCAATATCACATAGGTTTACTCTTTTACTGGTAGCTCAGTTTTCAATATGACTACAGTATGTTTAATATATTATCCCTAAATTTGAATGAGAGTTCTCGTTGTTATGGGATTGGGAGGGTTTCAGAAATGTGTTAAGAGTGCTGTACCTTCCATTATATTGTTTTTGATTCTCGATAAAGTCAATGTTAGTTTAAAAAAGATTTAAGCTTTATTTACGATCATATAATTTTAATCTTGTCCTGTTTTGTAAGTGAACACAATTGTCAAATACTCCTGAGATCAGATTTTAATATTATACGGAATTTAATTTTTATTAGGTACAAATACATACAAATAACTATTGTTCTAATTTATTATTAATTTTTAAAAATAAACCAAAACCCGTTGGAAAAAATCTAACCTAAGGGGGCATAAGTAACACATATCCTATAAAGCATGTTAAAATTTAAAATATATTTGTTAAAAAATGTAAGAGCGAAATGTTTTCAAGTAAAGTAATGTCCAACTGCAAAACTCAGGCATTAGCTACTGATAAACGCACTGCCTGATGGCAAAGAGAGGAAGAGAGCAACTGCCACAACAGTTCAAATCACACAATGGTTTGGTGACAGACGGACAGACAACAACCGGTCTTCTGATAGTCGACAGAGTTGCAAGTAGTTCCAAAGTCAATACCATGTAGATGGTTAGAGGCTTGATTGGGACAACATTTTTCATTAGAGAATACAACATTTCAACATTGAGTTAAAGCAAGATCTGAGTTTCCTTTGGAGATTTCCAGTCATTAAAATAAATTCCATTTACATTGTTAAACCCATATCCAATCATATCCATGTTTTATACTAAGTGAACAAACTTTGTTCAAGAGACAGAAAAAATATAAAGTTAATTCATTTCTACTACATGATAAATTCAAATCAGACTCAGCTCGAATATTGTCAGAATTTATTGTGTACTGTAAAATAATACAGGAAAAACAACTAACATTACAGAACAAGTTACTGCACAAAAGCCATACGTTCAGTAGAGAGTTAAGATATCCGATAAGTATTGCCACCTACCGGATATCTAGTTAATCACGAATACCAGAAACACTCTGGACCCAGATGAAGTTGCATCATAATTTGTGAGTGAACTCCACTCACAGTCTGCTGAACATGGTTCTGTTGTGTACAAAAATAATATATACATGGGCTGTGCAAAATTATTTGTGTATATAAATTTTATACTCATGGGGTCGAAAGTGTTAAACCTTATTACTTTTAAAGTTTGTTTGTGAAAACAGCCATTAGTCTGTGCTCCATAAACACACTAAAAATGGTTTAATGGGTTTTACTATTCATAATCCTCATGAATACAATAAGTTCTTACATAGATGTATAGGTGCTGTACACATGAGTACCACAACCTGAACAGCTGTTCTGTTCCAGGAATCACATAGAGGTTTTTTAACCAACCAAACTACTACATTTCAACAAATATGATCATTGCTTTCTAAGTAACAATTCAAAAAATAATATATTTGTCATATGAAAAGAAAGTTTAAATAACTTAATGGCTGTTAGGTACATACACCACCTGTATTTGAAGAAACTATGCCTTCTACAGTGGAAGTAGTAGAAGGAGAAGTAGCCAGCGTGACTTGTGTCGCTAAAGGAAAACCCCCACCTCAGTACTCCTGGATAAGAGGCGTCGATGACCTCAACTTGGCTAGCAGCGACCACTCCACTGTTAATGAAAACACAGGTAATGTCACCTACTCAAACAGTACTTACTCTTACCTTTCTATATGTGTATGTCTTGCTCACTCACGATAGTCATCACTTGGTCATCTCACTCACCTAAGCACTACAGTTTGTAACATATGCGTTGTGAGCATTCACAATGTCAGGAGTGCCATCAGCTTGCATGTGTCCGAGTGGGATCATACTGAGACTTATGTTGGTGAGCCAATGTGAAATTACCTTTGCTACAGTAAAGTACATTTGTTGTTTGTTAGCTTGTTTGAACTTTTGAACAATTTGATTGGTACCTTCCCTAGTTTTTAGTGTGGTAAAGTTTTTTTATTTTAATGTTAGTGTTAAGCTTCCAAATGAATTTTTGTATCTTGTTTTCGTCAGAAACCTGTGTCACTTGGCTGCTTTTATAAGCTAGTTGATTACTTAGGTGGAAGGAGGCTACATCGATTTTTGATAGGTTAGGATTCAGCTTCCAGGTTCGAAATATTCTTCGAGGGTTGCAAGATTGTTTGTGAATGTTTCTTCAGTAACTGTAAAGTCCTTGTGTTGTTAAGCTAAAGCAATATTGTCT
Source organism: Stictocephala bisonia (assembly GCA_035578905.1). Classification (NCBI taxonomy): domain Eukaryota; kingdom Metazoa; phylum Arthropoda; class Insecta; order Hemiptera; family Membracidae; genus Stictocephala; species Stictocephala bisonia. The sequence goes on from JAQJVL010000023.1 coordinate 1,367,711, forward strand.
GCATAAATAAATTTTCTAGACTTGGTGATTGGGATGTCAGCTGTATACACGTTAAATAAAATTGGAGCAAGTACGGACTCCTGTGGCAGACCATCCTTCAGCTTTCTAAAAGAGCTTTCTTCACGACCAAGATAAACTTTTATTAGCCTGGCACTTAGCATTGACTCCAGAAGTCGCAAAAGAAAGGTACAGGGAAGGAGGCTGTAGAACTTAAAATGACAAACCTTTGCTTCATACTGTGTCATAAGCTGCTGTAAGATAAACAAAAGCTACAGATGTTTTTAACCTGTTTTCAAACTCGTTCTCGATAAATGATGTCAGAGCCAGGATCTGGTCGCTACAACTTTGGCCAGAGTGGAAACCAGCCTGCTCAGCTGGAACATTAGAATCGAGAATGAGTTGTATTACAGTCTTTCCAGCAAGTTATAACAAACACTAAGAAGAGATATAGGGCAATAACTTTCCACTCGTTTAGGGTCTTTACCAGGCTTCAGAACAGCTACTACTTTTTAACGCTTTAATGCTTTTGGCAAATTGCCTATAATTAGTATCTTTTTGTAGACAGTTTGAATGGGATGTTTGACAAATGGGGATTGACAGTAGACTAGTCATGTGATTGCGGGGAGTCTATCCAAACAATGGATCACATATTTACACAATCGTAATCCGGGTTGGACCGTGTCTGGTTATTATGTACACTATGTGCAAATTGCCGACGTTTCGAGCACATTGCAGCACTCATCTTCAGGGCGATACACTCTGCTACTCGATCCACAGAGTATATACTCTGTGAATATACTCTGTGAATCGAGTAGCAGAGTGTATCGCCCTGAAGATGAGTGCTGCAATGTGCTCGAAACGTCGGCAATTTGTACATAGTGTACATAATAACCAGACACGGTCCAACCTGGATTACGATTGTGTAAATAGCTTGAATATCGTATTGGAAGTCTCCATATGAAGAATGGATCGCATAGTTTCAGAGTGCTCATTACACTGTTTTACGGAGGGATTAGCTAGCATAAATAGAATCAGTGAGGCAGGTCTTAAATGGTTTGATGAATTAGATTTAGCTTTGTGACAGGAGATCACTTGTTATTTACTAATTTTTAATTCTTGTTATAATCAAATGACTTTTGGATTTTTTTTTTTTTTTTTCAAGTATAAAACAGCTTTTATATAATTTTAAATTTAAAAAATGGTAGCTGACAAAAAACCATTGGCCCCCATTTAACTGAGAAGTACTTCATTAGTCAAAAGCCACTCCTACAACCTAGAATCATAATAACCAAGTGATTTTATCCCAATGTTTTATTATTATGAACAAAACCCTATGGGTTTTTACAGGTGTGTTGACTATCACAAGAGTTACCAAGGGGGACAATGGGGAAATCAAGTGTATGGCGACCAATGCTGCTGGATCTATAGAGAAGTCAGTGAACCTTGTAGTGATCATCAAACCTCAAGTAATGGACATCAGGAACATCTCTATAGCTGAGACGAGGGAGGCGAGGCTGGTGTGTCGGGCCACTGGAAACCCTCTGCCCAAAGTCACCTTCAGGTACTTTGTTTAGTCTGCATGTTGTAATCTTCACAACTCAAGTGAACCGATTCAGAAATATAAATGATACTCGTTGCTTATTTTTTGGTTTCTTTAGTCCTCATTCTAACAAAGATTAGTCTGCGAGAGGTCGCAAGTGAGCGGATGTACCAACATTGTTACAACGTTATTTATGAAGGCAAACTTATGACCGTTCATATACCTTTCTAATAATTTATAATAAAAGTCTAGTCATGTCTGTCAACGCACTCCACTTCTTATTTTTCTCTCTAGACCACCTTCTTCATACATGGTAAGCAGCTGCAGCCCACCCTCGTACTATCAAAACATTGCTGGACTCATCGAGGGTGGGTGTGAAGGCATCGAACTCAGGAAGATGACACAGAAAAAAAAAACAAGTTGAATGGCAAAAATATTGTTTATTATAGGAAAATAAAAAAAACATTAAATTCAAAAGTATTAAAAAAGAATATTAAGTTACAAAAAAAATTTAAACATTTACGGACAAAATGGGCTATTGACCGTTTGTGAAAAGTTACGATCCTTATAAAAAATATCAAATATATTTATATGTCTATATGGCCTCGAGGTAAAAGAAATAAATAAATAAAGAAAACAAGATCAACAAATATCAACAGTACAAAGTATCAATAAAATGTAAGCTATATCAAAAAATAGGTTAGGTCTAATAACATTTTTTTATAAATATATAAATATAGAGCTCTAAAAATGTATAACAAGAATAAATGTATAATACGTAACAACACATAGCATAAACATGTAAATAAATAATAATAATGACAACAAATAAATAAAAACTACATAATAAATGACTACAAATAAAACAAAGACAATATTTAACTCTCTAAGTGATAACGACACGGTCCGTGTCGTTATTACGCCCGTGTGTAGTGATAACGACACGGAGCGTGTTGTTTCATAAACGCGCCCTACCGTCACTATTTATAGTCCGATCCGGTTATTTTTTATACTAAACTAAAGCAGAATAGTTATATTTATCATTCCTCTATGCCGTTTCATTTTCGTAATGTTCCAGTTTCACGAAAAACACATGTGTTTCCCGTTCATTGACAGCTGACTGGCGGTAACCAACAGCATTAGTTGTCTTGTAGCTACATTGGTTATGCGTTCGTTTTATTGTTAGTTTTATTTTATAATTACGATTACTTATGTTCATTTTTATATAATTCAGTATTAAGTGATTCTTTTATGTGTGTTTTTTAAACACTAACAGTGATGGAAAATATGGAAAGGAAAATTTATTTACATGAAGTCGCATTTTTCTACATTTTCTGAGTTTACCATTTTTTTTTTTGTCGTGCTATAATAATCACTTTTTTGTACATAAGAGCTATTGTATATCATTCTTTTCAGTATGAAGTTTGAAATCTTTTGTATATCTTGGAATTTCTATAATAACTTATTATAAAAAACTGTGGGAGCTCAAAAATGAAAAAAATTTGGAAAAAATGTTTTATAATACTTACACGGTGATATCTTAACACTTTGAAGCCTGGGCCCTTAATACTCCGTTTGGCATGGAATCCTGGGGGTTTTATGTTCACATTAAAAAAATTTTAAATGCCTTATAAATTTCATAAAAAGGTTATATTATATATCTTTGTAAAGGGGAGAAAATTTTCTTTTCAATGATGGGCAAAACTTTAGGTGTTGTACATTTTTTTATTTTTTACAGAAGCTACAAATAAGTACAAAAATATGTAAAACAAAAAATAGCTAAATATAATAACATATAATAATATAAAATATAATAACATATAAGCTAAATATAATATAAGCTAAATATAATATAAGCTAAATATAAATAATATAATAATATAAGCTAAATATAATAACATATAATAAATATAATAGCAAAATATAACAACATAAACAATGTTGACATGAACAATACCGCTCGGCGCGCGCTCATTCCAAGTCTCACGTCAGCTGTTACGATAGTTATTTATCCAAGATCAGATGTAGATAAAAAAAAATAATAGACTGATAAAATATAACAACATATAATAAATATAATAGCAAAATATAACAACATAAACAATGCTGACATAAACAATACCGCTCGGCGCGCGCTCATTCCAAGTCTCACGTCAGCTGTTACGATAATTATTTATCCAAGACCAGATGTAGATAAAAAAAATTAATAGACTGATAAAATATAATAACAGATAACTAAAAGACATATTCAGATGACCTAAACCCGATTATATGCCGATAATAAAGATATAATGAATTAAATATGGGCGCCCGAGAATTCTCGGGCGTCAGCGAGTACGCCAGTTTGCGTCGCCCGATCTATCTTCGGGCTTAGGCTTCAAAGTGTTAAAAAAAAGTTAAGGTAAGTTTTTATTTTATTTTTGCATCTTATATAGAATTTAATTTTGAACATTTTGATATATAACATGTTATATATAAGGCATTGTTTCAATTTATTATGTAATTATCAAAATAAGTCTACGCGACAGCGAAAAATGGGCTATCACTGAGGAGAAAAATGATCATCACTTGTAGGGTTAAATTTATATTAGGCAGCTGTACATACGGGGTCTCAGACAACAAAAGAAATTTGGAAGTTTTGGGCAATTTGGAAAAGTTAAAAACAAACTAAACAAAAGAATTAAATTAATAACTACACCGAAATCCAGCAGGCTAAACTGGGCGACTCCTAATGGGAACAACAAAGTGAAGAATTAATTTTCCCTTTTCTGACCACGATGGTCTCACTATAAATGCCCCCTTCAGCATGGGTTATACGACAAAAATACAATCTGAAGAAGACAATTTATTCAATCTAGAGTCAAGCAATTACTTTAAAATGGTTTTGCCAAAAACCTCAGTAGGTGCCTTGGCACATAAACTGAGCTGCTATCAATGGAATAATATACTGAACTCAACAAATTCCACTGCTAGTAATACCTTTCAAAATTTTTTTCAAAAATTAGTTGATAACATAAACTTTTATGCAAAAATAAAAAGAGTCAAAACAAATCATTGCACAAAATTGAAACATGATTGGTATTCTAATGATCTGGCTAATATGAAAAACAAATTATTGTTATTGGATAGTATTATCAAAAAAAAAAACAAAACAGACACATCAAAAATTAGGCAACAATTTTTAAACTTAAAAAACCAATATAGGAAATCGATTAAAGATGCTAAAATATTACATAATACTAATCTGATTGAAAGGAGTAGTAATAAGTGTAAAACTGCTTGGAAAGTGATAAAATGTGGTAGTAAACAAAGTACATCGAGTAAAATAAACCCTGGAATTTCACCTGACACATTTAATAATTTTTTTGTAGACTCTGTTAATGAAATTAAAACTAAAGTAAGTAATCCTAGATATAGTTCAGAGGAGCTCATTCAACTTGTTTCAGTAAATTCTCAAGATTTTTCATGGAAACAAATAACTCCAGAAGATATAGTTACTACAACCGGCAAACTTAAAAATTCTGATAGTTGCGATGTTTACCTTATTTCTAATAATTTATTAAAAAAAATAATAATATCTATTGCCACTCCTCTATCCTACTGCTTTAATCTCTGTCTCATGGAGGGAGTATTTCCTAATGAGTTAAAGGTGTCGCGAATATGCCCAATTCTTAAAAAAGGCTCAAGGGACAAGCCGCAGAGCTATCGTCCAATTTCTATAATTCCATCATTATCAAAATTATTTGAAATTTTAATCTGTGAACAACTAAGTGCCTATTTAGAAAATAATAAGTTTTTAAGTGATTCACAATTCGGATTTAGAAAGGGAAAATGCACAATTGATGCTGTAGATATGCTGGTGCACGAAGTGCTATCAGCTTTTGAAGGAAAAGCTTTCGCCCAGGCAACCTTCTGTGACCTGAGCAAAGCTTTTGACTGCGTAAATCATTCTGAATTATTAATGAAATTGAACTACTACGGTATTAAAAATACTCAACTCAAGTTTTTTAAATCCTATTTCTTTAATCGTAAACAAAAAGTTTTCGTGGACGGTGAGTGGTCCCAGGAGATAGAAGTCACAAATGGTGTTCCTCAGGGATCGGTCCTGGGACCCCTATTGTTTTTAATTAGCATAAATGTCCCTCCAAATTTTGTAAATAGTAAAACTTATCTTTATGCCGACGATTCAACCTTTTTTAATTCAAATTCAAACTCTGAACAACTTAAATCACTAGGTGAAAGAACACTAAAGAAAGCATCTGAATGGTTCAAATCATATGGATTTCTCCTAAATGAAGATAAAACTAAAGAAGTAACATTTTCTTTAAGACCGGTCAGTGAAAACAATTTAAGTGATAATTCAACTGACAGTGTTAAATTTTTAGGAATTTTTATAGACAAAACTCTGTCTTGGGGACCACATGTAGATTATATTAGTGGTAAATTATCCAGAGTAATTCATTTATTAAAACGATTAACTTACTGTGTGCATCAAAATTATATTAGATCGGCTTATTTTGCTTACTTTCAGTCAATATTTAGATATGGAATAATCTTTTATGGGAATTGCAGTAGGATAGAGGAAATCTTACTTCTGCAGAAAAGGGCTATAAGAGCAATCTCAAATGTAGGTCCTACAGAACATTGTAAACCCCTATTTGTTAAATTGAATATTCTAACTGTCATAAATATTTACATCTTTGATTTGATTTTATATGTTTTAAGAACTCCTGGTATAATTAAAAAAAGTGCTCATCAGTATAAAACTAGGATTAAAGATCAAGCTACTATTAATTTTGTTAGATTAAATAAAACTTCAAACAGCCATAATATAGTTTCACTTAGAGTTTACAATAAATTAACCAACTTGATTGACAAGTATTCAGAAAAATCTTTCTGTAATAAATTTTTTAACTGGCTCCTGAAGAACCCATTTTATTCTATTGACGAATTTTTTAATATTCCTAATATTGATTTTTGATTCATTCCACTTAATAAACTTATAATATAATTAGCTCCTAAAGCAGCCTTTTCATTTAATCAACTTTTTATTTATACCTATTTTTTATTTAATTAATTAAATAAACTGTAAAGGTATGTAATTGCTCATAATCAATTAACTATTTATTATTATTATTTCTATCTATTCATGTTTTGAATTTATATTCTTAAGAATCTATTGACTAGCATATATGTGCTGTACATATGACTTTGTCAATGCTATAATAGTTGTATGACAAATAAATGGAATTTGAATTTGAATCTTAGCTCAGATACCCAATTGTAAGGCAACAATTGTAGAAGCCAGATATGATAGACAAGAAGATTTAGTACTCTGGCCAACAACTCCGTGTGAAGTTAGCAAAACTATCAAGTCACTCAAAATAAAAAACTCAAGTGGCTTCGATGCTGTTCCATCTAAGGTCGTTAAGCACTGTGAAAGAGAATTGATACATTCCCTAACAAATATTATTAACAAGTCTTGTATTAATACAAATGACTATTTGCACAGGGAAAATGCTCAAATAAGCTCAAAACCGCCAAAGTGTATCCAAAATTTAAAAAAGGTGACTCAACTGAAACACAAACCTATAGACCAATATCACTCCTCTCCACCTTCTTAAAAATAATAGAAAATATTGTTTTGGCAAGGCTACTGCAGCTTCTTTCACAACATCAGCTACTGACAGAAGAACAGCATGGCTTCACAGCGGGTAAATAAAAAAATACAGCAATCATAACCATTATAGAAAACCTCATAAAATCTATTGAAGAAGGAAATAACCACCGCAGTTTTCCTCGATTATAGCAAGGCTTTTGACTGTATCAGTCATGACTTGCTTCTTAAAAAACTAAAGAACATGGGAGAATGGTTCAAAAGCTACTTAACTAACAAATCCCAAGCAGTAGAGAGATAAAGAGCCCTAAATCAGATGCCTTTGTGGAAACCATATCCAAACAAGCCATAATCAAGTCAGGAGTCCTCAGGGCTCAGTTCTAGGACCTGTCCTGTACATAATCTTCACAAGCGACCTTCCTCGCTACCTCGAAGACTACTGCAATACAATCATGTATGCGGACGATACCGCTCTGTTGCTTAAAAATAAAAAGGCCACTGATGTTGAAATGAAATCTTTCATTGCTTTGGAAATGGCACAACAGTATTGTCATGCAAACAGTCTGGTACTAAATGAAAAAAAAGCCAACTGCTTATCATTGGGAAGAAAAGAGAGAAAGTTGCAGGATTGCCAGATGTGATGCAAATGTCACAAGTAACATATTTAGGAGTAGTAACAGTTGATAAACTTATCTGGTCTGACCACCTAGACAAGTTGTGCAGCAAACTCAGCTCTGCTCTGTATGTACTACGAAGGCTGAGACACATATCTAGTGATGACACTACAAAAATACTTTTCTCTGTTTGAGGCACATGTACGATATGGGATAGCAGTGTGGGGTAATTCCTCTAAAACAAACATAACGAGGGTCCTAGTTCTGCAAAAAAAGGCAGTTCACATTCTGGCTGGCCTTGGACACAGGGAATCATGCCGCACAGCCTTTAAACAACTAAAGGTGTTAACTGTAGTGAGTCTTTTCATCCTAGAAACAGCCTTACATGCTAAGAGACAAAACCTGCAGAGAGGAACTGACATACACAATTACAACACTAGAAGAGCTAACAACATAGTACTTCCAATCCATCATCTCACACTCTATGAAAAACAACCGACATATCTGGGAGCAAAATTCCTCAACATCCTGCTGGAAAAATGTCAATTGTGAGAAGAAGTTGAGAAGAAACATCATTGCATGGCTACATCAGCGCCCCTTCTACACAGTGGATGAGTTTGAAAACTGGAGACAAGTTTTATAAAAAAAATACAGACTTGAATCTTTTGTATTGATTTTGGTGACACATTTACTGTTCTCAGTGAATAATGTAAATAAAGAATTATTGTCTATTGTCAAAGATTTAAGTAGCTGCTACTGTCCGTGGATTATGTGTATACTGTCCACAAAAAATTAAAAGGCAAACACATTATATGAATCGAAATGTGTAGTATTGATTTTTGAAGATCATATCATTCATTATGCACAAGTTGCAATGAAAATGAAGATACAAGAGATTATTAGAACTAAGACTCCTTTAAGTAGCCTTAGTAGTTTCGTACTTCAACTATAAGTTATTGGATAATATACTAATAAATTATAGATTGTCATATAAAATATGTTTAAAATCTATTCTAAACAACTAAAAGTAGTTTTACTATATGTATTAATATATATTAAATATTAATATTAATATATATACTGTAAAATATCAATTATATATCATTAAACATGAATAATTTTATTCCAATTAACTATTAACAATAAATTTTAAACATAAAAAAATTCACTATTCTGTATAACACTATAGATGAGCTTACTTGCTAGCTACGGTCGCAGTTTTGATGACGCAACCTCTCACAAGTGGAAAAGAATTTAGAAATTTTGGATCAACATTTGAACACTGTTAGAGTCAAGTAAAATATTACAGACACATGATTATATATATATATTGTACATGCATATACTGCTTTGTAGATTATCCTATTTCAGTTAAACTACAGTTATGTCTGTCTTTGACACAAACAGGAGGATGGGTGCCAACAACAACATGGTTGCAGGGCTTCAACCGGGGGATGACAGGATTGTGGTGGATTCCAAGGTCGTGGAGGAAGTTGTTGAGGCTACACTCATCATCAGCCCACTCATGAAATCAGATGATGGGCTTTACACATGCATCGCTCAAAACAAGGTCATATACAACAAATGGTTACACTCTAATTATTTAATTGTACTCAAATGATTTTAGATTCTAATTTCATATCATCAAATGTATAAATTACCTAAAACAGAACTTTTATCTCCGTTTCTCCGCAATTTCTTCTATTTAACAACAGTTTTAACGTATAGTGGTGTATAATACTTAAACCTTCATAAGTTAAGCTAAATAATTAAATGAACTTACTGGAATTTATGAAGTGTGGTCCCATAGTCTCTGAGGTGTGCCGGAATTGTCCATCTGCCCTTACAGGATAAGTCACTAAGGTGTATTTAAAGAGTTATCTGTCAGTTAACAGATATTGTCAATCGGATAAGGACATAGTCCCAGCAGATAGTCTTTTACCGTGATCTTACAATTACCAAGATGTTCTACGTTACCTATTTAACAGTTGGCAAACTTCTGAAATAACTTAATCCTATAGTAATTTGGTTTTTTTCGTAAACATCTGACGTATGGTATTCAGAGTGAATGTGTTTGAATCTAGCGTTACAGTTATGTTTTAGTCTATGGGCATTTATTTAATCTAGTTGTTTGACATACAATATATTTTCTAGATTGAGTAGAGCTGGTACTGTTAAAATCTCAAGATTTCTAAACTGATAACTGGTGTTCTCCCTATAACTGAAGCCTAATATTGCGTCTTTTCTTTCACCAAATATTCTGTTAATTCTTTTACTATAATTTCTCCATAGAAGAATAGAATATGTAATATGGCTTTCAATAAGACAAAAATAGTTATTTTTCGCTAATTGTTTATTAACTTAGTTCAATATTTTAATGAAAATTTTTTAACAGTCAGTGTGAATAAATAAGTTGCAGTAAATTTTACCTCAAATAATAAGTTCTCTTTTGAAATTCAGATGGCAGTTGATGACTTGATTATACCAACTCAGGATTCCATTAAATTTATAGGTTTGATTTTAGACAAAAATTTAAATTGGAATGAACATATAAACTCTCTTTGTCTAAAACTTTCCAAAGGTATCCTTATAATTCGAAGGTTATCTGCATTTTGCAATTACCAAGCTCTTAAAATGGTATATTATGCTTTGTTCTGTTCCCATTTAGTTTATGGAATAGAGTTGTGGGGTAGTACGTTTAAAAAAAAACATAAATAAAATCTTGATATGGCAAAAAAAGGCAATACGCTATATTTCTGGAGTGGGTTACAATAAGCCATGTCGACAAATATTTAAAGAACTAAAAGTTATGACAGTACCATGCATAATTGTGTACAAACTATTGCTGCATATGGCTACTTCATGCAATTCTACACATAAAGATTACCACAATTACAATACTCGTGGTGCTAATAACATTGTTATTAAAAAAATACCATCCAGGTCTAATACAACACTATCATTAGGACCAAAATTGTGGAATAAACTGCCAATTAATTTTAGATCACTGCCATTTAAGGATTTCAAGAGCAGGATAGGCTTATTCCTCTTGGATAACCTGCTGTATGATGTAAGTGAATTTTTCAGTGTTGTCCATAAATTAAATGTCAAGTAGATTAATCTCTAGTATTTCAGCCTTTCCTGTGATTTTGTAATGACGAATTGGAGGATTAATTGTATACCAACTTGTACACTACAATTTTTCCCAGTAATAAAGAGTATAATTGAGTTATTTAATCTACTAATAGCTCTTATAATGTACAGACCTTTTGCATTTTTTTCTACTTTACCCACCTGATAATCCCAGCTAAGAGTCACCTAGTCCCGCCCCCCACCCGAAAGTCAGCGATAATTGTTTTTATAACAATCGCCCATCAATGACAAGAGATGCTGCCAAAATTTGCAAGTACTCTCTTTGGTTAGTTTGAATGCAAATAAAAATATTGTTATTTAATTTTAAAAAATAGTTATCAAAATACTGTGCCAGTTAATTTACTTTGATATTTGAAATTATTTCCAGCTCATCGCAAAGTCTGCTTTTGTGAAGAGCGTGTTAACATCAGCAAACTGAAATAAATTTATATGGTCCAAGGATAGATCAATCAATATTTTATATATGTTTCCGTTATTATGAACTTGCGTACCAGGGAGACTAATGTTTCTTTTTATTAGTCACAAATTTTAATTAAGATTGCTTACTCTTTGGATTATCAAATATCTCCAAGTTCTCAGACACTATTTAGGTTTTTGAGTGCCATCCTTTATTAATAAAAGTTGTTGAAAAGTCTCAGCTGTTTAATGGGACTTGCAAATACTAGATTTGCATGTCTGTGGAATACCAGGATTGTTGAAACTTATATGAAACAAATTATTTAATGTGTTACAAACAAAACTAAGACTACTTTATTATTGCCTACTTTTAAAGGGAGGAGAAGCAAGGAAAAACGGCCATTTAACTGTTGAGTATGCTCCAACCTTCGCCAACACTCCGATGAAAGAAGCATGGTCCTGGAACAGGATTCCAGTGAATTTGACATGTCTAGCTGAATCAATACCAAACGCTACCATCACGTGGAAGCTTAACGAACGAGACATCGAGAGGGATCCCAATTTCAAAAAGTACGGCAATGGACCAGTCAGCTCAATTTTGGTAAGGCAAAAGTGAGGCAATGAAAATCACTAACTAGGATTTTAGTTCAAACTTTGCCTGATAACGTCTCAACACATAACAATTATTATTATAACTTTAATTGAATGCATATGCAAATTAAATATTCTAGCATACCGCAGTTAAAACATTTTTTATTTGCCTAAGATTATATATTAAGACGTGAGCACCTGCAGTCTTATCAGTAATTCCTCAAACTTTCCTCCGAAAATGGTTTACAGTATTGTTATTTTCACATAAAAAATTTAAATATGGCTCAAATAGGTCATACTTAAGGTTTAAAGAAAAGAGAGAAATGCTTTACAGTGTAAAAGATTGTATTGTATATTCAACAACGTGCATACAATATAAACATAAACTACAGAAAATAAAAATGATATTGCTTATCATTTTTATTTGATAATGTTGCTTTTATAGTAAATATGAGAAACTGAACCTGGTAAATATTTATATGAAACTGGAAAATAATCAATTCATACTACATTAATTACATAAATATTATTGAAAAATGTCAGACGTTTTCTTCTAAATCAATGAAGATATCTACATGCACATTTTTTTTTTCATTCTCGTGTTGTTAATTTTAATTGTTAATTTTCAAACACTATTCTGGTTTGCCTCATCATGTGTAGTGTTTATCGCCTACTACATTTTACTTTGAGCCTTTATGATGTTGACTCTCTAGGTGACTCCAACTGAGAGGAAGTACTATGGAACGTACAAGTGTACGGCGAGAAACATTCATGGGGAAGTATACCATCTCATCACCTTGGCTGAAGCCCATGTGCCTTCAGAGGTCCTTCAATCTGTTTTCGATGTTATCACAGGTCAGAAATTCATGACAGTATTTTTACTCAATACAGTGGAGTCTCGGTAATCCGAAATAATTGGGACCAAGCCCATTTCGGATTACTGAATTTTTCGGATTACACAGATTTTCTTAAAATGCTCTTTTGATAAAACAACATAAATAATATACCTACCATTAAGTACAGTACTTAAATTTTGAACGCAATAATAGCTTATGATTATAAAAAGGAGAATAAATCCTTTAGTAGAAGAATACATCCAACTGAGACGTAAGATCAAACACAGTTTTTCAAAACAAAAATCGATCCCTGCCCCAGCGCTACTTGATTCCATTGCATTCGTCACTAGGCCATGTAATCAGCTGATGGAAGTTATTTCTGGCATTCTTACGCTACCTCAGATAGCACTGTTCCTAATTTCTACTGTCAGTCTCTTATCAACAGTTTGAACTCGTGTGTTTACAAATCTCGGTTTTGTTGTAACCCATCAGACACTCCGGCTGCGCTTGATCTCACAATATGCTACGTAGAGCAACACCCTGACACGACCCCAGTGGCTACCATGTTTCGAGATGCTGGCGTAATTTAGTTTCGAGGGAGAGGAATTCTTCTTTAGAGCAAAGAAATGTTACTGATATTTTCAAACCAAAGTAATATTTGAAGAGTTTATTAACAATTAAATACTTGAACTAATATTTTTTTGTAAATTTTAGATATAAAGTAGTGGTTCTTACAGTAACTGCATTTTAATTTTTGCAAAATGTGATGTCAATTTCTGTTTCAGATTAAGCAAATTTTTGGATTACTGAAGTTCGGATTAGCGGGACTCTACTGTACAATGTAGAAATATCTATTATTATAAAACAATTTATTATTTTACAATATCTATAATAGCTTCTTAATTAACTGTTGGTAGAAGTACAAAACAAGTGATCGTCACACAATAGAAATTTATTATAATATCAGAACAAAATTCACAAATTGATCAATATCGTTAAACAAAGTTAACCTTCCTCAGACCAGAGGGATTCACAAAGGATTTACATTAGTGTTCAACTATGCTACTTATATAATAACATAAGTCACAAGCCGGAAATTCATGATAGTTGGCTGGAATAGTCAAAAGGGTGACGGTCGAAATATAATTGACCAATCACTATTTTGGCCTTGCTTCTTATTATTCACTGAAAATACATTGTGAGAAAAAATATCAGAATGAAAATTAACCTGTTCATTCTTAAGTTTGTTATGATATTTGGATATACGATCATGAGTTTCCAGACTGTGACTAGTTATTGATTAAAAGTAGGGTAGCTGATCATCCACCAATTCCTTTGTGAATGTTTCTGGTCTGGGAAATGTAAGCGTGTAACCACAATCAATCACCCTAAAATTTTGTAGTCATCCTGAAATAAATTTCTGTTGTGACGTTCACTTGTTTTGTTGTTGGAATATCTATGCATACATTACAACCTCGTTTATAAATATTAGTTGGGTTCGGTGACAATGCATATAGAAGAAAATCTGGATTAATATGAAATACAAAAATAACATGCAGATGTAGTGTAAGAGTATTTAAAAATAATGAATGAATGCATTTATTGTTTATCATATAATTTAATCTCATTTAGATTACATACATTTTTTGTAAAAAAAAGGAAGGAGCGGCTGTAGATAAGACGCTAAGGCGATGGCTTGCCACACAGACTGTCCGGGTTCAATTCTCGATATGACCTTTATCAGTTTTTGCCCCGCCGCTCTCGTGGTTTGGAAGTCACGTTAAGATGTTTGTCCTTAGGTTAAGTGTTAGAGAGGGCTTCTTAACCTAACTTTGCCTGGTAAAATAAAATTAACTTTTTTTAAAGTCAGGTTAAAGTACGTAAACAAAACAGTAATCATCAAAGAACTGCTGAACAGCAGCTGTTAGTAATTTCTGATAATGGAAGATGTCTAGATGGAGAGCGGGAGGGAATATGGTGTATCCATCATTTGAGTTGTTGACAGTCGACAGTGGTTGGTCCGACTCGTCATATCTCCTGACTCCCAAAACACAACCTGCAATAACGCTATTGTAACATTGTACCAAGCAAGCACCTGAAAGACTTGATGCTACCATTAGTCATTCTATGTTGTGGACTAAGGAAGAAATTTAAATTTTATTTTTATTTTCAGCAACAACCATTACATTTTCATTTAAAGGACCTAAGGAAAATGGTGGACGACCAATCAAAGCTTACCAAGTGTTGTACAAAGTTCACGACAAACCATGGTCAACAGCGATGAATAAAACGTGGGCAGTCAGTAAGTAAAAGTTAAACATTTTTTAAGTGATTTTGGTTTACCATAATTAACAACCTTTTAATTAGTTATTTTTCAAGCACTAAAATCATGCATGCACTATGATTGGAAATTCGATGCATATAGAAATTCTCAATATGAAAATATTATCAAACATGTATAGTTTGGGATCAAATGAATATTTCAAGTTCTATATTGTAGTTTGGTTGTAGAAGGGCCCATCAAGTAGTGTATTAGGAGTACGGTAGATTGTGATAGGTGAGTGGAATTGTGTTGGGTCTGTCAAACACTGTGACAAAATGAACAATCAAGCTTATTGAACCCCTAAAACATTTTTTTTTTTTATTAAAGAAGTTTTAACAAAATTTGTGATATATTTGGTGTTGTTAATAAATTTTACAAATAAAGTTTATTGTGAATTGTCTAACCTCCTACAATATAATCCCTATGTGAGGTGGTAGGGCTTGTGTGCCCTTACAACCCCTTGAGCTATGCCGGTGTTATCATAGCTGCTCTAAGGCCCTTCCTTGCCATTCAGGTCTTTGTGAGGTAGGATCCAGACTAGAAGGGTTGACTACCCTAACTTGTGAAAAAATTATCATATTTATAATTCATTTAATATCCCAGTACTAAAGTAGGCATCGGAAATGAAGGTATTAACCAAAGAGAAAAAGTTATTCGTGTTTGAAAGTAGAAGACTAAGAAAAATATTTCACCCGATCCTAGACCAAAAAGGAGGTAGAATAAGGATGAACAAAGAGCTAAGAAACATATACAAGATGTTCCCAAACTAAATTCCAAAACTTAAGGTTATGATTCGTTGGGTAAAAATAAGTAAAAATGTTCCTATACATAAGTCCTAATATGATTCGTTTTCAATATGGTGGCCATTTTCGAATTTTCACTAAATGATATGTAATTTCATAACTCCTTATAATACAGTGCTCAAATGTGGAATGAAGGTACCTGTTATGCTTTTTTAAGGTTATGATAATATTATTTTACTATGTTCAATTCAAAATGGCGGCACTTAAAAACTTTTAATTCTAAATTGGACAAAAACGTGTAATCTTAGAAATAATTCACAAGAATTAAAACAGTTACAAAATAAAATAACAAATCTAAAAAGTCCTAATTGAACAAAATCTGTTCATAAATAAAGGAGTAACACTAATTTCTTGTGCATTATTTCTAAGATTACACATTTTTGCACAATTTAGAATTAAAGTTTTTAAGTTGCACCATTATGAAAACATTGAACATAATAAAATAATATTATCATAATCTTAAAAAAAGCATAACAGGTACCTTCATTCCAAATTTGAGCACTGTATTATAAGGAGTTATAAAATTACATATCATTTAGTGGAAATTCAAAAATGGCCGCCATATTGAAAACTAATCATATTAGGACCTATATGTATTGGAACATTTTTACTTATTTTTACCCAACGAATCATAACCTTAAGTTTTTTGGAACTTAGTTTGGGAACACCCTGTATACTTACCCAGAGATAGTGGCAACGGCTAAGAGCCATAGGTTAAGATGAGCAGGCCATGTATGAAAGAGAGGAAACTATGCAATAATCAAGACTGTATACTTGGGATGCCAGAAGGCAAGAGACCACACGGTAGACCAAGAATGAAATGGGCAGATCAAGTTAGAAAAGAAATTATTAGAATGGGTACGTCATTGCAAACAGCATTTGAAAAAACAGAATGTAGACGTATCGTTAGTGATGCTAAAAACCTGCTCAGGTTTCGATAGCCAAGGAGAACATTAAAGATGATGTAATCATCTGAAGGAAACAATAACATCCTTTCCAAGAGATGTATCTACTTGAGACAAGAAACATACTATGGTGTAGTGTTGAAATATAATGAGCAAGTATTTTAGAGTTAAAAAATATACATTGTATTTGATTTTAAAATATTTTCATAGTAAATTATTTTACATTATTGATATACCTTTCCTTGTTTTCATTATTTTATTGGTGGACTGCTTGATTTCCAGATTCTCCATACATCCTGGAAGGTCTTACACCTCAAACAAGATATGACTTCCAGTTTGCAGCAATGAATGATGTTGGATTGGGAAGATGGGCGGCGGGTAACTCACTCATGATGCCCAAGAGGACCTTTCCCGCAGAGCCAAAGATACTGAATCCAACCCTGGCAGAGGAGAAATATGCTGTGAGCCCTTACTACAACAGATACGAATTGTCGTGGAGGATACCTGCAGACAATGGGGAACCTATAGACAGATACGACATTAAATACTGTCCAGTAAGTTTAACTTGATAGCTTTAAACTGTATTAATTTGTTTATAATTTATTCTATTTAGTAATTTAGATTACATATTGATTTTAAGACTATCTCACGATTTGCAACTTGGGCTCTAAAGCTTTAAACAAAATCTACACTATCATAAACGTCCATGCCTCTACTAATGTCAAAAATTTTCTAACACAAACTGTGATAGAAGTAGAACCGTTCTGGAATCTCCTGGATCAGACAGTAAATCAAGTCAATAAAACGATACTAAGATCTTATAGGAGTATGGTCATTATCTAAAACCCACTAAAAATTTCAATGTTCTGGATAACTCGAAAACTCCCAAACTTGACAACACCTTTGTTCTCAAAGTGTCGAGTTTGTGAGTTTTAGGGTTGGGTATAAATAAAGTTTAAAATTAAATGTACGTAGAAGTGATGTTTGGGCATTCCAAATCTTAGATGTATAAATGGTGTGAGAATGCCCTCAGGATTCTAAGATGCGTTTTCCTTCTCTTATATTAATTTAGCTTGTCAAGATTTCAAGATAACAAGTTCTTTAAATTATATTCAGCCATTTTATTTGTTTTCGTCGGTTTGAATGAATCAACTTCATTTCCTGTACAGCCATTTTGAACATGATATCAATCGTTAAACAAATTAATAAAGAATAAAGTGTAAATTAATAAAGAATAAAGTGTTGTATAAAAGATAATAATATGTAATTGTTCAATTTTCTATATAAACAAATTTTACTATACTCTCATGATTAAAAGATTAAATTTTGCCAGGTACAAAAAGTAAACAACGAGTGGCAGGAAACTGACGGAAAATGTACATCACTGGAGCATAGGTCTCTGGAAGTGACATCGTACGAACTGACAGGACTGCAACCGGACTCGTACTACAAAGTGGAGATCAGGGCACACAACATCATCGGATACAGTGTGCCAGGACAAGTAGTGATCAAGACTGCAAGGGGTGAGTAGCCAAAACTTATCAATATTTATTTACAGGCATACACATTTCTAATTGGTCAACTTTACAAGGGGCACCATTAGATTTTAATTTTTTTTCATCTGTGTTATTCTTGATGAAAAATTGTTAGATTAATTTTGACCAAAGATAATGCTATCTTCAAATTTACATTTGTACAAAGCTATTAAAGTTTCATTTATTGACTATTATAAATGACAACACACCAAGAGGAGGGGCCTGGAGAGGTCGGCCATTTTGCATCTATTCTTCATAAAACCAATGTTAAAGGTTAAGTTTTTTTTTTTACGTATTTTCCTGATAAATTTTACTTAAATTTTGTAGTCATTGAATGGAGCAAGTGTTTATTGCTTAGTTTATTTAAATTTTTATATTTCAAATATGTCAGAGCAATAATCCATCAAAAATCAACTGATAATAATGGATTTTTGAATTGAATAAGTTTCTTTGAACATAGATTAAAATATTGAATAGATCTTAGAGTTTACTTTTTGTGCTTGATAGGGCCAAAATTACAGAGCACTTCGAATACATGAAATTAAAATGAAATGAAAAATGACTATCTTGAGGTAAAATTAGGACTATAGAGTCCTCTCTACCACTCGGATAAATACATACAATTAGAGATAAACAAACATAAAATTATTTTATTTTATACATAATGCAACATAAAACTATTTTATTACAGTTATTAAGGTACTTAACTATTTAAAATATAATAATAAACATCAAAATATAAAATAATATAGAATATAAACATATCGAATTACTTAGACAAAAAAATACATAGATGGAGTTATTTCAAGGCCATTGGCCTTATATTCATTCAGTATGTCACAAAATAATATTGATAGAAGACTAGATTAAAGCTGACAGTGCAGTTTTGTCTTATAATTCTTTTGCAAAACATTGCTTGGTTGTAGTCTCTTTATTGTATACATGTTTTAGGTTTTGTAACCAGATTGGAATGAAAAATAGGGTGGACTATCTGATATTTAGGTTTTGAGGGTATCTTACTAACTAACTGAACAATCAGTGGGAAAGTTCTTATGTCTAAACTATGATAAATAACAGTTTAGAGGAAGGGATTTTACTGTTTTGGTGCTTTAACATTGGTTAAATCAGATAATTGATGAGTGGATATTATTTGGTGAAAGATATTTTCTGTGTAGCTGGTATTGACCATTTCTTTTGAATGTCTGTTTGGTGGTTGAACTTGTGAATATTTTATAATGCATACTGTTTTTACAGGTTTTGTTTAGCTTTTTTTCAAAATGGAAAAGAGCTGGAGAAAAGTATTGTAGGATTCCTACTGTTATTAAATCATGTATTTTTGGGTGTACAATGATGTTTTTGAGGTCTATTGGTTGTAAAGGGAGCTGAAACAATTAAATCTGCAGTGTTTGGGGAGACTTAGGGGAGTTTAAACCATTGTCCATAATTTTGTTGACTGGCTGAAGGCTCTGGAGGTAGCACTTAATAAGGTAACTGGTTTTTATGTTCTGTTTATTGTGAAATTTTTTTAAATTGGTCTTAAAGTATGTAATTGTTCACTAATTTTGTAAGGTATTCTCTTTTGGCAAAGCTGTTAAATGATTCTGTTGTTGAATTTAGCCAATTTTTCATTGTTGGAGCAGGTGTTTCCCTCTAATAGTGTGGCTTAATGGTACAGATATTTTTGTGTAGGTTGTATGGTTGCTGCTTAAGTGGAGGCATTGTAGCTGATTGGTGGGTTTGATTTATGTACACCTGTGTATGTATCCATTCTACAGTTTCAGGTCAGCATCAAGGAAGGTTAGTTCTGCATTTGAGCTGTTTTAGATGATTTAAATATACTGATAGTATTTCAATTAGAAAGATACCAAGTGATTTTTCAGTCCAGATGTCTAGGTTAGGAATATGTCATCTTTTGTAACGAAGCCAGCAATGGGGTTTAATGTTTTGGAGGATGTCATGTTCAAAATTTCCTATGTAAAGATTGGCTACTAGATGGTGGCTATTTTCGTTCCCATTGATCCCTGCATGGTGGCTCAGTGGCTAAGGCTTCGGATTGTAGAGAGCAAGGTCCGAATACCCACTGAGTCAATGGTCGGTACTTCACTTGTGAGTAAAGTTTACGCACAGGCTTACAAGCCCATGTGAACTGGCAAGTGAAGTTTTTTAAAGAAAAAAGATTTGCCTGTAATCTGTAATTCATTTTGTAGAACTTTCTTAGACAACCACCAAACCTCAAAGAAATCCTTGATCAACCAAAAATACCTGACCCCAACATTATAAATTCTACAAGATTGATTACCCTCCGGCTATTTCCCTGCGGAAAAATAAAAATTCAAAACATGTGAAATCAATGTTCTTTCTCAAATATTTTCAAGTTCAACCACCCAACAGATTTAAAATCAATGACCAATACTTACTACACAGAAAATATCTTTCACCAAATAGAATCCACTCATCAATTATTTATTTTATCCGATGCTGAAGCTCCAATATTAAAATTCCTTTCTCCAAAATGTTATTTTTCACAGTTATGACATAGAAAATTGTTTACCAATGGTTAAGTTAACCAATATATTATCCAAAATAAAATAACAAATAATCCACTGTTTTCCAGTCGAAGCAGGTTTGCCAAAACCACATACATACAATCACAATTACTACAGAACATTCATATAGAGTATAGGGTAACAGCACACAATATTTACTTGTAATTGGCAACATTCAAATTAGCTCTGCTCAACTCCAGCCTTTTTCTATCAACCGTTAACTGTGATAGACTTATGGCTGTGAAATATCTCCATGTAAGTGTATTCTAACTTTTTTCTAAAATTCAAAGGACTTATCCAGAAATATTAAACAAGATATAAGTTTGATGAGACCATTTCAAAAAGACATTTCTATATGGTTTTCAGAACAAACTTAATGAAACTTAATACTAAGAAGTACTATGAAGTAGACTAAGACTAGTATTTAGAGAACAATACGGAAAAGTTGTTGTTTATTTTACTGCCAATTTATTCTGCCTTGGCTTCAACTCTTATGTCTCAGCTTCATTTTGCTAAAACAATTAAATGTACACTGAAATTTTATGGATTTCACATAACATGCACCAATAAAATACTTCTATTGACATAGCCGGCCCAGCAGAACTTGGACACAGACATCCTCAACAATTCACTAAGTTGCTATATCACATTCTCAGTTAATTTGAAGTTCCGCTAAAGTAAGGTTTCTTTAAACATTGATTCATTTACCAATTTTCCTCATTTCGTGTTTTCTAATAGTGTTAATTAAAGCGATTCTTCAACGGATCGTGTTATACGATAGGGTCACAGTAATCTGAATAATTTTCTTTGAGGTGGTTTAGCTAAAAAATTATGTCATTTTTATCAAGCTTTTGTTATAAAGAAAGATATATTTACATTATTCTATACGTACTTGTTACAAAAATTATATTGAATCATTATGATTTAGTTATTATTAAATGCTAGAGATCATTAACAATTAAAACAAGAAAATCAACATATTTCAGCATATAAAACAAATTCAAAAATATATAACTTTGAACAATCATACACAAGGCTGCAGGCTCAGACTATAGCCATCTTTCTGTAATTGACTACATTCAAATTCAAACTGCTGTTTATTCAATACAATACACACAATTGATATAAAATCATATTGAATTTGAATAGAAAAAAATGTAATACTTTTTTCAACCCAAAAAAGAAGAAACCCATAGTTGAAAATTTTAAATAATCAAAAGTATTATACAATTTACCATTGAAGCCACTTAAATTTTATTAAATGCATAACGATATTGAACATAATTTATTATGCTTGGGGGATCTGAAAACAGCCCAGGTAAACTCTTATATTAAGTACAATGCTTTTTGAATAAAAAATTGCAAAGTCTAGATTTAAATTTGTTATAATTTTGTTATTTTTATTTTATTTGGCAACTGAGTAAAAAAAAATGTGCCCCCATATTACTTGTCTACGTCATAATAGTCCTATTTTACGATTAAAATATTCTTTAATAATTGGTCTGGCGTTCCCAAGTAATGATAGTTGTAACTGAAATTTTAAAACATTAAAATGTATATTCTTGAATGTACTGCATTATTAAAATTTATTGAATATACGACCAATTAAAGAATTATAGTATGCTTTAATAGACTGGATTCGGTAGACAAGCTAAAAATTCTAAAATGACAACTAAAAAACTGTTAGATACAAATTATTAATTTGAACAATGAAATAGTATCTTAGTCCTACAAAGTGGGGGAAGCTCCTTGAGGGGAGCAAAAGGTTGAATTCCATTTTTAAAATGGATAATCCTATTTTAACCATTTTAGCATAACACTACATCTATTGAAATAAACTGCCTGAAAATGGTCCCTTGAAATCTGGCATTAAACCTAGCTGTGTCAGTGGTCCCTAGCTTTTGACATGTGCTGTCCTGTTGAGTCTAATTTTGACAAGTTGATTGTAAACATTTGATATTGAGCCTCCTTTATGATTTTCTTATCACATTCTATTTTACTAAATGTGCATAAACAATTAATCCTAAAGCATTATTTTTATACAAATTATATTGATGGTAAAATATTATTTTCTTACTTACGCTAAGTCAACTGATAGCTATATCAATATGACTCATATTTTTGTTCTAAAAAAATAACTGTATATAAATTCTGATACTTACTAATAGTATAAGTAATTAGTATATTGGAGAGGACATCAGCAAACTTACCTTAGAAGACAAGTTCACTAACACCAGAGTAATAGTAACATACACAAAATAAACACATAATCACACAAATTTCCAATGCCACTGGCACTTTCTTCAGGTGAGGAGGGGGAGAGAGAGGGGGGAGGGGGTGGGAGGGAGGGAGGAGAGGGAGGGAAGGAGGGAGGGGGAGGAAGGGAGAGAGGGAGAGAGAGACCAGTGGCATTGAACATTTGTGTGATTATGTGTTTATTTTGTGTATGTTACTACTACTCTGGCATTAGTGAACTTTTCTTCTAAGGTAAGTTTGCTGATGTCCTATCTCTCCAATATACTAATTCCTGGCCTAGTGCCTTTAACTTAACCTATAATAGTATAAGTAAGTAACTTTCCTTGTGGGGATATAATATAATTAGTACTAGTCATTGTATACTAACGAGTAGAGTCCTCATTGTATACTAACCTGCCAACTCCGTAACAACCGCCGTCAGACCTTTTTTATAGAATGTACTCAACAAAGAAACCCGCCCTTATCTTTTATGCAGTTTATATAAATGATATTTCCCCAGCAATATTTTGTCTAATGTTATGGCTAGGTTTTATATTGTGTTTAATGATTTCAACTAATTTAAGCCTTTGTTTATTTGTAGCAGAAAAAGTTTAATTTTACTTAACTTATCTTTACTAAACTTGAATAATAAAGCTGTTAATTAAACCGTTTTTAATGGTAAAAAGGATTACAATATTACTTAAATTTAGTGAATTAAATCTCGCTTACTAACACTAAAAAAATGTTCTTCGTAACTAAATAATACAGTACAAGTAAACATCACACAACACAAATTTATTACAATACAGTAGAAACCCTATTTTCCGTCAGGGGTCGGGACCGAGGCCGTGACGGATTAGAGAATAGACGAATTAGAGAGAATTCACCCACTCACACTTATATCACTGTAAACTTATTATTATTGCTTACGCATGTTAAATTTTAATGCTGTATAGTATATATTGATTAACGAAATGAGAATAAAAAGGTTAGAAAAAAGTCGTGTTACAGAATGTATATACTTCAGATCACAATTATGCTTTTATTACAGTAGGCCTAGTTGTAATGTAAAACATACGCTTGTACATTATGTAATGAGCACAAAAATTATTTATCAACAATTTTAAAATTAAACTGCAGCACAGTGTAATATATTAAAGTCCAGTTCCCACGGTCAGTGTTTTCGCAGACATCAGGTGGCCCGATGTCAGTACACGGATAGCATGTCACCTGTGTATCATCAAACATGACCGTTCCAACGGCCCGTGATCTGTGTAGGCATCGCGGCTTAAAACTTCATCTCCAACCACAGGTCTTTGTAGTGCCGCCTCTTTCACCATATTGTACGGGATCTGTTCAGGAAGCCCTGGACGGCCTGTCCGTACGTCAGGCGTACATAGGCAAGCTGTTCCAACGACCTGTTATCTGGTAGACAGCAGACGAGGCCTTACAGATGACAGGCCGTTGGAACTAGGCTTATGAGGGCTAGATGGCTGGAGGGGGAAATTGTTGTCTTCCAGACAGTTAAGTCATATGGCAACTGTCATATCGTGGTGCGACGAACCCAGACACTGACGGATAACAGAACCTGGCGGAAAATAGGGTGACGGACAATCGGGTTTTCACTGTATAAGCACAAAATGCACAAATATACTACAATACAAGTACAAAATGCACAAATATTATGGTGATCGATTTCGGTGAACCACGCTCACCTTCCTCAGACCAGAGGGATTCACAAAAGAATCTCTTATACTTGTATTGTAGTATATTTGTGCATTTTGTGCTTATATTGTAATAAATTTGTGTTGTGTGACGTTTACTTGTACTGTGTATGTACCAACATGTATTATGCTAATTAAAAACTAACTAAATAATGACAAACATCAAAACCATTCCCAGCATACTGCAAAATCACTCATGGTATTTAACTACCACATAAACAGTATTTTATTCTCAAGGAACAAACTTTAACACAAAACTTTGGGACATCTTACTAGTCCGGTGGTTAGCACTCCTGACTTTAGTGCTGGGGTATAGATCACTTTCTCTTTCTAATCTAAATCAATTGACTATTACTCATTTTCCAGTATGTTTTAATTAAATTTATATATAATTAATGACTAATCAATTCAATTGTTGTATCTTCTAATAGTTTGGATCTATAATAAAATATTTTGTTTAAATAAATGAAAAAATTATGATTATGTATATTTTTTTAAATAGGGTATAGAGTAAAAACTAAAAACCTTTTTTATATAGAGCTTAAAAAATTGAAGCCATTAAGTCTACAACAACTAAAAATGAGTCTGATATACTTATATATATCAGGGTTAGTAAACATTCTGAAAACAGCTTATTAATATTTTTATTATTGATTGGGCTAGAGTATTTAAACTTTACAAATTAAATTGGAAGCTAACAACCAATTTGTTAATGTTCTTACTGACTCATTGCCTCCAATGGGGGACGGCGCACAAGGAGTCCCTTTAGTCTAAAAGTTATATAGTTAGATGAAATAATATATTTTGTGAATTGTTAAAATATGCATCACGTACAGTAGAGTCTCATTTAATTCACAAACAGATTGGTACAAACTCTGAAACCAACTAAATATTGAACTATGGAATGTTGCCTAATGTTTGTCCATGCCTTTTTTTAATTGACACTCAGATCAAATACTATAAAACTATTAAAATAAAAACCGTTGATTTACTGTAATGTATTAATTTATATTTTCTCTTTTGTAATTTTAAAATGTTTAGAAAGCTCCTGAATTCAATAAATTGGACTTGTTTTTTTTATTGGATTTGACAAAATTGGATTTGACAAAAAATCAAAATGTTTCTCCCAAGCAGTGATGAGCAGACTTGTTCCTGCTTGCAAGTCTAGTAGCAATAATATCATACACACTTAAAACTCGTAGCTATAATATCATCTGCACCTGCCCTCAGATTAATATTATCACCCACATTTATCCTCGTGGCAATAATATCATCTACACCTGCTTTCATATGAATATTATCATCCACACTTACCATCGTAGCAATAATATCATCTACACCTTCTCTCATATGAATATTATCATCCACACTTACCCTCGTAGCAATAATATCATCTACACCTGCCCTCAGATGAATATTATCACCCACACTTAACACTCGTAGCTATAATATCATCTGCACCTGCCCTCAGATGAATATTATCACCCACACTTACCCTCGTGGCAATAATATCATCTACACCTGCTTTCATATGAATATTATCATCCACACTTACCATCGTAATAATAATATCATCTACACCTTCTCTCATATGAATATTATCATCCACACTTAACACTCGTAGCTATAATATCATCTGCACCTGCCCTCAGATGAATATTATTACCCACACTTACCCTCGTGGCAATAATATCATCTACACCTGCTTTCATATGAATATTATCATCCACACTTACCATCGTAGTAATAATATCATCGACACCTTCTCTCATATGAATATTATCATCCACACTTATCCTCGTAGCAATAATATCATCTACACCTGCCCTCATATGAATAATATCATCTACTCTTACCCTCATAGCAGTAATATCTACACCTGTCCTCGTAGCAATAATATCATCTTCACCTGCCCTCATAGCAATAATATTATCTACACCTGCCCTCTTAGCAATAATATCATCTACACCTACCTTTGTAGCAATAATATCATCTACACCTGCCCTTATAGCAATTACCATCTAGGGTAACCCCGTAGCTATATCATCTATACTTGCTCTCGTATGAATAATATCATCTGCACTTACCCTCGTAGCAATAATATCAACACCTGCCCTCGTATGAATAATATCATCTACACCTACCCTCGTAGCAACAATATCATCTACACCTACCTTTGTAACAATAATATCATCTAAACTTACCCTTGTAGGAATAATATCATCCACACTTACCCTTGTAGTAGTAAGATAATCTACAACGGCCCTCCCACCTTCTCTACACTCAAGGAGTCTGTTTCGCTTCACGAAAAACGCAAAAAAAAAGTGTTTTTTTTTTTTCTATTAGAATTCAGTCCGTAAATGATGATTGTATAGCAACACTTGAAATGTCATTTGATAGGTGAATAACTTTTCTATTGGGCCATTAGTTGGTTTTTGTGAATAACAGAGTATTTTTATTAATCTGTACTGATTAATTTATAAAATGTTTAAGTGTCATTCTTGATTATTTTAAGTAAAACAAACCTCATAATATAAACTTATGGTCCTCCACAGTGGACCTTTAATACAGTGTTTACTATAACTCATTTTGATAGTAAACTTGAACTGTACAGTTGAAATAAAAAGGCATGTTTTAGTCCGCTGATGGTAAGATTGTATGTCTACAAGGCCTGTCGACTTTCAGTGGTGGCTTGGCAGTTTAGGAATCGGCCATCATAACCTAGTAGCGTAATTTACAGTTCAGCTATAGCATTATTTACTCTTACCACACTTTATATAACAAAAATATGAAATAGTTATTAGTAGCACCCATGTTTTATTTGTTTCAATAGAAATTTAGTTTTGATTTCAATAATTTATTTTATTGGTTTTTACGTTTTTATTTGTTTAGGCTAAGATGATTTCACAGTTGAAGCTATAATTTTACAATTCAACAGAGACTAAAATTGAGTAAAGTTAATTTTAAAGTCCTGTCTATGTGTATGTACTCAATATTAACTGCAAATAGTCCTTGCATAGTTGTGAGAGTGATGGTAGATACATAAGTAATATACAAAACAATCTTCTGCTACTTTGAACGTTCACAATAACATGTTGTTGAGTTTCATCAGCAAGTAATTGATACCACCTCCATGTGCTGATTTTTATTTGAGTTTTTGCTAATTAAAAGAGTCATATATATGAGGTTATGGCAAATTTTAGTCAAATGAGACTCTACTGTAGAGCAATACGTTGTTAAGTGTACTTTGTGCCTGAAGTTTTCTGTTTCCTCCCAATAGATCGTGACATTTATGGAGTACCTGTATCAGATTCAACAACAACCAACGTCCCATTGTGGTTCCTCCTTTTCGTTTCGGTCCTCCCTTCTATTCTATCTCTCAGACGACACTAACTCTGACTGCTCGTACTTTGTCTCCTCTACTTTTGCCAAATCCAGTTAGAGTTTGTTTTAATCGTCAACATATCATTCCATCACCTCATATTAAAACTGTCAGTATTTTAATGCTTATAAATATTTTGGTGTTTCTAAGTTGATTTAAAATATTTGTCGACGTGTGTGCCAAACGATTTAAAAAAAATAGTGATTCAGAAGAAGCAGTCTTTTTTTGTTTTCACACTTTAAAATTTCTGAAAATAAGAATTAAGTAAAGTCGTATTTTCATGTAACATCAGAAGTAAATAATGATATTTATCACTGCAACTTATAAACATCCAAGATATTTTAATGTAACTGATTCTTAAAGAATTAACTATAACTGGAATAAACACCATTGGATGGTTAATAATGTAATTTACTCCAATTTTTCTATTTTTCTGTAGTTTTAAGGCTTTTTATTACCAGTTTTTCAAAATTGAAAAATATTTAAAACCTACATAATAATTGTATGTAATTCAAAAACATGTATAAAAAAAATAACAATAATGAATAGTAAAATTATTATCTAAAGATATAACTTCTATATATATATATATATATGTTTATGTAAACTGGTTTTTTTATAATCATCATACTGACTTGTTGGATTTCTATTATCTTTATCAGTATTTAATGTGTACTGAAATGTTCAATAGTATTTAATTTCCACATTTTAAGATATAAAATGTTACTTCATTTCTTTCCATTTATGATATTATTCTATAATCTCATTTCGATTTGATATTATTACGGGACCCTCAGTGACTTTATCTGTGACCATTAAAGTAGGCTAGTGAAATGTGACATTGAAAGTGCTAAACAAGTGTTTATGTTGAGTGTTGTGAGTTTACTATATTGGTACGTCGGGTTTTAAGTATCGTACATCTGTTTTTTCCCAAAAAAACTGACAATTTGTTCAAAAAGTGCATGTTTTATTGAAAATTTGGAATAGTTTTAGTTAAACTAATATAAAAAAATTCTTAAGAAAATTGCTTTTAGGTTTTTGTTCTTTGTAAGTTGTGGTTGGTAGCGCATGCCCCTGTTTGGTTTATGGCATGCCTTTAACAGATGGCAGCTAAATATTTCACCGTTTCTTTGATTTTTTACTGTACAAGAAAAAAATTAATCCGTTTTTATTGCCACAAAAACTGCTGGGTGCTTATGTCTCGTTGTTTTGATGTATTTGCATGGATGTACTTAGTCATTAACTTGATATACAAATGTTTTACAAAGCCATTTACATTGTGGTTTCTATACGAGCAGTGTTTATTTGTTTTATTCCACTACTTTGCTTCTCTTGTTCATTTTAGTTTTCCTATTTACATTCAGTACAGTAGTTTGTATTACTTATATTTTCCATTTCAGTATTTAGGTATGAATTTTTCAAATTACTTATGTTATATAAAAATATATTTTCTGTTGTGATTAAAAGATTTATGTTTCTATTTTTATTAACAACAAATAATAGTACACCTAACCTGCAAACACTCCTGTGGTGAGAAAATCTTATCAAATTTGTTAAGCATTTCTCTCTTAGTTCAACTAAGTAATCCTCTTTGGGTTGTCCTTAAGGGTCAGAATTTTGCTCCTGAATTTTTCACTAATGGCAGGTATGCAGAAGTGGTATTCAACAAAAAAAGTGCTTCTATTTATTATACTATTGTCACTTGTGTAGACTGCTACATAAATTAAGAGGACCTTTGCAGGATTATAATAAAATGATGTTACAGTCGTGTATGTATGTATACATGTTTAATACATTATTGATACAGTGTATCTGCAACAACTACGCTATGTAATTAAAAAGTTATTTTTTTATTCTTAAAGTCAATCACAAATAAAATATGTAGTTAAATAGACTCTAGTATATGTAATATTGAGTGTTTGCCATGTGAGTCTCTGCAGACACACTGATTTTTTGCTTTATTAATTTTTTAAAAAATCTCACCACAAGAGTAATTAAGATACTTTACATAATCTGAGAGGTCTTGGATTGAGCATTCTTATTGTAATGCATCTATCGTTTTCATGTTTACCATAAAGATCTTGCAATCAAACATAAAATAAATATGCAATGGATCATGCACAAGATAAAATTTATTTTATATTCATACAGTACTTTATTGTTTTACTTGATAAGAAAAGATCTTATTTTTGGAAAAGAACCTGCTAAAGATGTAGAGGTTAGTGGCTATACATAGGAGATGAGTGCAGTGATACTTAGGTTATGTATGCAATTAATTTAACATTATTATAAAGACCTCATCACATAAAATTATTCTGTAATTGTTTACTTGTCATTTGCTAGATAAAATATATTTTTTAAATTTACTTTAGAAATCCTTTCTCTATCTTATGGTATGTTGGAAAAGAAAAAAAGCAAAAGAATTGTTTACTAAGCAATTGGAAACATTAACAAATATAAGTTTAGTATCAGCTATGCCTTGGTGCTATTTACACTGTAATTAAACTTTTCCATGATAAGTTTGGTGAAATGTGAAAACAATTTAGTAGTAACGTGTCAAGAGTGTTAAACTTAGTGATGAGACGAGGTGAGTACAAGGTACTCGCTGGACTCGAATTCAGCAAGTACTTTATGTTCTCGAGTCAGTTCATACCAGACTCGAGTCAGAATGAGTGGACTCGGACAAGCACGATGCCATTGCATACAGACAAACGTAAGATGTGCACTTGGACTTGGTGTTATTGCCTTCATCTATGGAGTACGAGACCGAGTTAAACCAAGGTGTGATTGACTTAGGTTTTTGTAGGCTAGCCAATCAGCAATCACATCTTGGACTCGGTCCGAAATCTCCCGACTATTGACGAAGTATCACGAATATGGAAACGGAGGTTTAGGACGTTTTTACTTTAGGTTATGGTTATTTGTTTAGGCTTTCATTTAGTGATTCATTTTGTATTGTAACATCTAAAATGGTTAACTGTTATGTTTGTTTTGTAAATGGTTAGTACCATTAAAAATAGTAAATTAATATCATGATCTAAAATTGTTACATACATTTGCTCAATCTCAGAGTTTTAAAACTGCTTGCTTGAGGGTTAAAACTAGGATTATTATTATCATATTGTAAGTCTAAAATGAAGTAAAATGTCGTATAATTTATGGATTGATTATCACACAATTACATATTAAACTAATAAACTAATATCATATGTGGAATCGATTAAAACAGTTTTATAAAGTTAATAAATTTAATTGAGTTAGGTTAGGTATGTACTGTACTCACCAGGTTTTTAGCTGTGGACTCAGTCTCATGAATCATTATAGAAACTAATTAAGCGTTCCAAGACTCGATCTCGTCATTTTATACTCGGACTCTGTCTCTTTGACTTAACCCCCACTCCTCGTCATGACGAGGAGTCCGAGTACTTTTTACTCGAGACCAGTACTCGAGTACGATTGACTCAAGTCGCTCTAGTACTTGACTCGTCTCATCACTAGATGAACTCTCACAAACAAGAGTTAGATTTGATTCAAGTATTATTTTGGATGAAAGAGCAGATGAGATAGTTTTATATTCTAGTTAAGTGCAATTTTTAATCACAAGAGACTTAATGGATTAATCTACTCTAAGACTTATCTGTTGAGATAAAAGTATCCGATATAAATATATTATTATGGTACAGTGTGGTTATTTTATTTAAAAGTGGTAGCAATTGTTAGGTATAGTAGGAGACAATAAAAGTTGGTTGAATGATTGTGTGTGTGTGTGTGTACTTTAATTGTAAATTTGTATGTCTGTGTGTGTCATTTACGCTCCAAAGTGTTCAGTGTTTGACATGTTTACGAATGTCGCTCTAAGAGTGAATCTGTTAATTTT
This sequence comes from Stictocephala bisonia, assembly GCA_035578905.1. NCBI lineage: Eukaryota > Metazoa > Arthropoda > Insecta > Hemiptera > Membracidae > Stictocephala > Stictocephala bisonia. The sequence continues at coordinate 1,399,788 of JAQJVL010000023.1, forward strand.
ATGAGAAATGATTAGCAAGTGTTTTAAAGTTAAAAGTCTAATCAATGCAATTTAATTGTACAGAAGTATTTAATACTTGTATAAAGTTACTGAAGACTCTTTGTTGTGCTATTGATATGATTATGTAATAAATTGATGATAATATGAAATATTTAAGGTGTTTCAATAACCCATAAACAATGTTTTTCTCGTTAGATTTGTTTGAAATTTGAATGAGAGTATTTTATACTCAATACTAAATGTAATATTGGATTAGACAACTAAAAATGTAAAGTAAAGCGTTTATATGAATGTGTCAGTAGTTTTCCAACAATCTCCTTGTATTTTTTATTAAAATATCATATTTTTCAATCAGTTAAACTAAAAGTTTTATTGTTGACAATCTAAAAAGTTTTTATTTGAATAATGTACTTCTAACAATCTGCCATTTGAATCTATTATACTGTTCTGCAGTCCTAAACATGTAAGAAAACAGTCATAATTAAAAAAAAATAAAGTACAGTCCAAACTTTTATCTGATCTTTCTAAACCAGACTTTGTAGGGACTCCTAACAATGCAAAATTATGTTGGTAGAGTTCTAAGGTTGCATAGTTTTGTCATTTGGTGTAATTTTACTGTCATTAGGTCATTGTTGGAGGAAAATTTAGTACAATTGCCTTAAAAGATGTACTAAGATAACAGAAAAATAAATTTCAACAAAAAACTGGGATTTAAGACAGTGAAATAGGAACCATTTACCTGAAGAGGCTGACAAAAACATAATGTATGCAATCTGTAGATATCAAATTGTGATTAGTTAAACAAATTAAGAGAGGTTGGATTTTATGGATTTTACAATACCTGTCAAAATATTGACATTCCAATAAAAAGACTGATGAACACGGACATAATCTTCAAAATAAAAAATGTCTATACAAAATATCATCTCGCAGCAGTTTGTTTTTTTTTTCCAGTTCAATGTGTATCTAGCAGTGTGTTTTTACTGACCCAACAAAACTAAATGCAACAATTCTTTGTGGTTTTAGGAATACATTACAAGTAATATAGATTCATAAATTTAATGAATTGTGAATTTTGGAGTAACAATATATTGGAGAGATAGGACACCAGCAAACTTACCTTAGAAGACAAGTTCACTAACACCAGAGTTGTAGTAACAAACACAAAATAAACACATAATCTCACAAATTTTCAATACCACTGGCATTTTCTTCAGGTGAGTCTTTATGAGTCAGGTGAGTCCCACCTGAAGAAAATGCCTGTGGTATTGACAATTTGTGAGATTATGTGTTTATTTTGTGTATGTTACTACTACTCTGGTGTTAGTAAACTTGTCTTCTACGAAGTTTGCTGATGTCCTATATCTCCAATATACTAATTCCTGGCCTAGTGCCCTTTAACCTAACCTGAAGTAACAATATGTAGTTATACATTTTCCAAAGTACAGCAAGTACCTGAATTGTTTTGGTTTATGGATAGGTAAGCTGGCTAACCTATTTTAGAAAGTCCTTTAAATAGATCCTTTTATGAATGAAACACAAATAGTAACAAAAGTTACTTGTGTTTTATCTATGTACTCTATCTTCAATAGGTATGTCTGCTTTCCGTTAAAAAAAACAAAACAATGTAATAATATATTTTGATGTGTCAGTTTTAACTTTAAAAAGCATTTATATACCTTATACCTTAACTTCATTGGTTGCTCATGTCTTAGCATGTCAACACCTGAATACCATGAATAGTAGTTAGTAATCTTGCAGTAAAACTTTAAACTAACAAAACACTATAAAATATAAACTATACAACACCAAACACAAGAAAATTATTTCACCACGTTGTGCAAACCATTGTTCTACAGCTCAATTACTGTTCACCTACATCAACAATGCTAGACACACTTGCAACGTTTTGAATAGCAATTTACATCTTACTTTCCCTCTATGAGGACAAGTAGAAAGAGAGACTGAATCACTCACTATATTATCCCCTTTTGTATTACCTTTGTCTCAATTAGTAATAAGTACAAAGCTAAAGTGTGTTGTGTTGTTGAGATTTTGTACACCTTGCTATTACCCGTCAGCTGGTGACCCTCACTTCAGTACAGTTGGCATCTTCACTCACAGATAGCAGCACAGGTAACTACTAGTATCTTGGTAGTTTAGTCCTTCTTACTCTTTGCTAAGCTTCCTGCATGTTTTCTGGCTTGGGTCTCCTGTTTCCACTTTTCCTGTCTCTCTTACCTTCCTCTTTCTTTATTTTTCTTAATAAAAACGGATTAATTTGTCATAAATAATATAGCAAAGTCTTGGATTATTATGTAGTAGTTTTTTTTTTTTTTTACTTTATCTACTAATATTCATATTCCTACAAGGGGCTGGTCTGGTGGTATGGTCCTGTCAATTATACATTACTAAATGGGTTTTATTGTCTCTTGCAGACAAGAAATATTTAGTCTTCATCGAAACATTGGATCTTGATTCTGCAAAAATGTTACCGTATTACTTATTAAAGTTTATTTAAATACAAATTAATCAAAACGCATTGTTTTTATGTTTTAAGTATGTGTACTGTTTCCATAATATTATTATAGAAAAACTTTGTAGGTTTACACATTTTCATTCTAAAATATTTATTTTTAAAACATTATTCTATTTGAATAGTAATAATATTATACTCCTCAATATGACTTTGTAATGTACAAGTTCTCACATTATATGTCGTATATAAATTATGTGTCTCTAATTGTTCTTATTTTTTAAAGACACTGATATATTATGTATTCAAGAAAATATGTTTTTCATATAAATTAAGGTTCTCAAAAAGTGTCATTATAAATCAGCTAAAAGAATTGTTAACTTGTAAATAAACAGCTTGCAGCTAGCAAAGTTATTAATGTGATCTATTGATGTTATTTTAAATCATAGTTATTTTTATCTGTTGTTCTTTAAATCATAATTATCTTTTGTTATTTTAAAGCCTTCTGTGTTCAGATTAGTTCATGAGCTGAAGGTTGGTACTCCACTTGTCAAATAAGTTCAGGCACCAATTTGAGTTGGCGGATAAAGCTTTTATTTTAAATGCAACAAAAAATATAGTTGTTTGTGTCTCTGGTGATTGATTAAATTCCTATTACTAATTTTTGTTTTATTACCAGCTACAAACGAATGAAACTAAGTATAGAAAGGTGCAAATATGGTAGTCAATATCGGATATATTGAACTTGTTGAAGCGCACAAGATGTGTTTTATAACATCACTTTTAATTAAACTGTCATGTGTATACTCATTCTTAAATAGTGTGAGGAAATATATTAGTGGTTTTATTTTTATTATTTGAAGAAAAGTAAAAAAAAAATACTATTTTATAAGAAAATTTGTTGAATAGATACAAGATATTATAATATGCGTCCATAAATACTGTAATTAACAAAGCGTGTATTTGATAAAGCCATAATTTTAAGGGCGTAAATACACGTTTTTACTTATTTTCAGAAGACTAAACTATTACTTATAAGAGGTTTGTTTTTTAATTAAGGGCTGTTTATTTTTATTCACTTATATGTAGTTCATGTGCACATTGCAACGAGCACTTGCGTCGCGTCCTGGCATGCCTTGGCAACAACTGTGTTCAGTTGCAGCTCTGTAGCTAACTCCATAGCTGCAAAGTTTGTTCAGTGATCCGGTTTTTGTCAGCAAGAGACATGTCTGCTGTTTATGGTGCTAATGCCATGAGTGAAGGAAAAGTGTGTAAAAGGGTTAGAGACTTCAAAATATACGCAAAAATGTCCATGATGAGGCCCGATCTGGTTGTCCATCTCTAATCACAGATGATTTGGTGGCTTCATTTTAAGCAAAATTTTGTGACAACAGGCACTTCATGACCACTACTCTCTCAGACTAATTTCCTGAAATGTCAAGATGCATGATTTTTCAAAATTGTTTCTGAAAACTTAAACTTTAAAAATCAGTACTCACGTTCGGCCCCTAAAACTTCTGATTGAGGAGCACAAAAATAAAAGTCGAGTGTTCTTTGAATTTTTTTACTTGTTATTACGTACAAGGTGACGGAAATGCTGAGTGAGATCGTAACTTCAGAAGAAACATGGGGTTCTCATTTCACTCCAGAATCAAAGCAACAAAGCATGGAATGGAGACACACACAAGCTCCTTTAAAGGTCAAGGCCAAAGTGATTATCCCAGTGCAAGATCATGGCATCTGTGTTTTGGGATAGGCATGGTGTTTTGCTGGTCGACTTCATGCTACAAGGAACTACCATAAATGCAGAAGCTTACTGCCAAACACTGAGGAAGCTGCACAGAGCAATTCTAACTAAGAGATGTGACTTACTCACAAAGGGAATTTTGCTTCTGCACGATGCAAATCCTCACACTGATGCTCAGACCTAAGCTTTATTGGACTCTTTTTGCTAGGAAGTTTTTGGACCACCTACCTTACAGCCCTGACTTGCGTCGAGCGACTTTCACCTATTACGCCATCTCAAATATCACTTACATGGCAGCCGCTACGATGATGATGATAATGACAAAGTGAAAACTGCTGTGAATTCTTGGTTATCAGAGCATGTGGCAAGTTTGTATCACGTGGGTTCCAAAGTTTAGTCTGCAGTATTATAGTGTTTACGAAAACTTGGAAACTACGTAGAAAATATATAAAAGTATGTAGATTCCAAAAATAATATTAGGTTTAGAAAATTTCTTTTTGCAATTTTTTTATTTCCGAATGGCCTTTAATTAAAAAAACAGTCTTCGTAATTTTAATTGACTTGTAGTCATAAAAAATAGATAGTAATACAATTTAAAAAGCATTTGGATTTTCAATAATAGCAAATGTTTGACAACAAAATTTCAACAAAACTACTTTAGAAATGTTACCCTAACAAGAATCAGCACCAAAAAGAAATTAGAAAAAGGGAGGAGAGTGAGAAGAATAAAAATGGCAGGACAAATTAAGTGAAGTGAACCAAAGTTAGGATTCAAAATAGATTAAGAGGGTTTAACAAAGAGTAAAATTTGTCCACATTATTAATTTAGAGCTGTCTAATAATATTAAATTATTAATTCACAAAAACATACAAAATTGGCATTTCCTAGGGAATGAAACATCTTATGTAGTATCCATAATCAATAAAGTGTCTTTTTCTTTGAAATAAATCCTTATTTAAAATCATAAAAATTAACTTATTTTTGATACTGAATATGTTTTATTTCCACTAATCAAATATAAATTTTAAAGCTGTTAGTCAATCCTGCATGTTCTATATTTAAGTTAGTGTGAATTCTCTCTAATTAAGTCGAATAAGGTTTGCATTCTTTTTTCACAAATATCACAAATATTGCACTACTAAATTACTTTTACTAACATGTGATAATCATGCTTCCGTTATACTTGTACAAGCTGAGACTCAGGACTTGGCCATGCATTGCTTAGCCACATGCTGGTGTCCGCATAAATAATCTGTTTACCCATCCATTGCTTGTTTATGACGATGAAACAGGGGCTGAGAGAATGAGATACATTACAACACAACATCAGTAACACCTGGTTTAATTACATTAACTGAAGTTGTACAACATAAACCTGTTGCTAGGAAACTGAATAATAAAACATTGAGACTGAACAAGTTCTTGAACATTCTTGACTAATTAACTGCTAAACACTACTGTTACTAATGTTACTGCTGTTAAATCCTTTACACACATACTAACAATGTAAGTTCACGCTTTCAAAATTCACGCCAAATTAATATAATCAGCTAATTTTCTAAACTTTTGTTCATAAATGAATGTTTACATTAACTTAGAGCTTCTAACGTCAGACTTACCATAGATTGTGGCAAACTTAATATTTAGGAGTTAAATATTATGTACAAAGAAAAGTAGGATGATTGTCTAACTGTCTGATCTGATGATATAGCACAATGAGTCAACAGCAATGCACTATTATTACCATCCAAAACTTGAAAAATAATTTAGCTAACTTGAAATCGATTGGCAATTCTCAGTGAAATGTTTGTTGTCTTTTTGAATATAGGAATATGTTTTTTAGATGCTGTATTCCAGGGAGCCTCAAATTGTATTGATTAATGTGAGGGGTTAATATAATCAAGTGAATATTTACCCTGAAAACATAATTTAAAAGCTAATAATAAATAATACAGCCTTTGTTACAACTTAAGACCTTATGACAGTTGAGCAGCCTGGATCACTAGCTCATTCTTCACTAAATGTGTTGTCTTTTATTTCAACCTAAATTTGGATGCTTGATAATGCCATTGGATTTTCAGTCTTGAAGTTAATTTATCATACTTGATATGAATCTAAATAATTAATAAAAAAGTTATTTTTGAATTTTATCAAATTTTATTGTGTGAAGTCAACAATTTATATTTGTATGTAATAGGTTATTAATACTACGTCAATGATACAGTGTGTGTATGGATGGCCAGTTGGGTTATCACCGTTGTACGTGAATGGTTGTCAAATTGAACTGAATTTTTTTATGAATAATGCAAAAGCTGTAATCATCACCTATTAAATTTAAGTACACACAATGAAACATGAAGAAAAGGCCTAGATTCTAAATAACATTGGTCTTTTTGTCTTGATAAAAAGGAATACAATTATATTTTAGTTTTTGGTTCATGATTTATGTTAATTTTAACACAGTAATTTATAAACAGCTACGTCTGCCAGAGGAAGTCAAACATTTTTAAGCCATGACCTGATATCTTTAAAAAAGGTATTAGATATTCTTCACCATACTGTGTTACAGTACCGCTCAAATTAATTGGAACACCAGGTAAACGACTACGATTCTTAAATGAAAGACAATTTATTGATCAAAAAAATTACAAACAGCTCCCTAATAATTAATATGTCCTCCTTTGTGTTTTATAACCTCTTCACAGCGTTTTGGCATTAATTCTATTAGTTTTTTGCATATATTTTTTATTTCTTCATCGTGGAACCATATTTTGATTACAGCAGTAATCATGGATGTTTTTGTAGTACAATCTTCTTTGGCAATCCTTTTTTTAGTAATAGCCCATAGATTTTCGATTGGGTTTAAATCGGGTGAATTGCCAGGCCATTCCAGAACCGTTATTTTGTTCTCAAAAAAAAAATTTCTTGCATTTTTTAGATGTATGGCATGGAGCCGAGTTTTGTTGAAAAATTCCATTGCTTTCTGGAAACATTTGCAAAAGGAGTGGAACGACTCTTCTTTCTAATAAAGCAATATATTTGTCTGAGTTCATCATACCTTCTATGGGAACTAATGGACCTGGACCATTATAGGACATACAGCCCCAAAACCCCCATGTTTTGGTTGTTGAAGGATGTGAGCTGATGTCTCAGCTTCATTCGCACTTCTGCGGACAAAGTTTACTTTATGTCCCTGAACCAAAAAATGTGTTTCATCAGAGAAAAGGACATTTTTCCACTGTTCAACAGTGAACTGTTTGTAGGTTTTAGCCCACTGCAAGCGTTTCTTCTTCATTGCTACAGTAAGAAGCTGCTTTTTCTTAGGTCGGTAAGCTTTTCGCCCAACTTCAGACAGCCTTCTTTTAACAGTACTAACATGAATATTAACCCCTTTTTTGTTAATTTCTCGTGCCAAATCTACAGCCGACAACCTGGGTTTGATCTTACTAGTCCTAATTAATTGGCGGTCAGTTTGTGGTGTGGTTTTCCTTTTACGACCACAATTTCCTATTCTGTTAACAGAAAAGGAGCCAGTATCATTAAATTGCTTAACAATTCGGTTAACAGTAGCTAGACCCACCTTACATTCTTTAGATATCATCCTCTGAGACATATTTCCATACTGATGTAGTGTAATAATCTTGCTACGTTTTCTAGGTGTGGTATCCATCAGTTGAGTTATTGAAAAACTACAATAGTTTGTTTAACAAACACAAAAACGCGCAACAATAACACAATTCACACAATACTTCACTGAAAATGTGTTCAACACAAAGAATCACATGTGCACTAACTGCTTTTGAGGTTAGGTTGTTAGTTTGTTCAATACAAGTGATGTAGCAGTGATGCCAACTGTCGCATGATAAAAAGAGTGAAATTCCCTGTGTGTTCCAATTAATTTGAGCGGTACTGTAAGTTTTAGTAATTTTTTTAGTAATTTAGTACTAATAAACTTGTTTTTAGTAATTTTGTAGTAGTTTTTATTCTTTTAGGAACTGTAAATACTTTAAGATAATTTTAAAATCCAAACGTTTACATTTTTTCATTGGTTTTGTTGTAGTAATTAAAAAGTTCACAAACACACACAGACACATATATAAAATGGTATGTAAGAGAAGGTTTTGATGTTACTGACAATTTCCATGATAAGCAATGGTTTAAAGTTCAGCCAATGTTTTTTCCAAAAGTGGCAAAGAAATATTTTTTTTAGTATTTCAAAAACTATATATGCATGTTAATTGTTATGTTATGTTTTGTGAGAAGAACGATTTTGAATATGCAAAATGCAGATATAATATAGCAATGATACGAATACGTTTACCAATCAATAACAAGATTTCCGAATGATTTCATTCATTTCGCAAATTTATGTTTCACTTGTGTACAATCTTGAAAATGTAATTTTTAGGTATTATACTTAATACGCCAATCATCAAGATACGGACGAATATGGATTTTCAAATGACTGTGATAAGTGATGAGTGAATGTAGTCATTGTTACAAACTAAGGTCAGGAATTTGGTACCAGCTGATCTCTTTCAAAATTTGTTATGACTCTGATTGTGATCGAACTGAGAACCTTTAGCTTATAAAGCTAGGCTTTAACCAACAACACAACCAACTAATTTATTTAACAGACACAAGTATTAAACTAATATTAAGCATGTTATAGGAGAGGCTGAGAAAGTTATACCACTCTCTAGCATTGTGCAGATAGGATTTAGTCAATCTCAGAATGTTTTAGACTCTGTGGTTAACTTAAAAAACTGGCAGCCCATCACCCACAGGTTCTGTGGAATAGAGAGTGAAACTATATTAACTGCTTATAAATCTTTATAAAAAGAAAAGCAACTTCATAATTATAAGTTGATAGTGAACTTATAATTGTTCTTTTTGAATTCCAAGATTTTCAAAGATCTAGGTTTAGTTTGGATTTGATGATTCCTAGATTACAAAGTCTCAACAGGGAGAGCTCAAGACTTACTGTAATGTATGACCTTGGGTTGGGCAATGTCAAATTAAAGATTTAAAATTACATTTGATCATTTATTAATAAGACACCAATCTTCAACATATGGAGGAATATGAGTGGCGATTGAGTGTAATGAAACAGATGAACAAGTGCAATCTATTACTAAGGTTGACCATTCCTGAGAAAGGGCCATTTATTGATAGCCAATAGCCTATGGAAGTAAGGGACCTACATCTTAGCGTAAAATCTGAACCAGAAAGTATTGGTCTGATTTTCAGCCAATTGACAAGTCAGATATTGAGATTTTTCATCCCTTGACAACTTTCAAACCTTAGCCACCTCCCAATGTGGACAACCTAGACGTTTTTGGTAGTTTCTATGTTGATAGGAACCATTGAGTGGGAGTTGGAGTCTAAAGGACTAAGAATAAAGCCTTTCGCCTTCAATCTCCCCTAAACTTGGTCCTCACGTACTTTGGGATTTGACTTAGCCAAATGTCTAAAGTGTCAGTGAAAGTGTCAAGTGTTCTTACGGCCGACTGATCTTTTGATAGCACCATTAATTAATAGCTTTATGACAAGTAAACCAAGGCCTTCAGCTAATTCCTTCTACGCTTCTTTTATAAATTTGATGAATATGATCTAATGTATGTTTATTAATGAATCTGATATTTAACCTAAGATACCACCAAGCTGTCCACTATATTTATTTAGCATTACATTGTATATATTAAAAAATGTAAGTATATCTTTTGTATATTTGTATGCAGCAAATATTTTCTGTATAGTAACAACTAAGTTTAATATTTTATAATTCTCAATGTATATATTTGCTTCATTTTGTAAATATTACTTTCATGTAAATACAGTATTTGCTGTTATATTTTATACAAAATACATTTTAGTTTTTATTAAATTAATCACTATTGCAAGGGCGCCATCAGGATGGTTTCCAGGAGCAAATATTACTTAAATATATTGCCAGTTGTTGCTCAACAGCCTTTCCAGCCTAGAGTATTTGCCCTGATGCCATAAGCCTTAGAGTGTTTGCTCTGATGTCATTGGGTTGAAAATTATAAATTTAATACACCAGAGATAAATTTCATTTAGAGTGAACAGAGATTCGTCCTTGCCAGTTTTCTAAGGTTACCCTGACCTGCCTCTTAAAATAACTATAAACATAAAAAAACATTATTAACTATGCCAAGGCATCTTAATACAGGATCACAGGCACCCTTATAGAGAGCCATAGTCCACTACTCAGGGTGGAAGTAATGATTACTAATTGTGAGTTATGTACTATAAAAAATTATATAACTTATTTATTACAATATTGTTAATTTTTGTTAAATTATTCATATTATTGTTTATTAGATTAGGGTTTTTATTATAAAAATGTTTTTGTAAAATAAAGATATTTTTGAATTGAAAAAAAAAATTGAATTGAAAAAAGAAATAACACTTCTTTTCATTGGCTTAACTAACCAATATGTGTTAATTTTTGATGAAATTAACAAAAAATTAACTAACTCTCTAATCAGTAAGATTAAGAAGATAGAAATGGTACAATATTTTGATGTCCATTCGTTTTATACAGCACAATATTGTGAAATTTAAACTCTCTAAAATAAGTAAATCTGTTAGTTTTAATATTTTTGTTCAAGCAAATACTTGCATTATTAATTATGTTGTCAAGAATTAATTTCTTCTGAACATTAGCTTTTCAAATTCTGAAACAGGATTCATGCATTTGTTGAATCACTCAAATTTTATTGGATTTTTTTACCTCCTTCATTAAAGTCAGGAGTGGAAACCACAATTCTAGCAAATGAGTTGAATATTTTTTTAGTACTACCAAACTTATTATATACTTTCAAATTTAGTCTGACTATTTATGACAAATTTGTATTTTACTGTGACTATGTTGACTGTAAATGACAAAATTGTATTTTAGACAAACTACAGTGATTGTATGTTTTTGTGTTTGTATCACAATTGTGTATTTTATTCTGAGACTACAGTGAAAATATTGTATTTTATTCTGAGAGTACAGTGAAAATATTGTATTCATTCTGAGACTACAGTGACGATATTGTATTTTATTCTGAGACTACAGTGATAATATTGTATTCATTCTGAGACTACAGTGACAATATTGTATTTTATTCTGAGACTACAGTGAAAATATTGTATTTTATTCTGAGACTACAGTGACAATATTGTATTTTATTCTGAGTCTACAGTGACAATATTGTATTTTATTCTGAGACTACAGTGACAATATTGTGTTTTATTCTGGGACTACAGTGAAAATATTGTATTCATTCTGAGACTACAGTGACAATATTATATTTTATTCTGAGACTATAGTGACAATATTGTATTTTATTCTGAGAATACATTGAAAATATTATATTTTATTCTGAGACTACTGTACAGTGACAATATTGTATTTTAGTCTGAGAATACTTTGAAAATATTATATTTTATTCTGAGACTACAGTGACAATATTATATTTTAGTCTGACTATAATGTGCAGCACAAACAACACCTTCATGGCTTGAATGGTCCCAGGGTTTTCCACACTCATTCTATCCTTATAAATCACCATCTCTGATATTCACCAATATCAGCATTCAAATAAGTAATATACAATCTACCTTCATGTTACTGGAATTATTTATATTAATTATTATTATTCATGTACAATAACTACTTTATACCATTACTTCTTCTCTAGGAGGCACTCTGATGCCGTGGCACCCTTGCAAACGTAGAGATGCATGTTTTAATGAAATATTTTAATTCTAACTAACAATGCAACTGCTATATTAATAAGCACTTCATTTATATATATTGTGACATACAGCATAGTTATTGAACTAAAGCAAGTTAATTAAGTCTGCATTTTGTGTTACATTTAAATTTGGATAGGTAAAGAGACGTTATATTTATTTATTGTCTAAGCTGATCTTTTACTGTTTTTAAATCTGTATGTAAATTTGACTATTAATTTTCGAATGACACGCCTAATTTAGAGCAAAAAATGAAGTGTAACATTTTTTTTAATTCCACTCCGTTTAGTGTCTATCTTTTTGTGTTTTTTGTAACAAAATTAATAACTCAGAAATATTTTTGACTGACTGGCTTGAAGTTTTGTACACCTCTTTATATGTACATTATTAAATAGGAAATAAATAGCCATTTAGTTATATTTAGCCTTTTCAAAATAGTGACCATTTAAAAATTGTATTTGATTTTTTGTTTACAAGATATTTGGAGTTAAAAATGTTAACAGCCAAGACACATTTTTTTGTGACACCTGGTATATATCTTTATGAATTTTGATAATACTTAATTAATTACTGAGAAACTGTGATAGGCCAAATTGTGAAAAGATAATGGCAAATAAGTTTCTTAGTCAGGAGGGACCTAAGCGATTGTCACTTGTCTTTAATTCATGTTAAAACCTTGAAATCAGGCACATTAGTAAACTGAATATCAGGGTAAAAAAAATATCATGCCAGTTAAAACTATAATTTAAGATCTCATATAAATAGAGCTTGAATAATTTTTATTGATGTCTAGATTAACAAGTAAGAACGATATATACTAGGAATGTTTTTAAAGTAAGTACTATTTTGGAATTCTGCCGTTGTAGCAATGCGTTGGGCGCATGCACGCTGTATAGCACTATCTGTTAGCAAGCCACAGCCGCCATTATGGATCCATTTGACAGTGTTTAAAATACCTCTTTCCATTGAAAATGCCTCAACTGTTAAGTATGAGCTGTGATTTGTTTTCTTAATGCAAAAGGTGTAATAGCAGCTAACAATCACTGTGACATCTGTGAAGTTGATGGACAATACACAATGAGCTATAAGATGGTACGGAAATGGGTAAGAGCTTTTAAACATGGCATGTCAAACACAAGAACTGATCCTTAGCTGGGCACAAATTTCATTCACCGTACAGTCCCAATCTTGCGCCCCGTGACTTCTCCACTGTACAGTCCCAATCTTGTGCCCCGTGACTTCTCCACCGTACAGTCCAAATCTTGCGCCCCGTGACTTCTCCACCATACAGTCCCAATCTTGTGCCCAGTGACTTCTCCACCATACAGTCCCAATTTTGCGCTCAGTGACTTCTCCACCGTACAGTCCCAATCTTGAGCTCAGTGACTTCTCCACTGTACAGTCTCCACCTTGCGCCCAGTGACTTCTCCACCGTACAGTCCCAGTCTTGCGCCCAGTGACTTTTCCACCTTACAGTCCCAATTTTGGGCTCAGTGACTTCTCCATTTATTCTTTGATTTGAATAAGCATCTGGGAGGTCAATTCCATGACAACTAACAACTCTGACGATGTCAAAACGACCGTGTTGCAGTGGTTGTCCAGTCAGGCGGCAGATTTCATTGAGGAAGGTTTTGAAAAGCTGGTTGTACGATATGACAACTGCCTCAATATTAATGGAAATTGTGTTTACAAACAGTTGAAGGTATAGGATTTCATATTAAAATAATTTTGTTGTTAAAAGTCAACTGGGTTTTCTTCATTCCAAAGTGGTAGTTACTTTTAAAACATGCCTAGGAGTTAAATCAAAAAATATAGTTCAATTTCAAAATTTATTTTACAGTCACATAAATCAACAGAGCATTGACAAAGTCATCCATATGGTAGCCAAGGTATAAAAAATAAAAGATATTTATTATTTTTATTATAGTAAAAAATAATAAAATATTATTATTTTTTATTATAATATAAAATAATAATAAGATTTCAAAGTTCTAAAATCAACAATTACAATAAAGAGTAAATAACATTTAAAATTCATAAGCTAATAAAATTAAAATAAATTACATTGTTTGTATACACCATTTTATTTATATTACAACCATAGTAATGCTATGTTATTAGAATAACAGTCAATGTTGTTGTTTCATTTCATATCAGTATAAACATAGTAAAAAAATACACATTGATACTAAATAAATACTAAACATTCTGAAATCCTTGAATCATCATAGGATTTAAAAAATAAAATAAATAATGGAAAAATTAGAATGATTGAAATAAATCAGGTTTTATTGAAAAGAATTCTTCCAGAGAGTAAAAATGATTGTCAATAAGCCATAAATAGTAATTCTGTAAACAAGTTTTTGTTTGTACTTTTGAACTAAATTTAACAAATGATTATATACTTTCAATGAAACTACCGAATGGTTTTTTAAGCAAGTTGGAACCAATTTTAAATTGTCTGTAACATGAAGCAATAATATATCATCTACTAAATATATATTTGTATAACTTTAAGTGTACAACTTGGTTCATGAATTAATTTGTTAACCAATATTTTAATTTTTTTTTACAATGAAGAATATTCTTAATTCAGCATTTGTTAGTTAAGTGATCACTACTCAAGCACACCATACTTGTGTTTTGTAACGTGAAAGAAGAGATTATTGTAAATAATTGTATAATATCTTTTATAAATGAACATTGATAAATTTTAAAAATATGGAATGGTATAGATGGAGCATAATTGTGTGATTAGCGATGACATTTTATACTTATGTTTACCAGGTCTAGACCCAGGCTCATTCACTCATGATCCCAGTCACCTCAGTAGCAGCGGAATCATCACAATCGTGGTGGCAGTCTTGCTCATCATTCTGGTCATTGTTGATGTCTCCTGCTTCTTTGTCAACGATACAGGTGAATAAAGATTTTAAAGTGAAGTTTTCTTTAGGATAGATAATTTACAAAATGATGGTGGAGATTTGCCAGTGATGGACAAAATCAGTGTGAACAAAGTAACTATTCTCATATGTCCATGTCCAATTATGTCCAAATTAGTTTTCTAATGAAATAAGAAAACTAAAATAACAAAGCAACTATTCTGATATGTCCAATTATGTAATCCAAATTATGTGGTCCACACTGATTTGATTATCTGACTGTGACTGATTCTATTCTGATACGTAGTGCTAACCTGCATTCTTCAGGTGACTTGACTGACAGAGACACCTTCTACACACTCTACGGCCTTTGCGCTGCTACTGCTAATGTGCAGCAGCAGCGCAGAAGGGGTCAAAGTCAACTGAAGAGTGCAGGTTAAATAACCCATTGTCGTCTGCAACTCGTGCCCCTGTGTATATCTCAAGCTCTGCTATTTTCTGTATCGTATCCGCTATGATTGCTATAACTATGTTGCATAACTACACTAAACAAACATTTTAGTGTCAATAATTGCAGCTCATCTTTGTTCAGTTGATATTATCATTAGGGTTTATTTTCTGTTTGAAAAAATTAAAAATGGTTTTTTGACCGTGCGCTCCGTGGAATGATCCGTCCCTAGGCCCGGGCCTAGTGGTAATTCCAGCCCTCCTTACAGCTATGCAATGAATTTATATTCACCATAAATATTCAATAAGCTGTGATTTTGTCTCTAATATACTGTAATTTAAAAAAAAAAAAATTAAATGCTCTTAAATTTCTTAGTGCAGTTATGAAAACTACTATGTTTGTAGTAGAATGTTGGATTTTATGGTGACATAAAAATTGCCTCATTTGGGGTATTTTAGTTTCCTTGTAGTCTTGTAAATCTTTCTTAGAAGATAGTTAGTTGTTCTATTTTCATCATATAAAAGAAAAAATCATCTGCTCTGTTTAGAAAGATGCCCAATTGAAGTACAGTCCTCATTGCCTGTTAACACCAGCCTATTTTTTTATTGTAGTCTCATTGTACTAACAGCTAAACGTGTATTCTAAACCACAAGAAAGGCACTTTATGGTCAGACTGGTATTCACGCTTGTTTTATTGTTGACTTTATTACGGCAAGCCAATGTCAAGGCCATTTGTTTGTTACAGGTGTTCCAATCGTATCATCAAACCTCTATCAGAAACAGTACTTTAAGATTTTAAAAGAAAAATGTTTTCAAGGATTTTTGATGGAACATTTTTGAAAAGTAATTATATAATTTTACAGCTATGCTCATTGACATTACGATCATCGATATGTTGACTTCTTATTATCAGACCACCTGTTAGTTCCTTTCTGTATAATATTGGCCTAATGTTTTTTGTTTGATCCACTTACACAGTTGTGTTGTTTCAGGCTTGTTGTACCTCATGTGTGGAAAAGACAAAAGAAGAACAAACGAAGAAGACACAAAGCTAGGAAGGTAAGGAGCCAAATTATTTAGATTGGTTTATTTTTGCTAGTCATTGCCTACATGTATAGTTTACATTTTATTTATTGTGTGCTTTTAAAACTGTGAGAGTAAATATCAGCAAACTTAGAAAGAAATGATTAAGTTGAACTGGAAGTTGTAAATATCTACAAATTAAATAGCCCGCTTTGGCAGTTGTGCACAACATTTTGATATAACTTACTGAAACTTTAACTTGACTAAGTAAACCTTTTTGTGCATTTTATAATCTTGTACATAAATGTTGTAAAGCCAATCGTATCTTTATGCTAAGCAGTTCTGTACTATTTTGGATGTCCTGTAGTAATCGTGATATAGTAAAAACAAGTTCTGTCATAAACACAGAACCATTTTTGTTGTTTTGGACTGTTTGGAGTTATAAAATATTATAATCTGAAAAATCTCTCAGTAATAAAGAGACCTCAGAGACACAAAGAGAGCCAGTGGAGTTAAATTGTTATGAGGGACAATTGGGCATACAGTGGATCTTGGATAACTTTTAAATTCAATGGATAAACCATTGAAAGATACCAAATTCATGACATTGAAAATAATGGAATTAAGATTAAATCAAAGAAAACATTGGACTTTAAAATGAATAAAAGTGTACTTAAATTTAAACTAAAGTTTTAATTGAGAAAAATAAAAACAAAACTAGTAGATTTAAGAAGCACAATCATACAGCACGTACTGCACAGCTATTACATGTCTTAAGTACTATCACAAAGGTTAATGACTTTTCAAAGAATGGTAAATGGTGCTTCACATATTAGGGGACAGCTGACTCCTGAAGTTTCAATTTTGAGCCAGCCAAGATCTAATAGGAAGGGAGCGAAAGGATCGTCCTGCCCAATATGAGAACAGTTCTGCGCCAGAAGACCAAACGCTGCATTTTCGGTATTAGACTCGTGTTTTCAGATGGCAGAAGCCCAACTGCGAGTCTGAATCTTTAGCGTATGACCCATACATTACTAATATACAGTGCTTGGTATGTACAAGTAACAATTTAGTGATTTAGAAAAATGTTTATAGATTTTATTTGCTTGTAGCTGGATATATACATTTCTTTCTGATGTTTGCTGAAAAATCATTATTAAACTTTGAATTTGCCAAGTTTCACTGAATGAACCCTGGCCTTCCTTAAAAAATCCAATGAATAAACTACTAAAAAATAAAAATGAACTGAAGGTTTCTATTAAAATTAGAATGAACTTTTCTTTTTAACTTTTTGCTAACTTCCTTAAAATCAGAAACTATTAGCTGTATTGTGTTCACTTGGTTACTTACTGGATCAGTTGGATTTTGTGTGTTGTGCCCTTGTGTAACGATGAGTTGTCTTCAGTCTTTATAGCTGGCGGTTTCCCCTTCCTTACTGCAGTAATGCCTCCGCTACAAGCAGCACTCAGAGTAACCACTCCAGTTCTGAGACAGAAAAACTCCCTCTGCCACCTGATGTGAACTTTGTATTGTAAGACGTGTTTCGTCTCTTCTTCTATTGTGTTTGTGTCCTCTTCGCAATCTGTCCTTCTTCTACAACTGAGAGCAACAAGTGTTTGCGTTGCTGACAAATTAATTTTTTTGCTTTTTGTGTGTAGTTGTAAAAATGATTGTGCTCTGTCACATGCTGATAGAAAATGTTTTTGTATTGTTATGGTTATGTTACTGTGTATATCAAGTAAAATTAAATCACAGGTTTATTTATATTTTATGGTTTCATTCACTAGTTCACATAGGTTTCTCAATAAGTGAACTGCTTTGAATGATCCATTTTAAAATTGTATTAAAACTTCTGATAACAGTCTTAAACGTTAGATTACAAGGCACTAAGTTGGAAAACACCCAAAATTGGTGATATGTAGCTATCATTATGTTGTATTAGCTTGATTTATGTTCTAGGAGATAAGTACACGGCGAGTTGGTGATGTTGTATGTAAAGTATGTAGCTGGGCTATCAATTGTTGTACAGAAGAGTATCGAAAATCCGGATTACTTAATATTGGACTTCTGGATTTTGAAATTAACTTGTACAATGGTCGGAAGATGTCTTTAACATACAATCAGCTGTTTTTCACGTTAACGGTTAACGGGAAATTAGGCAGATGAATGAAACCCACTGTGATTTTTAATATAAAACTATTTTACTTACAATGTTGTTAACTTTAATGAATAAATATCATTAATGTACCAAATTATTAAGTGAAATTACTATTGCCATACATTTCATTTAAAGACTTACGTTTTAAATGTTTAACCCACTAAGTACACTATAATACACAGCTCTAAAAATTTTATTAAAAATTACGCAGTTTAAAAAAAATCCTTTATAGTTTTGTTATGATTGTTAGAAATGTGTTCTTTTTTCAAAAGAAGCCATATTAACAACTAATGTAGTTCGTCTGCCTATAACAGCGTAGTTCGTTCAATGGAATTCGTTCGTTTGTCCAGTATATAGCTGTGCGCACCTTTATAGCGTTCTTAGGAACCAACAAGCACTCCTGTTCCATTCACGTAATTGTAGGTTAGGTTACAACTGACGGAAGACTTAGTCATTATGTATTATTTCTACCTTCCCAACTCTGTTGTTTATTTTAAATTGAACTAGCTGAAATCACAATGAACGAACTATTTCACTCGTTCACTAAGCATACTCGTTCATTTGACTGGGTCGTTTATGAACTAAACATTGCTAAGATACAATAGGCACGTAACTCCTGTTACAGCGAACGGCTGGCTGTTGAGTCATTTTAAACTTTAATTTATAGTATGAAATATTTTTTTTTTATACAAATATTTTGCCAGAATAGAATCCGGAGTATTGAGAGTCCGGATTTTTTACGTCCGAATTATTGACGCTTTAATGTATGAGTAAGATGACTGAATGGCTACAATCAGTTGAGTACATGTGTAACATAACTAAATGGCCACAACCAGTTGAGTACATGTAAGGTATGTGGATGGATTGTGTTGTATGTGGAGAGAGACATCGAGTTGTTGATTATATGTAAAGTAGGTGGCTGGGCTATCAAGTGTTGTATGTGTAAGGTCACTGAATGGCAGCAACCAGTTGAGTACATGTAAGGAATGTGGATGGATTGTCAGTTGTATGTGGAGAGAGACATCGAGTTGTTGATTGTATGTAAAGTATGTGGCTGGGCTATCAAGTGTTGTATGTGTAAGATCACTGATTGGCAGCAACCAGTTGAGTACATGTAAGGTATGTGGATAGATTGTGTTGTATGTGGAGAGAGATATCAAGTTGTTGATTATATGTAAAGTAGGTGGCTGGGCTATCTAGTGTTGTATGTGTAAGGTCACTGAATGGCAGCAACCAGTTGAGTACATGTAAGGTATGTGGATGATGTTGTGTAAGGTCACTGAATGGCAGCAACCAGTTGAGTACATGTAAGGTATGTGGATGGATTGTCAGTTATATGTGGGGAGAGGCATCGAGTTGTTGATTGTATGTAAAGTATGTGGCCGGGCTATCAAGTGTTGTATGTGTAAGGTCACTGAATGGCCACAACCAGGTCAGGAAAGGGCTTATTGCGAAAGTAGAGACATGCTACCCAAATGCCAGACTCAAATATAAACTGCTTTACACACCTCCCTAAAGAAGACATCGAAGTTAAGTTAAAAAGCACATAGTTTGGATACCAACTAGAAATATACCTGCGTAATAATACATTGGTAGTAGAACCCTGACGTAGTGTGTGCTATTAGTGTGGGTTATTTATCCCAGAAATAATTTAATCATATTGTTCGTATAGGTGAGTTAGAATGTGTGTGCTTGTGTGAGTGCACCTATGAAGGAATGCGTGTTGGCCATCAAGCCATGATAATGTACGTATTTGAATGGTCCATCATATCATCATTGAGATGGACATAAAGATTGCATATGTTGAGAGTGTGTGGATGATTTGTAGTTGCATGCCATAGTGGATGGTTTGGTAGTGACAGTTTCTAAATATTACAACAGTCCAGTTTTGATATATTGACACAGTAAAATTGTTTAAACAAAAATAATAGTGATTGCAATCTGTGAATATGTGTTTGTTGCAGTGAAGGGAAGGAGTTGCTGAATAATGGCCATAAGGATTTGAGGGTTCAGATAGAGTCAGTTCCGATGTTAGACAAAAAGTGAGTTTGACAACAGCAGTTTAAACAGTTCCTATTTATAATTTTTCAGAATGTTTATAAATATATTCTCTAAAAATAAGAAGAAAAAATTCATTTTTTAAATAATTTCATCCATTCCTTTCGATCTTAATGCTATGATCAGGCTTCAATATTTTTGGCCACCTGTGATAAATTTAGCTATCTATAATGATAGCAGTTACAATAATCATAACATTATGTCCATTCATTGTCTTTTCACTTTCTGAGCAACTTCCCGCTGTAAATGTTACGCCTAAATGTGTTCTGTCTGAAATGACAGTTTATGTAGTACCTGCTGCTTTTCTTGTTTTATTGTAGCAATCTATTTTTTTCTATTTTGACCCGATTTTGATTTTTATAAAACCATGATTTCTTTTGTGTACTATATCAGATAAAGACAAGACATCCTTCTACAACTATCTTTGAATTGATATCCGGCCCATTTGGCTAGATATACAGTTCTAGTTACAGCCAGAGAAGGAGAATAAGATTCAAAGGTTTTTATTGTGCCATCCAATATATTGTCTACAATAGGCTATGTCTAAAAAACGATTGGAGAAATCATGTAGGTACATGCATTCAAAGTCAATATCAACAAATGAATATAAAGCAAGTTAAGTCGTGTAGGC
This sequence comes from Stictocephala bisonia, assembly GCA_035578905.1. Lineage (NCBI taxonomy): Eukaryota > Metazoa > Arthropoda > Insecta > Hemiptera > Membracidae > Stictocephala > Stictocephala bisonia. The sequence goes on from JAQJVL010000023.1 coordinate 1,420,979, forward strand.
ACACATGAAACAATAGAAACAACATGTTTAATGAAGTACAATCATTATATAAATAATTTCAAACTAAAAATGAGCAAAGGATATAAAATTCATTAAAAACAACCAAAGCTAAATACTCCATTTAGTTAAGTAAAAAAATACATATCATACATCAGACATTTTATTTTGATTATAACCTACAAGTAGTTCCTTAACTGTGAGTGATCCAGATTAAAACTTTAAACTTGACTTTTAAATGAATAAGTGCAATATAATATTAGTGAATGGATTAATTTCACCTGACTTTTATTTTGAATATTTGTGATACACTAGAAGTTATTAAGTGGTATAGAACGTACATGCATACTTTACTTTTTTTAACTAACAAATGTACTCTCTTTTCACAGTAAAAAAGATACTACAGTTGAGTTTGATATGAAGAAAGCCACATCAAAAACAGGTTTTGTCGGTAAGGATTCAGCTGTTTGAAATGAACCATCCAAACAATGCCTTGTCTTTCATCCCTGGACCTGGCAGCTAGAGTGCTAGGCTGCTGTTGGCTTCTTGTATAGTAACTTCTGTATAACTCAGTTGCCACTGCGAATGAATGAAAATAGACGTACAATGTTTTATGATGATCAACAGTTGTTTAACCAGTCAGATATTTGTGACTTCCTCTATTTGTATAAACTTTGGTATCTTTTAAGAGTCATCATATTTCTAAGTTAATTATAAGTAATCTGATTCTTAAAGTAACAAATTTTAGAAAATATATTAAAGGCATTTATTTGGAAAGAGATTTAGGAAGAAGATTTTTACCAATATTTAATATTTTCACCTTTGTTAATATGATATAATAAAGTCAATTCATTACTTAGTTTATGTTCATTATGCAATAAGTTATCTATTTTAACATTCATATTTTTGTTTATTTTGGTTTTCAACTTCCTCATGATTTGATTTTTGTTTTAATATACTTAATTACTTTTTAATTAATGATAGCTATTTTTAATGTAATTTTGTGATCTGTAAATTAAATTTAGTTTTATTATAATTTTATGTTGTTTATTTTAGTGTATATATAGTTAAAAATTAAAAATAAGTTATCTCAGATACATGTTTCAAAGCAACTACCTGGTTAGACCTTTTTAACTTACCTTTAATGTAAATTTACATAAATTAAATCAGGTGGTTGCTTTTAAACACGAATATAGGGCTATAAGAAATTTTACTTTTAATAAGAATGTCATTTTAGACAATTAAATATACATTTATTTTTTATTATATCATTTAATGGGTACAGAACTGAAATTAATTTTGCATTTTATCACTTTAATTGTAATAACACTTTTTAGAATTTGAGTTCCATTTGCACATTGTAACCTTACTGTACATGGCCTACTGTTTCTTGACAATAAATTGTGGCACATGTTTATTTTATTCAGGTTTTTAGGTTAAGGATGCTGTGATTGTTGTTTTGGATGAAGCCAGTTCGCTAGCTTTGTGTGCTTTTTGGACTTGACTCTGCCTTAATTTAAGACTGAATGTAAAACATGTACTTAAACCTCATGCTGATGGAATACCTGTACATTGCCTGTATCTGTACTTAAGTCCAATAATTTCTTATGCTTATAACTGATGCTGGTTGCAGATCAAAATGAATTTCAAAAGTAAATGTTTGGATTGTATTATTGCTAATCTGCTATTCAAATTATCTCATTGGGGCCCTTTTAAACTTGATCAGAGGGCGTATATACATTTGAAAATGAATTAATGTAAAATGTCCACTCATGTTAGAAGTGTATTTGCATTTTCAACAGATCTAGTACCTACTAAATAATTACTTTAATTATTTTTTTTTTTGATATTGTAGGTAAAGCAATTGAAGTAGATTAATTTTATTTATGGAAATAGGACTGTTGCAGACAATCTTTTGTCTTTTATTATAATGAATAAAAAATGTACATAACTAAATAAGTCATTAGGGAGGTTCTTTGAGAGCAAAGCATGTTTAGTCTAAGGAATACCTCACAGTTATAAAAGATATGCATCTAGTTATGATTGTATTGGCATATAAGTAACTGAAAACCCCTGGAGACCAACTACTTGAGTGCTTACTGGCATCGTGTGAACAAGGCTTAGTTACATGTAAAAAAAATTAATTTTATTTGAGTTTGTACAAAATTATATGTCTTTAAAAAAGTGTAAAAAACATTTTCCCGCTAACTTAGATTTATAAAGGAATTTATTTTAAAAATAACAAAATTTAAAAAATAAATTTTACTCGAAATTAAAAACAAAATTGGCTGCTGGTATTCTCACACACACTGTGTTTGCCTCATCTAATAGCGCATGTACTTGAAATTTAACCCTTTGCACTCAAGAGGACTCCTTAAGAAATGTCCTCTGGGTTCGTATGGCCACTGTGAGTGGCCACAGCCTTTTCTGTTACAGCTTGTAATTGTTGTTGTTGTAAATATCCTCCCAGTCCACTGTAAGTGGCCAGCGTGAAAATCTGCTAACATTTGCACGGCCACTGTCAGTGGCCATGATTCAGTTCTGCGTTTAGTATATCTTTTTCAATATTATTCCTCCGTAAGGTGGTGTAACCTGTTGAGAAACTTTGAAACTAAGCGTGTCAGTTTCCCACTATTTTAGCCAGCTGTTGTGTTCCATAGATCTAACCTCTCTGCTTCAGTAATCGCAAGCCGCTACGTAGTGTTTGTATTGCTAAGTGATTAGTCGTCTAAGTAATAAAATAGCCATAAATTTATTATTATTTATATATTAGTGTTTTAGTTCAAGTTACGTTAGCATTTTGGTATTTAGTGAATATGGAGGGAAATGATGACTTACGGTCAGATAATATCCGAGACTTACTCAAAACAAGTTCCCAAATATTCTTTCATTTCTCTTAAACTGTTATTGTGGTACAACGTAATTTTAAAGTTATCATTAAAACAAAGTTATGTAAATTACATGGGGTTTTAAATGTCCACTTTACCATATCAGCAGAGTGTCAACAAAACAATTCCAACCCATTGACAACTTGCAGACAACATGGCTGATGCATAACGCAAGATGGTGGCACTTCCACTCAGTAGCCGTGCAACATGGGAGGACAGTTCGACCGGCAACTAATACGAGTGTTTAGGAGTGGGAACTGGCCACTGCCAGTGGCCTTACGAGTGCAAAGGGTTAAGTTAAAAGTTGATATTTTCTGAAACTGAAGTAATGTTCTTATAAAGAAAAACTTAGTTCCAAATATGATTTATAGTTTGAAATCATTGAATCAGTGATCAGATAATGTTAAATTTGGTGTAATACACATTGCAAAATGCCTATTGAAGCACTTTAAAAAAATGAATTGTGACGATGTTCACTCTTTAAAATTATGAGTCATAATAAAACTTGAGACAGTCATACTGAAGTGAATATAAAACATTTCAAGTTAATCATATTAAAAAAAAGTAAACAAATGATCATTGCATTCAAATTATACGTAACATATATTGTTATAATTTTTCTAAACAATTTTGTTGTCCCTGGATGTGTTATGTACATTAATAAATCTTCATTATATATTGACTGTAGAAATTAAATATTTGCCAAATTACATCACGTTCATTTTAACACCAGGAAATGTACAGTAGATTTAGTATCAGCATGTGGTCTTGTATATACTTGTATTGTGCAGTACAAGAGATCTCGTCTGTAGTTTGTGCATTTTAACAGTGATTATAGTTCTTATTACCATTTAATCTATAAACTGTCAATTTTATTACAGTCATTATAAAGTGATGCCCTCTGTGTACAAACATTCTATAATTATACATAGTGTAAGTGCATCTGACAGATTTTTAGTTGGAGATTTTCTATTGTTCCTAAATTTTGATGAAGAGGACATCACTGTAGAGGTATTATTATTATTTGTTTGTTAGTGATTAGTTCTGTAAATTTATTCCGGTTTAGTTGATAATCTTAGAAGCAAGTAGTTTTTAAATGTAGTTAGTGTTTAAAATGTATTTATAAAATAATCTTATAATTTTGAACTCCTAAATTTTGTCAGTTGTTGCTTTTGTATTGTACTCGTCTTTGTAAAACTATGAAATTGAGCAGCTTTTTATGTTTTTTAGTTTGCAAATCCTAGCTCTCTTTCTTTACCAGTATATGACTTACTTTCTTAAAATTAAGATTAATTAAATTCTCAAACATAACATATTGTAAAATTAATCCCGAGCTATTTTTGTTTTGTAAATGATGGACTATTTATAGTACTAGCTGTACTTATTACTGTAAAATCTTTTTATGTATTTGATAAAGAAATATATATTAAATTTCAAACAAGTTTTAGTTTTTACTTTTCCTTTCTTTTACATTCATTGGTACTTAAAAGAAGCTCTCAGTTGGAAAAGTTTATAAATTACCCCTGGATCATCAATAGTTTTTAAGTTACAGCCATTGAAATAAGTCAGTCATTTAACACATTCAGTGCTAAGGCCATATTTTTGTTTTCACCATGTGTGGCTGCATATATAAATTAAAAACTTACCCCAATGGCTGAAATTTTATTTTCTAAAACTCATTTTTGTGATTGTGAAGTGTCAATTTATGACTGTCAGAAGTAGTCTGTATATGTGGAAGGCTAAACAAAATTAATGTTATGTATGGCCGTCTAGTCAGCCATCGACTAGACTGTTGAACGACTTTGCTGAAAAATTGATGTCCAAGATTTTTTACACCACTTTATTTTGTAATAAACTAGTTAGTAGTATAAGGAAAATAAATGAAAAAGATAAAAACTACTATTATCAGGACCATTTCTAACATTTTTTCACAATTAGTCTCATCTGAGATAAATTTTTCAAAACATGCTACAGAACACAATTCAGCTTGGTCAGGGCGTTTGTGGAACAAAAATAAACTATTTTTAAATTGTCTTTCTTTGCATAGTACATTCTACATCTTTTTTGCTTAATTGTATTCCTAATTTATTGAAAAAACAAATTAAAAACAGTAACAGAAACTCCAAAAGTAACCGGAAACTGAAAACTATGTCCTATTCATAGGATACTGCAGAAGTGCGAGACCTACTGGCAAGCGAACCCGGCAAAGGCTGGGCGAAGACTGATTCAATAATAAGAGTGAGGCAATATGGCCGCCTAGGCGGCCATCAGCCACTACCGGTAATAACCGCTTGGCCGACTAGACGGCCACGCAGACACTAGCTGTCAGACGGCATAGCCGACTTTATGGCCATGTAGCATTGAATGTGTTAAAACAAAGTCAGAATCTTTTTTACTATAACACTATTTTTGCACTAAACGGCATTTGTCCAATCTCATACTTGAATATAATGTCATTGTCTCATAAATGCATGAATTTTGTCAGGTTTAAGTGTGAGATTGAGGGATTTTTTACTTGCGTGAACTGTAAACTCAAAAAACTGTGTCACTCTGCTTCTCTTCAACAAACTATATAAGAACTGGAACATGCGTTGTCGTAAGTTTATACTCTCCGGTCACATACAGCTTTGTGTTGAGAGTATTGTATCAATTATGGCAGGCGATGTACCTTGCTTAGTATAGTATTATCTGTCGGTGCATAAATTACTTGTACCCGAGTTTGAAGGTTGTTTACTAAGAGGCCTATGAAAAATCCAATCAGAATATTGCTTTTCTCATTTAATTGTACGTTTTAATAATTTGTATAGTTGGGACAAAAAAGTTCAGGAATTGTAACTAGTTTTTACTGTGCATCTACTTTACACTTTTATTACTCAAAAACCCATTAACGTATCACATTTATATTTTAATATGTAGTTGATAGAAGTATTTCCTATAGGTTTTAGAAATATCAGAATTTTAAAATTTCAAGAAAAAAGGTTCTCAAATTTTTTCTGAGAACGTTTACTTGGCTTCTAGAGGTACATTACTTTTATATGCGTGATTAAATGCACTGATTTTTAAGTGATTTAAAACAATGCAAATGTTTCAATTTAACACTATATATCGGCCATTTTTTAAACAGCCATAGGTAAACACATACTGGTCGATATATCAACCACCTATGTATTACTCTGTGTGCACACAATATTTTTCATGGCAATATCACCAACGCATACTGATTGATATTTCAACCGCCGTATATAAAGTTCAATTTCGGATGACTGGGTAGGCGAAAATAGTTTGTAATGTTGTCAGTCAATCCATCTAGATCCAGGCAATGCGTGAGAACCCATTTTGTTGATCTAGCTCTCTTGTGGTGAAAACGTGTACTGGTGGTCAATGTGTTAACCACTATGCGTTTAGAGATGTGACAACTAGAAGCACCTGCTGCATGTTGTACTTTGTAGATATTTAACTCATTCAAGGTAAGAGTTTAAAAGCTTTTAATTATTGTATGTTAAAAACTGTACATGTCTTTAAATATATTGTTCTTGAAATGGTTTTTCGATAGGAAAATATTCTTTCGGGTAATTATCTTAAACTTCAAAAACATGTTCTGTTTAAACAAGTGTAAAATATGATTGGTTAGACATATTTTATTTAAATACATGCCATAATCACCACAAATCGCTTGTCTTTGAACCAGTAATATTTGTATTAATTTAAACTATTTGCGCTCGCAAGTTATTGAGATAAACATGGTATTCATTCACATTTGTATGAGAGAAAAAATACTGTTATGTATAAGTTATGATGAATTCATTCAAACAGGAATCATAAGGTAACATAAATGTTTGTGATTATGCTCTCTTATATCTAAAAATGGTCTGTTACTATCAAAGTAAATAAGTTTAAATGTTTATTGTTTTGTGGGCTATAAGTTATATTTTAATTTCCAGAATGGATCCATCAGTAAAAAGAAGAGAGCTTCGTTACACATGCCTTGACTTTGATTTTCTCCGAAGCAGTGAGCATGATCGACTCCTATTCAATGTGACAGAAGACAGTGGGGTCTGACTCGGAGTGTGGTGGTGACAGCAAGGCTGATGATTGCATTGACCACAGCAGAGAGCCATTCAAGTTGTATATAGGTTTTAACGGAAGAAATTTTTTTTAGCTGTAATGTTTTCATTTAGACAATTATCATCTTACATGTTATTGTAAAAAATACACTTTGTAAACAAATTCGTTTTGCTCATTTTTATTCCTTTTCCAAGTGGTTGGTGTTTTGACCAGTAAACTTAGCTATATTGGCCCTTTCTCTAACACATTCTAGTTGAAATATCTACCACCCCTTACCAAACAGAGTAAGTACGAAATAAATGTTTTTACATTTTTCTGAACTTCAACTTTGTGTATTGACATGAATATATATTTTATTTATTTGTTATAAAATAAATAAAATAACCTAACCTAACCTAACCCGCCCAGCCATACACGTACCGTGGTACTAACCCACCCGCCCACCTATACACATATGGTGGTACTAACCCACCCGCCCACCTATACACGTACGGTGGTACTTGAATTATTATTATCATTACCACTGTTCGTGTATGGGTGGGTGGGTGGGTCATTACCACTGTTCGTGTATGGGTGGGTGGGTGGGTCAGTACCACTGTACGTGTATGGGTGGGTGGGTCATTACCACTGTACGTGTATGGGTGGGTGGGTTGGTCATTACCACTGTACGTGTATGGGTGGGTGGGTTGGTCATTACCACTGCACGTGTATGGGTGGGTGGGTCATTACCACTGTACGTGTATGGGTGGGCTGGTGGGGCAGTACCACTGTGCGTGCATGGGTGGGCGGGTGAGTCAATACCATTATACGTGTATTGGTGGGCGGATGTGTCAATCTCGGACCCATACCACCCCCATACCACTGTGCGTGTATGGGTGGGCGGGTGGGTTTTTTTAGTAAGAAGGCAAGTTACCATTAACCTTATGTATTCATTGGGCTAGCATTATAATACGTAGTCGTTGAGTTTGAATAGTAGACAGTAAAATTTTTTACTGTCTCAAACGACACCTAACCACGTACTCACTCACTCACTCACATGTTTTAAGTTTGGTCTGCTGAAAATTTTACTTTCAAAATATTTTTTAGTTAATGCATAGAGTACTGATCATTCATTGTGGTAAGAAGCACATTTTTTGTCCTTATCAGTGAACCAGACTGTTATTGTAAATATTTTGTTATTTGTCGATAACCAGATCTTGCAACACTGATTAGTTAAACTACTTCAGAACTACGGTTGTGATTCTTATTGTTGTATAAAGGAATAAAAGTTATTAATACAACAATATGCCGTCTCCAACAAAGAGCTGCATCCAGCTAGAAAGGAGAATTCCTCCCAGTTATAGCCGGGACCATTAAAATCTCCCAACATTACGATGTAGTGCCTTAAGAAATCAAGTTTTCCCAACAGCAATTTGAAGTAAGTGTCTAAAATGGTAGAATGAACAGAGGGGGCAAAATAATTGTAAGAAAAAGTATTCTTGCCACCAGGTACACAAACTTCAACCCACAAACTCGCAGGAAAAAATTCCAGATCAGGTCTTCTAAATGAGATCAAGTCTCTGCTGATAGCAAGCAAAACACCACCCCCTCTGGTGCAGTTGATATCATACTTCTTGTCAACTCTGTAAACAATGAAATTCTCTGAAATAAAAGAAGCTGTAAAATGGTCAGATGAAAGCCAAGTTTCTGTAAGAGCAACAATACTGGAGCTAGCACCAGTCAATGAATAAAAATTGACATGATGATCTCATTGGACTTAGTTCGGAGTCCACGGACATTTTGGTATATTACAGTGAATTCTCTCTCATTGTGTATATGTGTGAAGCTTCCTCCATTTGCTAAATGGACCCGAATATGTGGTTTTTGTGAAGCACACTGCAAAATGGGCACATTAAAAAACCACTAGGCCAAACTTCGGTTTTATATACTTTTTAAAAATCATATTCCGCTACAGAGACATGAAAGGAATCTTAGTCACAGCAACAGATTTATTTATGTTATTTATTTATTCATAAGAATAATAATGATGATATACAAGTCACTAAGGATGCTAGACACGTAATTTTCGGTGATACTAGGCTTAATTACTGATTAATTAACAAAGCCTTTTCTTTACTCTGATGAAAAAGGAGTCTTTCCCAGTGCCCAGTCCTTCAACCATTCATTGAGGTGAGTGTTAATAAAGTAACTACGTTTTACAAACACTGTAAGATAATTTACTTAATGTAATTACATTAACATTGTAACATACTTGTCATTAATTAATTTTTCCATACATGTTTATCATCACAGTTTTGAGAACGTCATTTTTTTCATTTGAAGAGGAAGTCGTAGGAGTAAACGGTAGGTTATTAGATGGAATAGATTGGTACTCATTAAATACTTGTTGGTTATCCAACACGAATAGCTTTGAACAGGTTATAGCACTTTGAATTGCCAGTGGCCTTGACCAACGTTATCGCAAGATAACAAAGTCAAGCAACATCAAGCGTGACTGTCCCTTGGATGGGTGAACGTCTGAGCGACCCTGTCCTTGCACACAGCCCGTCCGCCCGGTCACTGGTGGTGGTTCGAAAGTCACCCTTAAACTGTTGGTCCCCAGGTTAAGTGTTAGAGAGGATTAGCCCTAACTTCACCTGGTAAAATAAGACGATCTTTAACTTTAATTCCCTTCTGCAGCAAGATTGCTTCTTGTTTAGGTAGCAGTTGGAGTTCTTCAGCAACATACTTACCGAACTGCTCATATTGCTTATCTTCAGTTACATTTTGTTACAATTTTGTCAAGTTTCTGAAGCACTTGTGATATTACAGAGCTGGGTTGATGTAGTTGTGTATTTTTTCTAACCATTTTTGGAGACTAAGGTGGTCCCACAGCTATAGACAAGTGAGCCTTGATGGTGTTTCCAGTGGAATTGTAATTAGTATCACCAGCATTTGATTCAATTGTCACACCTTCAGTTTCTTCATCTCAGAACAGCAAACAGCAGTAAGTTATAAATATTTTAATTCATGCATTTAATGTAAAAAGTTTTAATACAAATATATTTTATTTTGCAGGTACCTGATGGTGAATGGAAAGAAAACGAAAATTTATTCTTAAGCACTGCTGGAATTCCAAGATACGTGGGGGCTATCGATGGCAAATATGTTGTCATTAAAAGACCTCCTGGTTTCGGTTCAGTATATTTCAACCACAAAAAATATATAGTGTTATATTATTTGCTATGGTTGATGCACATTACTGCTTCACATACATTGTCGTCGGAAGAAATGGCCGAGCAAGTGACAGTGCAATATTTAAAGACAGTACCCTAAACATTGCAATCGAAAGTAAAACAATTGGATTTCCAGAAAACTCCGTTATTCTGATGATGCTGTTCCCTCTAAGAACAGATCTCATGAAGCCTTGCAGCAAAATTGGGCTCAGTGACAAAGAAAAAATATTTAATTATTATCTTTTTTTATATCAGGCGAGTTTCGGAGAACGCTTTAGGCATACTAGCTCGGCGATTCGAGTGTTTTCAAGACCAATTGAGGCGAAACCTGATAATGTTAGTTCTTGTGGCTGCTTGCAGTCTGCACAACTGGCTGTGAAAGACTGCTCCAGCAACTACAAACCACAACATGCTGAGGATAGAGAGGATTTCAACACTGGCAATATAATACCTGGGATTTGGAGGGAATATTCCAATGTTCTACAACCTGTTATTAAACTCGGTAACAATAACTACAGTAAGACTGCTGAGGGAATCAGACAAAAGTATATGGAATACTTTACAGAAGATAATACTCTTCCCTGGCAAGTTGGAATTAATGTGTTTTAACTGTACAAAGTGAATAAAAGTGTGTGTAACATTTAGGCATGTCTTACATTGTGCATTTCCCTCTACTTACTACTTATAATAAATATATTTGCTTACCATATTTGATGCACTCTTTCTTGTCGAAAACACCTTGACAAGGTAACTTGCGTCACTAAACCAACTCAATTTTGTTTGGCATATACACTTCATCACTACCATAGCCACTTTTCGTACTTTTCTCAATTTTCTGTAGCTCCTGCCTGTATACATCTTTTACTGACATAATTTTAGCCTTGATTTATTGATATCCATTCCCCCCAATAAGTGATGTTCATCAAGTTCACACATTATATGTTTTAAATTGTCCTTTAATGTTTTATTAGTATAGTCTTTATCCATGATGTTCCGCAACAAAGGTTATTGTTGGCAGTACACTTCAGTAAACACAGCAGTATCGTTTCCGTTCCACTTCATTTTCATAAACAAAACACACATTTGCAATGATTTACTTGTAAAAGCAAACAAAACACAACACACGTTTTCTACGCATCAATTAGTTGGAGAGTGAGCGAGTGGAAAGCTACTTGTAATCGTTAACTAGCGCACTTCCTGGCTTCTAACAGGCTAGTAGCTAGTAAAACTCACAACGTGTAATCAACCCTTAAGACTACTAGTTCATCACAAGTAAAGACAATTCATTTGCTGTTGCCTTAGCAACGTAAAGACACAACAGTTTACGTGCATGTGCAGAGACACAGTGTGTTTGGTTATTCGCTAATCGCTTTGTGCCGAAATTCACCAACCTAGTTGACAACCTTTCTTTTCCTTGTTCCAAATTCGTTCCTTTCTTAAGAGACTTAACCCTCCAGTCTATTCTCAACTATTAATTCTACATGATCCTATTGAATTGTTTTATACGGAACAGTGATCACTGTTTGAAGTTATTTTTTTAAATCAAAAGGTAGTTCATTTGAAGACTAGTTCATTAACAAGTCTTACTTACTTATCACCATGATGTCCCAAGTTGACCACACTGTGGCATGGGACCAGTCAATAGCATTTAAAATAGGGATCAAAGACTAGGATAGGTAGGCAGGTATCTGATAATAAAAGCACTGTTCGATTAAGAATCTTTTGAGTTCATGTTTGAATTTTTAAGTCAACAATCTCAGCTAGATTAGATGGTAAATGGGAGAGTAGCTTGAGGCCAACATACTAGTGTTTGTTTTCAAAAAATTTTAATCTATGAGGAATGGAAGGATTGAAATTTTTATTTCTGGTATAGGAATGCTGATGGGCCTTTACAAGATGTTGTTCTGTAACATTTAAAATAACTTCAAAATTTTTAATAGAAGATACGGTCAATAAACCCAGTTCTTTAAAATGAACTAAACATGATTCAGTCAGCAGGTTTTAAGTTTTAAAATACACTTACACCTCTTGTTTTAAGAACAAGTATTCTGTTTAAGTTATTGTTACTGTTTAAGTTATTGTTACTAATAATCCCCAGCAAATCAGCTTTGACAAAGCAATGTTATTCAGGGGTGTCCTAATGAACTACATAAAAGAACTAACTCACCAGTACAAAATGAAATAACGAGTTACGTATAACTTCAACTGAACGTTCGTGTTATTCATGGTTTTGTTAATAGGATTTTGTTTTTACTATTTATATTTGTAAGTTTGTTTGACCAACCTTTTTCAAAGTTTGTGTTGAAAATATTGTTATAAATAATTATTACATATATTGTTAATAAACTAATAAAGACATTAACTGTGATTTTAAAAATAATATACTGAAAAGTAGACAGATTTGTTAGCTAGTTGAAGATAGTTCAATTCTTGTTTGGTCAACAATACAGTAGCTCGTTTCATCTAGTATAATCATTCTGTGCAGTTTGTTCGTTCCTCCATGTACTTCCCATCTACTCACGCAGTTTTAGATTAGAAACTAACTGAAGATTGTTACCTGGTTACCTTTCCAGCTCTGTTGTTAACTTGTTCTGATGAATTGAGCTAATTCAAATTACTATGAACAAACCAGTTCATTGAGCTGACTAGTTATACCCACAGTATAAAGAACATACAGTAGGGGCTACGGTGAGGCTGCGCAGTAGAGCCGTCCGCATGAAGTCAGCAGGGAAAACAAAAACTAAAATGTTGATACGTTTTTCCAAACTAATAAAAAAAATGACAAAAAATAAGTTGGTTATCTTGTAAATAAAGTAGATAACACTTTGACACGTTGTCACGGGAAAATATAGATTATAGTAACAAAACTTTTGTGTATAAACACTATTTGATGTTTATGCAGTTTCTAGTCACCTAATAAAATTTAAAAACTTTGAAATGGGTCAAGAATTGACTATATTTCAATGAGAGATTCTTTTCATTCTGAGGAAATTACATGTTTTACCAAAAAATTTGAAAAAAATGTTCACAAATTTTAGTATTTTTTACATATTTCCGTTTATTTAAATTATTTTTTTAATTATCTTTATTTAATTTATTGCGTTTTTTACACTGAACACAAATTTGAAGATTATTTTGGCCTATGTCAATTATTTATCGAGATATAATGGAAAAACTACTTGTCCAGTGAATCGTGATTAGCGGCTATTACACGATCATTATCAACACCAACTATTAACCATAAAAATCGGATTCACATATATACCTGTCGGATGGATGACCAGATGACGTTCCGGAGGCCAGGCAATCAAATTTAACGCTAATCTCAAATTTTTGTCAAGGATATGCTAAGTTTCGTTATGTTAAGTTAGTTTTGGGAAAACTTTTTCTATGGATGAAAATCATATTTTTTTGTTACAAAACCAACTCCATATTCATGTTCAGCATAAAAAATACATTAAGTTACAACAAATGTCAAAAATAGACCTGCTGATTAAAAATAAGTTTTTCTTTCATCTTTGCAATGAAATTATGTCTTCTAATAATCTAACTAAATTTTAAGCACTTTGAAACATTAAATTGTAATTATTATCATGTGTAGAAACTGTATGATTACCATTTTTAAATTATTTAAAAACTGGAATTTATTAGTTTTAACTCAAGTTTAAATATTTGTTTTTAATTTAAGGATCCTACTTTTAAGACAAAAGTTCATCAAATGATTTTTTTTGTAATTTAACACTGAGCATTTTCATGTTATTGTTAAAAAAGTATTTTTGTAATACGAGTATTTCATTTGATAATACATGGAGGAAGCCAATTTTAAGATTGAAACCAACTAAAATTTATTAGATCATGGAATTTTTAAAAATCGGTTACCAAAAAGTCCCCAATTATTGTATCAGCCCACTAGTAGACACCATGGTCATGCTCGTGATGGACAGTAGCTGAGCGGTACAACAATTCCCTCCTATGCTGAAACCTATATATGCATTTAATATAACACACAGGTAATTTTTTCCGGCCCAGTTATAGCTTATAATTCAGCCTTGTAAATCATTCTTAGTTATAAATATTGGTTACAAGTCAAATTAATGTTATTTTTATTTAATCACTAACAATTGACATATAGGATAATAGAAAAATTACGAACTTGATGGCATTAATAATTTATTTGAATTACAACTAGCTATTGTTTTCAAGTCCGGTTAGATGCTCCAGAATGTTGCATTGACCACATTCGAGAATAAAGGGACAGAGGATCCTGAAGAAGCTGCTCATGAGAACCCCTTTCTTGTAGCCGCCCGTTCTGAGGAAAGAGAATGAGAATTGTTAACATTTACTTCAGTTTATACAGCCAAATATATACATTAACAGTCACTTCCATTTAAATAAATTTGTTTGTATAAACTTGTTCACATAATTTTGTTACCGGTAAATAATTTACTTATCTTTAAATATTGACAATGTCATTTGTGTTTTATAATCATGCTGGACTTTGTAAAATTTTTTTGGCAGTAAAGTACATTCTATTCTATGATAATCAACTAAGGTAGCCACCCTCGCTAGCACCCGTGATCCTCGGGTAGCCATGAGCTGGGGTTTGGGAGCATAGCCCTTGACGAGAGCAGTTCTGAGCAGTAAAGCCTCTCCAGTTCTTGTGGGTTGATAGTTGTTTTGTTAGAGGTGGAAGGAGAGGAGGCTACCGCTGCAACACCTCTCCGCCTTCAGCTTACCAGATTTTAGTTGACATATGATCTGTACACACAACTACGAGAACTGAACAGGAGAAATCTTCTCAAGTAGTATCTCTGATCATTAATATCATTCAAAAAATCATTTGGACCATAAAGCAATCTCTGCCTTAAAAATGTCGTTGAAAGTTTGGCAAAATATCAGGAT
Source organism: Stictocephala bisonia (assembly GCA_035578905.1). Classification (NCBI taxonomy): domain Eukaryota; kingdom Metazoa; phylum Arthropoda; class Insecta; order Hemiptera; family Membracidae; genus Stictocephala; species Stictocephala bisonia. The sequence continues at coordinate 1,436,046 of JAQJVL010000023.1, forward strand.
GGTTCAAAACAGATTTGTAAGATGGGGATATGTCTTTTAGTAACAAAAAGAATATATATGAATTGTATTTATTGTTTTGTGAAGGAAATGAATACATTCATAAGGAATTCAAATTCTTTTGTTGACTCAGAACATCTTAAACATACATTTAGTTTGACATTGTCAATACAGTTTTGTAAATATTTTAGGACAATCAAAATTCTTGATTCTATAAAAGTATAATTTACAAAGACAGGAGTTTCATCATGAGAAAACAATACAGTTAATCAAAGAAAATAAAAACATCAGTCTAAACATATAGGTAATAAGCATATTAGGCTTGTAGGCTATCAGCAATAATAAAATTATATCTATAGGTTAATAGTTTAAATTTTAAAAGTTTAACAACATTTAAATATTAATTCTGAGAAAGTGATGTATTAGAGGTGGGGCCTGAGTCTTTTACATTAGAGGTGGGCCCTGAGCCCTTATACATTAGAAGTGGGGTCTGAGCCCTTATACATTAGAGGTGGGGATGGGAAGTGCCATCAAGTTCAAGTTATTCAAATGTCATGCTGTATCTTAGGAAAAATGTTTCCAGGAGATTTGGACTGGAGAGCACCAAGGGTCAAAATAAGGAATCTAAAGAAACAAACTAAAAATAATTTTTTTTCATCTTGTCTACTGTAGAGTAAAAACATATAAATTAAAATAATATTATAATTAATAATACTAAAGACTTCATCACCTGTAGTACAAGTATCTGGTCAGCGTCCATGACTGTCGATAGCCTGTGAGCGATACATATTGAGGTTCGACCTTCTGTAGCTCTATGAAGTGCACCCAGGATATTCTGTTGAAAATTTTTGTTACCAATAATTAAATGTAAAATTATATGTATAGTAAAACCTGGCATATCCAGAACCTCTGGTAACCAGCCCGGGCAGCTTGGTGAAAAAGAGGAGGAATATAAGTTTCCGGCGCTCGACCTTGAGAAAGGAAGGGTGGGAAGCGTAATGAAGGATTTCCCCACAACAAACGTTGCTTACGCTATTGTTGGAAACATTGCTCTGCCGTGTCGGTAGATCAAATAGTTGCTATTGATTGTGTCACCATTTCGTTTGTGTTAGTAAGCTTTTTTAAGTAAGAGCTTTTCTAGTAGTGTATTTTATGAAATCCATGAAGAGCCTAGGATTGGAACGAGAGCAAAACTCATCAACATGGATTGAGATTGACAGGGCTAGGTGGTTTCTATAAACTACTAAAAATGTATCTTCAGCAGCAGAGACTTTAGTTGATGGTACAGATGGCAGAACGAGGTCAAGGCACACTCCGCGGTAGTTGAAAACGGAGTTAAACTGCTTCAGGTCATGTGAGATTGCCAAATTAGTAACACTGCGAGAAGCATAATTCATTTGAGAGCTATCTATACGGTTCCAGTATAAGTTCAGCAAATTGAAGTCACCGAACAATAGTATGTTATCTGGGCTGTTAGCAGCAACTTCAGCCTCATCAAATCCTTTACAAAAATCTGTGTATATTGTAGAGGGCTGACTCGGTAGTAAACACGGTAATCAACTTAAGGTGGCCACAAATGTGATCTCAAAAAGTACTAATTTTACAACAAACTTTTAATGGGGAACTTAACCTTAATGATTTAAGTTCATTACAATTACTTAGTCCAAATTTTAATATTCGGTTGTCATTTTCCAATACGGCCATCAACTTGGACATTTCTTATGGAAACTCCTGCTTTTTATGATGAACTTAAGTTTAACTGGTAATTATAAGACTTTTTTACCCTTGATATTATTTTGATATACTGAACCGTTAAGCTGCTAGGATCGTCGAAAGTTAAAAAAATTCTTATACCAATAATTTTTTAAAAAGGCAAATTTTTAAAAACCGTTTAAAATAATAACGCATAAACCATACTGCATTATTATTATGTAATTGGAGAATCCTTTGACATTGCTGAGCAACTCTCTTACATTCTTCCCGAACTTTCCGAAATATAATCAGTTGGACTCAATGTCAGTTTGTAACGTTTGTGGATTATTTTCTTCCTGCTAACTAGTGACTTGAGATGACTGACAAACCTGTTGACAGTTCCACTAATACATTATTTTATAACAAAAATATTTATAGTTAATGCAACAACTGTGTATTAAAAAGGTTGTAATAATGAGTAATAAATGAATACAGTACGAAACAATATCACATGATTGTGTTGCTAGGCAATAATCAGCTGTTTCATTGTTGCAAATTTTCACTTTGGTCATACCTCATCTAACCTATTAGTTACTCTGTTACCGAAATCTCTACTGTTAACTGTTGTCTGTTGTAGTTTTTATAACTAACTGAGCAGGCTTGAACGTAACTAAATATTTCTAAAGAAACAGCTAGACAACAATATTTCAAATTGACATGAACTCAAAGAAATAAACTAGTTTATTTATTATTGGGATTGAACCAAAATTTGTCTACACAATTAATTACTGTTTTTTTGTACGAATAATGCTAGGACCTTTGCAACATTTAATATTTGGCCAAGCGATATTGCTTATGCATACTAACATGCTCTGTGATGGAATCTAGCGAAGATGTGGCCTCATCAAAGACTAGCACTGGTGACCCTTTGAGTATAGCTCGAGCAATTGCAACTCTTTGCTTCTCTCCTCCTGACAGTTTCAGACCCCTCTCCCCCACCTACGGATATGACAAACAATTCAAACTTAACTAATTTAATTTACTGTTATCAATATAGAAAAGTAGGAAATTATTCAATTCAAATTTATAGGAGTTAATATGAGCAGTTATCGAGAAGTGTGGGCCTCTGATTGTTCGACATTTTGTGGTGTCAAAGTAAAGTTAATCTAGAGGCAGCATGTGAGAAAGTATTAAAACTACAACTTTCATATAAAAAAACCAGCACAAATTAAATAATAAGCCTATTTAACACTTAAAAACACATTGTGTAGCTATACCCGACAGGCACGTAACGCAAGTCAGTGGTACAGATATTGATGTCATGGTCGGAAGAACGGTAGTTCAACAAAAACACCTTTTCTCTGGATATACCAACTTCAAAAAAGCAGAGGATAATATTTTGGGAATACAAAAATCCAACTCTTGTTTGGTGCAGTGACACTGAATGTGTCGAATATTATATCTTCACAGCGACAAAACGACTGACTTCATTAGGTCCTAGATTTCAGTGCCTATAGATTTGCTTAGAGGAAGTTCACTAATCCTCCAGACCGTCTTGCATACATCTGCCGTAATAGATTATAGGTTATGTAAACAAGACGTACATTAACTAGTATAGACCACATTGGATACTAATATTTTTATAGCTTCACATTGACGGAAAAACATTTGTAACTGTGTTTCAAACCTTGTTTTATCTTATTCCTGTACTCGAAAAAGAAGATTTCAAATAAATATCATATGAATGAAAAACCAACCTGAGTGTTGTATCCTTGAGGCCAATTAGTCACAGATTCATGGAGGTCAGCCATTTTGGCAGCTTCCAACACCTGATCTTGACTCTTGCTGAGGTCTCCGTAGTTAAGGTTGTACATGATGGTGTCATGAAATAGTACAGAATCCTGAAAAACATACAGTAGTTGTCATTAGTGGTTCTGGTATTTAAACAATAGTCGTGAAATATACTGTTTGAAAAGCGATATTAAATTCTTTCCAAGGTTGAAAGTCGAGAGAGGAGGTTTAAATTACACGTAATTATTGATAATAAATCTGAGATAAATTTTTAGAAAATGATTATAAATTGTTTTTCAAGGTTGTGTAATAAGATAATGAAGGAAGTTGATATAGGCACTCAGGTGAAAATAAAAATTTTGCATGATTTAACTAAAACATAATTGGTGAAAATTAGTTTGGTAAGATTATAGTATTTTGCAAATAAGTTAGTTTAAAAGGATATGACAAAATACCAATAATTTGTTAGCATGTTAAATCATTTCTTATTAAACCGGTGAATATAGAAAATTCTTCTTTAATAACAAGGGTGTTCCAGAAAAATTAAAAATCGCAAAACGTAAAACTATTCCGAAAAATTATAATTTAGGTAATGTACAAAAACTAAAGACCAATTTCTTGCTGACAAATTTCTGTGAAATTTTTGAAACATTGTAATAAGTAATAGTACTGATTATGTTGTTGTAATTTGCCACCTCCTTGACAATGAACAGCGAGGTTTTAGAAGAGGAAAGTTTGTAATTATATCAGGCACTGAATACATTCAGAAATCGGAAATTCTTTATACGTTATGAGTACAGTAGAGGCTCACTTATACGATGTAAATGAGCAGTGATGGGTAAGTAAACATGTCAGATAATAGGAAATGTTAGTAAAAACTCTAAATAGCACTAATAAATTGATTTAATTAACAATGTACACAACGGTACTGTACAAACAATAACTCTTGTTCAATTTTCATAACAAAAGCAATGAATTTATTATGAAAATGTTTTTAAAATGAAACTACTCTAATACATTACCCTGTTAAAATTACTTTACATCATTAACAACACACATATAAAACTGTAATAGTCTAAAGTAGTTACAATAAGAAATAGTAAACATTAAACTGTTAAGCACTTGAAAAAAGAGCTGTGTATAATTGCAAAACGTAATGATTTAAGAAAGAAACTTGATTTAGAAAAAGAGGTTGTTATTGTTTACTGCTTGCCTGAAGACTGTCACTATTCCCCCTCACTACAAGAACCCATATGTCCTAAAAATACTTAACACTTGACACATTGACAAAAGTGATGTAGCCTGCTTATACGGTACAGTCCCCCCTCAACATAAAGTCAAGTACACAGTACGTACAGTCCCCCCTCAACATAAAGTCAAGTACACAGTACGTACAGTCCCCCCTCAACATAAAGTCAAGTACACAGTAAGCAACAAAACAGCTTACTGGTTGGGAAACACTTAAGGTACTTACTTATCTTAAGTATTTTTTCCACCTGAAGATACTTAAGAGGAAGTAACTTAGCAGGTGCATTCAGTTTTCCTCATTACAGAACAATAATTAATATATTATATTATTTTCAGACAATTTTTAATACAGTATTGTTTTTGGGACAAGTATGACGGTTAAATTGGATTGTCAGATAACACACTACTTGAACCATTACCTGAAGATATACACACATAATAAGTTGTTAAAAAACGAGATTAAATAGGTTAAACAAAATATAATTTTAAGTACAGTTTTTTTTTTTTAACACATCACCACTGTACTTGTGCATGGGTGTGTGGAAGGGTAACAAGGCTCTACTATAATATAACTTTACTATACATATATGTGTAAAGTCCTAAACATGTGTCGAACACAGTAGAGGTAACAGCGTTTTCTCTACCAAGTACACTTGATGCTTTAATTACATACATTACCTGAGGTACAACTGCAATTGACTTTCGCAAGCATTCCAGGTCCATTTCCTTAATGTTAACACCACCTATGAAGATTCCACCTGATGTAGGCTCGAAGAATCGGTAAAGTAATCGAATCATCGAAGACTTCCTATCAAATATCTAAATTAGTTATAGTATATTATTGATGAAAATTTGTACAGTCAATAAATTATTTTTAAGACAATGTTCCCACTTAAGGACCTCAATTAAATATTAATATATTCACTTTAAGAGAAAAGTCTTGTGAATTAAATATGAAACAGTCGTGTAGTAAATAAATAAGTTTGGGTAAACCTTAATTTTAAAACAGTTTCATATCTGATTTTTAAAATGACTGTTAAAAAACAGTAATAACAATAGTTTGTTTTTTTTATAGTTTTATTTATTTACTATTTTTTTTTTTGTCTTTAACTTTTAACTTTCTTTATATCCATGCCAGTGGCATTTTTAACTTAGTTTATAAATGTTTTAAGGGACAACAGTCCAAACCCCTTATGGCCTACCAGAAACTGAACCCCTTAGCAAACTTAGTTAGCTAAAAGGTATTTATAAAATAATGTTCTTTAAGACTTACCCAGACCCAGAGCCTCCGACAATAGCAATTTTCTTTCCTGCCGGAATGGTCAGACTGAGGTTGTCAAAGATAGGTTTCCCCGGGATATAGCTGAAGTTAACATTTCGAAATTCAATTGTGGAGTTGTCTTTTGTTATATTTATCTTTGTTGCGCCCTCCTTACTCTGTGAAAAAAGAATGTTGAACGAGTTTTCATTTAAATTGAACAAGTTTCTCATAGACTACAATATTTTAAAATTAATATTATATACAATTTTATTTCACACACTTTTATTTTAAAATATTTAAAAAAATATCTAGCTCCCAACTGGAAAAACTCATTAAGAGTAATTAATTTAATATCAATCTCTTAATGAAAGACAAGTTAAGCATATGTAAATACATTTGCATGAGTACTATAACTAAAGCTTCCAGTAACGACCACATCAAGGTGTTATCTACAATATTTACATCACCAAATGTTTTGCCCATGCTGTGAAGTGGCATATTTGCATGAGGCTTAATACACCAAAATGCTTTAAGCCTAGATCTTTGTGTTGATACATACTGTTACAAGACTATTATACATTAAATTCATGATCAAGCCTGCAGAATCTGCAACTGTTTTGAAATGCTGATCTGTGTTTGGTTATTTTTTATTTATTTATATTTTTTCCCTGATATTTCACAAGTAACGTACAGCAAAGGAAATCCAACGTAAAGCCAAACAATCTCAGAGTAGCTCTCGGAATGTGATTACCAAACTGGGAATATTGTTAGTTAGTACAGTATTACCTTGATCATAGGCTTCTGAGTCATAAGGCTGAACATGGTTTGCATGTCGATGAGAGCTTGCCTCACTTCTCGATAGACTGAACCTAAGAAACCGAGTGGTACTGACAGCTGAAAGAGGAGCCCATTCACCATCACCAGGTCTCCCACTGTCATGTTACCTGCGACCAAAATAGTTCTTTTACTATGCTAAACTAGTTTTCATAGTACATATCATACCACATCATAAAAATGTCTATGAAAGAGTTAAAATATTGATAAGTAACTTAATTTTGATTATTATTTATATACTAAAATAATATTGTATCATATAACAAAGACGCTTTTAGTAAATTTCCGTTGTATTCATTTTAAAATCTATTAATAAGAACGATGAAAAATTGTTTAGCAAAATAAAACTACAGCAAAAACTTACGTGTAGTTTTTTAGTATGATTTTTAATCCTTCAAAATGTTTATTTACTTTATTTCATTGAGTTAAGTTAGCATAAAATCTTCCATTCAATCCATAGATATTAATAATAAACTGAAAAACACTTTCTTAGCTTTACTTTATATGTGGAAAAAGAATACATAATTACCCTTCTTCTTTAACCTGTGGTCCGATACTGATTGTTCCGGAATAGCTGACTTTTGTTTTTTACAAAACTAAATTGAGTTAAAGATTGATAATTAGTTGTTGGGAAAATGATGACCAAATATTGGTTTAATTTCACTAAAAAAATCCAACCTGAAAAACTCTCAAAGTGAACGCTGATCTGTCCAAGGCAAATAGAGATAAAAGTGCTAGAAAATGCCAAATTACTCAAACTCATCTATCCATAATCCGCAAGATTTCCTTAAGTTAATAGGAGGAACTTAACAAATTCCTAGATAATATGGAATTAAACAGTGGGGATAAAAGGTATGCCACTTACAAGATATCTATGCACAGGTAGTGAGGATATGTAGGAAAGGTATAATGCATTCCTATATTTATATTGATAAATAACTATTATTACTGTTGACAGATATGTCGAAGCGATCTTCAGAATATTTTGTCAAAATATAAATAGTTTTTTGACCAAATACAAAGCCACACCTGTAATTAATTGATGTTCAAGCCAACTGGCAATGACACTTAATGATTGCAAGAAAGACCTTCCTATTCAACAGGAAAATGTTCAACCATTAACAGCTAAAATTGCATAATAAACTTTTCTATTTGTCACATTCATTTATTAAATACCACGTGCATTAGTTGTACTTCATGAGCAGAATCACCTTGAGCTATTTGCTGGGCAGCTAAAACCATTGCCGTAGCCATTGCTCCACTGAATATGGCATTCTGGCCAAAGTTTAGCAATGCCAGGCTGGTACTAGTTTTGAGGCTAGCGTCTTCATACTTCTTAAGTGCTTTGTCATAGCGTTCTGCCTCATACTGCTCATTATTAAAATACTGAAAGAACATAATTTGTCAATATGTTTTATTTGAAATCACCAACTAATACCAGCAATCATAACAGCAATATCTGATCATGACAATCAAATGATGGAATTTAGTAACATAAGAAATAAGTGTTCTGGTGAGTAATATAAAGTAAAAGTGAGACATCTTTATGAAATTTATATTGGAACATTTCTGAAAATGCTAATTGATGTATTTCATTCAGTTTTTTTTTTCTTTTTTTTTTTTTTTTACATTACTTTAATGTCTGTTTTCCTGGGGTATCTACTTTAGGACAAAATATTATTTCAAAAAAAAGGTCGATCCCACAAGCTAAAAATTGAAAGTGAAAATTTAATTGATTTAGAAAAAAAAATGAGAAGAGCTAAATATTAAGATAATAAGGAAGTCAAAATGAACAAAGAAAGCATTTGAAAAACAAATTGTTTTAGGCCAAGAGATTTTTAATAACAATATCAAATCTTCTTCCAACATTACTAAGACAGCCTTGGTTAAATTGGAAGCAGGACACAATATGAATTTAAATATTGATATTGTTTTATCAAATGAACTAGAAGAATCAACAAATAGACCAAGTGGAGTCTACAAAATTTATAAACCGATCTTTTTAAACGTGCAGTGGATAGTAAAATATAACCTAATATAGAATAGAACTTGCAAAAGCTTACATCCATTCAAAAATATGGAAACAACAAACAAAATTATACACTCAGGTTCACATTTCTAGAAATAACAGATTAAATTAACAAAATTTCTTCTTTTGACTGTAAATGTTCTACCTAGTGTAATACTTATGGCTATTTCAAAACAAGTTAATAAATATATGAAGAAACTATTAACACATACAATAAATCCATCACTAATAGCAGGATAATTCCTAGAAATACTAAAGATAGCCCAGGTAATTCCTATTTACAAAACAGGAAATCCCCAAGCTATTAAAAGCTATAGACTGGTATTGCCAGCGTGATGGCTCAGTGGCTAAGGCTTTGGACTGCAGAGGGCAAGATCCAAGTTCGAATCCCCACTGAGCCAACGGTCGGTACTTCACTCGTTGACGTACAGGCCTGTAGGCCCATGTCAACTAGCGAGTGAAGTTTAAAAAAAAAGTACAAGTTCTTTTGTGAATCCCTCTGGTCTGAGGAAGGTGAGCGTGGTTCACCGAAATCGATCACCATAATATTTGTGCATTTTGTGCTTACATTATAATAAATTTGTGTTGTGTGACGTTCACTTGTACTGTATTTGTACCAACACGTATTTTGCTAATTAAAAAACTATTTGAAAAAAAATCAACATAACCAAATCTTTTCAAAAATATTCACGCAATATGTAATTACTAAATATGAATAGTATATTAACCAAATAAAACATAAATAAAGAAAACAAATCATAGCCAGTTGTTTTGTCACAGCCCCAGCTATAATTGGTGTTCAAGCCAACTGGCAGAATCACCTTGAGCTATTTGCTGGGCAGGCAGCTAAAACCATAGCCATAGCCATTGCTCCACTGAATATTGCATTCTGGCCAAAGTTTAGCAATGCCAGACTAGTTTTGGGGCTATTTTGTTATTTCTAGTGCCAGCCTTAAAACTATAGCCTGCAACTTGTATTGAACCGGGAAATACACACAGCGTGTATAGACAGGCAGGTGGGTCAATACTATTGTACGTGTAAGGTTGAGCGGGTGGATCAATACCACTTTACATGTATTGGCGGGTGGGTGTGTACATGTATTGGTAGGCGGGTGTGTCAATACTACTGTACATGTAAGGGTGGCGGGTGGGTCAATACCACTGTACATATGTTGCCGGGCGAGTGTGTCAATACTACTGTACATGTAAGGGTGGCGGGTGGATCAATACTACTGTACATGTAAGGGTGGCGGGTGGATCAATACCACTGTACATATGTTGGCGGGCGAGTGTGTCAATACTACTGTACATGTAAGGGTGGCGGGTGTGTCAATACTACTGTACATGTAAGGGTGGCGGGTGGGTCAATACCACTGTACATATGTTGCCGGGCGAGTGTGTCAATACTACTGTACATGTAAGGGTGGCGGGTGGGTCAATACTACTGTACATGTAAGGGTGGCGGGTGGGTCAATACCACTGTACATATGTTGGCGGGCGAGTGTGTCAATACTACTGTACATGTAAGGGTGGCGGGTGGGTCAATACCACTGTACATATGTTGGCGGGCGAGTGTGTCAATACTACTGTACATGTAAGGGTGGCGGGTGGGTCAATACTACTGTACATGTAAGGGTGGCGGGTGGGTCAATACCACTGTACATATGTTGCCGGGCGAGTGTGTCAATACTACTGTACATGTAAGGGTGGCGGGTGGGTCAATACTACTGTACATGTAAGGGTGGCGGGTGGATCAATACTACTGTACATGTAAGGGTGGCGGGTGGATCAATACCACTGTACATGTAAGGGTGGCGGGTGGGTCAATACTACTGTACATGTAAGGGTGGCGGGTGGATCAATACTACTGTACATGTAAGGGTGGCGGGTGGATCAATACTACTGTACATGTAAGGGTGGCGGGTGGGTCAATACTACTGTACATGTAAGGGTGGCGGGTGGGTCAATACTACTGTACATGTAAGGGTGGCGGGTGGATCAATACTACTCTACATGTAAGGGTGGCGGGTGGATCAATACCACCGTACATATATTGGCGGGCGGGTGTCAATACCACTGTACATGTAAGGGTGGCGGGTGGATCAATACTACTGTACATGTAAGGGTGGCGGGTGGATCAATACCACCGTACATATATTGGCGGGCGGGTGTCAATACTACTGTACATGTAAGGGTGGCGGGTGGATCAATACTACTGTACATGTAAGGGTGGCGGGTGGATCAATACTACTGTACATGTAAGGGTGGCGGGTGGATCAATACCACCGTACATATATTGGCGGGCGGGTGTCAATACTACTGTACATGTAAGGGTGGCGGGTGGGTCAATACTACTGTACATGTAAGGGTGGCGGGTGAATCAATACCACCGTACATATATTGGCGGGCGGGTGTCAATACTACTGTACATTTAAGGGTGGTGGGTGGATCAATACTACTGTACATATAAGGGTGGCGGGTGGATTAATACTACTGTACATGTAAGGGTGGCGGGTGGATCAATACTACTCTACATTTAAGGGTGGTGGGTGGATCAATACTACTGTACATATAAGGGTGGTGGGTGGATCAATACTACTGTACATATAAGGGTGGCGGGTGGATCAATACTACTGTACATGTAAGGGTGGCGGGTGGATCAATACTACTCTACATGTAAGGGTGGCGGGTGTCAATACTACTGTACATGTAAGGGTGGCGGGTGGATCAATACTACTCTACATTTAAGGGTGGCAGGTGTGTCAATACTACTCTACATGTAAGGGTGGCGGGTGGATCAATACTACTCTACATGTAAGGGTGGCGGGTGTGTCAATACTACTGTGTTATATCATATAAAATATAGTATATTTTCTCCCACAGCAAGTGTTCTGCAACGTTCACTCCAATGTAATTTAATAACTCTCAGGAAATATAATTCAACTGTATCAAAGTAGTAAAACATTGCCTTACCAATACTACGTCTATGGGTGGAGTCATCACTGCATGTGTAGGGGTGAGCAGGTGAGTTAATACCACTACACTTGTAGTGGTGGGTGGGTGGAAGAGTGGGCCAATAATACTGCACATGTATGGGTACGGGGGTCACCCCTGCACTTGTAATGGGTGGGTGGGTTACCACTGCATGTGTAATCATGTATAGTTGGGTGGGTGGGTCAATACTACTGCACGTGTATTCTAGTACTACAGTGGTACATCTCTCACTCCAACATAAAAGTTGTTGGTGAAAATCAAAAACACTTTTTGGAAAGATTTATATAATGTAATATACTAAAAGGTTTTGTAATAATAACGATACCTGATAATGTTTTCAGTACTATATTTAATTAATGTGTGCTAATTAATTTAGTTATAGCTATCTGAAAATTATCTCAAAAAAATTGTTAGGGCTAGGATTAAAATAGACCAAAAAGTTGTTTGAGACCAATGTTTATTAGTTTTGTCAAATCCATGTTGAAATATTTTTTAAGTGTGCTCACATTTTTTAATCATTTCTTTTTCATTGAAAGAACTGCACTGCTGTTTTCAGTGTATTTTTTTTGTGAAATTTATTAATCTTCTACCAAAAAGTATTTAGTTAAATTTTGTTACCATCTTATTCTGTTTTATAATGACATGTACTAGTTTACTTACAGGGTATGTCTAACAGTTCTTAGTTTTTATTGTAAATACAATGTTAACTCATGTTTTCTTCAATGCTTTTTGGCATCTTCAGTCACTTAGTTTGAGTAGGTTTCTGTCTCATTGAAGATCTAACATAGTAATATGGGAAGATGTTTTGGAGCTGTGGTAGATACTGTTCGTAGCCTCAAGATGAAATTGATGATGGAAATTCAAGTTTGCATTATTGAGATAAAGGATTTGCATAAGCTTACATAAGGGATTCTTTTGTAAAAGATAACTAGACTATTTTTTATGGTAACAGCAAAAAATTACTAAATTTTACACTAGTTGTGGTATACATACTTTGACCGTTTCATAATTTATGAGTGAATCGATAGCCTTATTTCCTGCTTCATTCTCCGCTCGGTTCATGAATACTCGGAACTTCGTTCTCCACTTAGTGATCCCCAAAGTGAATGCACTATAGAGTCCCACACAGCCAAGGGACAGTAATGCAAATTCTCCACCAAACTTGACTCCCTATAAAAAATAATGAGTACTGAAACCAATAGTTCATATTTTGAGTACAGAAATTTAGGTATCTAACTAGGTACCTATTTAAGATATAAAGAGATTTGAAATGATAAGAGAATTGAGGTGCTAAAAGAGTTTTAATTAAAAAAGGAGATTAAGAATGAAAAAAGAATGGCGATATGCTATATTTGTGTTGTTTGAGTTTTTTAATTTTTATTTTTTTATTTTTTTTATTTTTTAGCTTCACAACATTTCTTGTGTTGTGCCACTATATTTGTAGTGTAGTGTTTTATGGAGTAGAACCATTGGTTTCTCAAAAAATAAGATGAGAAGCAATGGGTTTTGAGAAAAATGGGGAGAAAAGAGAATATTAAATGTTGTTGTTCTGTCAGGTTAGGAGAAAAGAAGGAAAAAAAGAGAAAATGAACTTATTTTGGACAAAGAAGAAGCTAAAGCTATTACATTTTGATAAGCTTAGAGACAATAAAATTGGAGATAGATATGTTAAAACCATCAATGTTGATAGGGAAGAGGTCTGTATGATTGCTGCAGCTGCACTTGCTTAGATTAGAAAACCTCACGATGGTAGATAAAAGCAAGTTTTCTATGTTTGTTCAAGGTACTTTATCATAGTTTTTTTTTTTTTTTTTTAGAGCCACGTATAGTGTATATCTATGAATGTCGCTTTGTTTGAACAGTTAACACGTCAACCGATTAAATCTTGCTTAACTAAAATTATGTGCTATTAGCTAATTTTTTAAAAGGAAATTCTGAGGTGAGTCTATAATTAAACTACATTTCTGTACATCGAACAGCTTTTCATAGCTTCCTATTACTCACTGTAATTACTGATCTCAAACAGGAAGGTATCACACACAACCCTCGGCAGAAAAAATCACATATGAAAATGTTTTATGAACTTTACCTGATAAGTTTTGTTATTTGCTTGACAAGACAATACATAGTCACCAATATATCACCCAGAATACAATCATTTATTTCATTTGTATAGTAATAAATTGTCCTCAAAAAGGGTATAAATTTAGATATTATTGTTAGTATATATTAGGCTTTTAAGAACATCTTACCAAAATCCTAAAAAACCAGACGTCAGGAGCAAAAGGGTTAAGAAACCATTTTTTACAATTAATTTTACAGTTAAGCAAATTTAAAACTTTTAAGAACTTATTTTGAAACTTATAAGATATTGCTATGGTCAAATTCATATCTGCAGAATATATTAGATATAGCAATACATTTATAAAACTTATACACTATATAACAATAAAAAAACTAAATTCATTTCTCACACGTTAGTCAACATTTTTATCAGCAAACGTTCAGAAAGATAAATTTGAATCTTATTAAATTATATGTCAGGGTTTTGGATAAAGAATGAACATTACAGTTCACTAGCTTAAACATTAACTTTTTTAGCCAGACAGTGAATTGATTCTTTTACACTTTTATTAACGTAGATAAGTACTTACCAAAATAGTGCTAACTACTGTAAGCTCAAAAATAGTTGGTACAATGTTGAACACCATCGCAGACAGCACAAAGTTTATACCTCTACTGCCTCTGTCAATTGTCTGTGAAATAAAAAACTGATCATTAAAAACATAATGCAGTTGCCTGATCTAGTGTTACTCAAAATAATAATGGCCATAACAACTCCTTTGATTAGTTACTTTTTAAAGTAGAACAAAGTGTTAAACTAACTATATTCAACATTCCTTAATAAAAAACATAAAAAATTACTAGTTATTGCACATGCAGGTACACTATTATATTCATGAAGTGTCATATATACAATCAATGCAGCTCATTTATTTGATAAGCTCTTTATTATTATTTCTATATAAGACTTTAATATTTTACAGCTGCAATATTATAACTTTAACAACATTCATTTAACTCACAAAAATAAAACAATTCAACGTGCATTATAACTTAATTTAGGTGTCAGTAATGATATTTATGGTTTAAGCTGAACGTGATGAACCCATCAACATTTTAAATAGTAAAGGTATAGTTACTGTTAAAACCAAAAGATGTTTTTATTTACCTTTGCATTTTGAGCAATTGACGTACAGTTATTTCATGCACAAAGATAAAGGGGTATTGGAATGTTAAGTTGAAGCTTCCTGAAGAAATAGCAGCTTCAAAAATTCTCAAACATTGATAGTTGTATATGTCTATTTAGGTGGGCCACCACCAGTTGTGTGTACTTGTTTAGTTGCGCCACCGTCAGTTGTATCTGTTTAAGTGGGCCACCGTAAATTCTGTGTATCTGTTTAGTTGGGACACTGATAGTGGTGTGTATGTGTTTAGGTGGGCCACTGACAGTGGTGTGTATCTGTTTAGGTGGGCCATCGCTAGTTGTGTGTATCTGTTTAGTTGAGCCACTGATAGTGGTGTGTATGTGTTTAGGTGGGCCACTGACAGTGGTGTGTATCTGTTTAGGTGGGCCATCGCTTGTTGTGTGTATCTGTTTAGGTGGGCCACCGCCAGTTGTGTATACCTGTCTAGGTGGGCCATCGCTAGTTGTGTGTATCTGTTTAGTAAGGCCGCCACCAGTTGTGTGTATCTATTTAGGTGGGTCATCGCCCGCTTTGTGTATCTGTTAATTTGGGCCATCGCCAGTTTTATGTATCTGTTTAATTGGGCCACTGAAAGTTGTGCATCTGTTTAAGTGGGCCTCCACCAGTTGTGTGTATCTCTTTAGGTGGGCCACGACCCGTTGTGTGTATCTGTTTAGGTGGGCCACAGCCAGTTGTGTGAATCTGTTTAGGTGGGCCACCACCAGTTGTGTGTATCTCTTTAAGTGGGCCACCACTTGTTGTGTGTATCTGTTTAGTTGGGTCATTGCCAGTTGTGTTTATCTGTTTAGGTGGTCCACCAGCAGTTGTGGTTTAGGTGGGTCACCACCAGTTGTGTGTATCTGTTTAGTTGGGCCATCACCAGTTGTGTGTATCTGTTTTGTTAGGCCATTGCCAGTTGTGTGTATCTTTTTGGGTGTCCCATCCATCACCAGTTGTGTGTATCTGTTTAGTTAGGCCACTGACAGTTTTGTATTTCTGTTTAGGTGGGCCACTGAAAGTGGTGTGTATATGTTTAGTTAGACCACCGCCAGTTGTGTGTATTTGTTTGGATAGGCCACCAACAGTTGTGTGTATCTATTTAGGTGGGTCATCGCCAGCCGTTTGTATCTGCTTAGTTGGGCCATCACCATTTGTATGTATCTGTTTAGATGGGCCACCACCAGTTGTATGTATCTGTTTAGATGGGCCACTGCTAGTTGTATTAGTCTGTTTATTGGAGCCATTGCCAGTTGTATATATCTGTTTAGTTGGGCCAGTGAAAGTTGTGTATATATGTTTAGGTGGGCTTCTGCACTGCAGTTTATATGTATCTGTTTAGTTGGGCCAGTGAAAGTTGTGTGTATATGTTTAGGTGGGCTTCTGCACTGCAGTTTATATGTATCTGTTTAGTTGGGCCAGTGAAAGTTGTGTGTATATGTTTAGGTGGGCTACTGCACTGAAGTTTATATGTCTCTTTTTAAATAATGCTAGAGTGAGTTCACTTTGGTTGTTTGGCTCCCTAAAAAAATAGTGATTTTCGTTGGTTTATTTAAATTATTTTTAATTGGGTTTTTGCACAGTTTATGTGTCAATGAACAGTTATTTTTTTGTTTCCACAATTTATTCCTTGTAAATTTATAATTTTCTTTAAAGCTTTTGTAAATGCCAAGGTTGCCTAGACGTGGGAGGGTGAAGGGCAAGACACAATAAGCAATAAGCGAAGACTGGAGCGCTGCTTATCGTACACTAGATCTCCCTTTCCTCCATCGCCAGATGACTGCCCGCTGTTCAACACCCCCCGCCCACCATAATGAATGTCAGGGACGTTGAGAATGCCGTTCTCAGGTGCCTCAACGATGACACATTTGTCAACAGGGTCGTGTCTCGACTGACGGAGAGTGTTCGATGGTTGACACTCTTTCTCGAAGTCAGCAAAGTGAAGGTTGAAATCCAGCGGGTCGAAGAAGGAGCAAAGAAAAAGAAGATGATTTGGAGCAATATCAGCGGCGAAATAATCTTTAGTTCTTCGGCGTGCCAGAGAATCGGGATGAAGGCACTGATAATATAGTGTTGACGCTGCTCAAAGAGAAGATCAGCGTGGACCTCCCATTGGAACGACTGGAGCGAATTCCTCATCCCTTGGGTGACAGTGGCAAGTTGCAGCGTCCTCGGCTGATCATCGTTTGGTTTCGCAGCTACAGGGACAGACGTGACATCTTCAATAAGAAAAGGTGTCTCAAAGGATCAGGCTTAACTATTCAAGAGGACTGACTTCAAGACAAGCTGACATCCTCAGGAAACTCCATGGTCCCGAAGAAGGTGTGAACCTCAGATGGAAAAGTCATCTAGGAGGACGGATGCTGGGAGAAGGAAAAGATCGCTACAACTCTAAAGGGACTAACTGAGGGATGAAGTTTTCTTATATTGGAATTTAGGTATGTCTTAGTTTTTCTTTTCCTACTATTCAATTTTAGATAGCTGTATTTCATTGTATTCAACGATCATCGTTATTATTATTTTTCTTTATCTTAACTTGATTTTTATTTTACTCCTAGAATATTAAAATTGTCTTTTATTTATTGTTATATGAATATTTGTATAAATTGGTATAGGTTTTATTTCTCTCTAATGTTAATATTTTCTCTAAAAAGCATAAAAACAAAAATTTTAATGTATCCAATACAATTGCTACTGATCACTGTCAGCCCGTTATATTTTTCACAGATTATATATAACACTACATTTACAAAAAATGAATTTAAGGTAGTCTATTATTTTGTCTCCTATCAATATTTTTATCCATCTATTTTTGTGTACTAAGGGGAAAACCTGTACATTTTTAAATTTTATTTATTTATTTTACTATATTTATTAATTTTGTTTATAAAATTATCCTTAAATGTATAATGATATTTGTTTATCTATACAATGTTCTGATACATGTGCTAATCTGACGATTCTCTTTAATTTAATTTATTCATTCATTATATTTAACAACAGGTTTTAATGTGAGCAATCTGCTTACAATTAATGCTCAAATTATTAAAAAGCTCATTTATTTATTTACATTTATCACCATTATTACTACTGTTAATTAATATTTTATTTATTTGTATGAGTTTATTTTTGTAGTAATATTATATGTTATTTTATTAGTTTTCAAAATTAATTTCCAATTTTCATCATATATGTAACTATTGTATCCTAATAAAACTTAATAAATATGGGTTTTCTAATAGCTGTGTGGGCTGGGTCGGGTCCTACTTCTTGGGTCGTTGCTAGTGTGTGTGTGTGTGTGTGTGTGTGTGTGTGTGTGTGTGTGTGTGTGTGTGCGTGCGTGCGTGCGTGCGTGCGTGCGCGGGTGCGGGTGCGTGTGCGTGTGCGTGTGCGTGTGCGTGTGCGTGTGTGTGTGTGTGTGTGTACTGGAGAGGGCACATCCAGATGGAAACCTGTGATCAGAGGTGTGCCACAGGGATCCATTCTGGGACCTCTGCTTTTCTCACTTTACATTGAAAATGTAACATCTGTGATCAGAGGTGTGCCACAGGGATCCATTCTGGGACCTCTGCTTTTCTCACTTTACATTGATAATGTAACATCTGACATATGCTTCTCTAAATATCACTTGTACGCTCATGAATTACAGGTTTACCAACATTTCCCTATTGCTGTGTCCCACCGAGCGGTTTCACAAATGAACCTTGATAATGCTGCAATAGCTGCTTGGGCTCAGAGATATGGACTAATGTTAAATGATAGTAAAACCAAGACTATCCTTATTGGACATTTTAGACTACTTCGAAAAATCAATTTCACTTGACTTCCCTAGACTGAGACTAAATGATAATACTTTCGACTATTCCAGCAATGTAAAGAATCTACGACTTACTATGACCAAAACTTTGGGTTGGACTGATCATGTTACATCTGTATCCAGTAGGGTGTTTGCTGGCATTCACAGTCTTAAACGGTGTGCTTCCTATCTGCCATTTTCTGTTAGAGTGATGCTGGTAAAAACTCTGGTTCTGCCTCACTTCAACAACTGTGACGTGGTGATCAATGACATGACTGTTAAGCTCTCAGACAGGCTTCAAAGAGCACAGAACTTCTGTATTAGATTTATATTTAATTTAAGACAGGATGATCATGTTTCTCCATTCTTCAAACAGTTAGGTATGCTCAAACTAAAACAATTTCGTGAATACCACATAATTATTCTTGTGTTTAATATTTTAAACACTAGATCTCCTGAATACTTGTCTGAGTGTTTCAAGTTCATCTCCGAAATCAGCACCAGAAATAAACGTTACGGAGCCTCCCTACTATCAGTACCTATAAATTACACCACTCTCTATAGAAACTCTTTTACCGTTTCAGCTTGTCATTTATGGAATTTGCTCCCTGATAACATCAGAACCATTGATAAGCATACTCGTTTTGGGTTGAAGGTGAAGGACCTGCTTCTGCGAGGCCTGTAGGGGTGGGTGGGGTTTGCGGTGGTTGTTCATGAGTGATTTTTACGTGTGTGGGATGTATAATATTAGAAATGATTAATTCTGAATATTGATTTATGTCTACAATATTTTTATATCAGTAATGTTGTTTTGCCATTTTTATCAACAAAATGTTAGATATAAGTAATTGCTTTTGTTTTAGGATATACAAGTAGATATTTAAAAAAAACTGTAGAATTTACAGTATGTATTTCATACAGTTAAAAAAAAGAAATGTTATTTTTTCAAAATGCGGTTGAGTAGAAGAGATGACTTAATAGTCCTAACTCCACCTAATAAAGACGATTTTCATTTCATTTATATCTTCGAATCCAATCTGAGATTCTCATTTTGGATGAAAAGAAACAAATTGAACTAATTTTATAATTGTTTCCTTATATATGGAAAAAAATATAGAAACGCTTTCACAAATTTTGTATGACTTCATTTGTAAAAGTGATCATTGTTACAAAGAATATACTTTTTGACGCCATTAGCAGAATTTCATCTTTTTAGGGGGACGGTCCACGAGGAGTTGAACAAAAATCTTCAATGTAAGCTTAGGTCAAATTTGGTATCATATGAAAAGTCTTTTCAAGAGAAATTAATTGCTGCAAACCAGACTTCTAAAGTATCCTTTCCAGAGTAGTCATTTGAATTTCAAAGTAACTAATTTGAACAATATTATTTCTCCCCTCTTTAACGGTTTTAAGTAAATTTTTCTGATAAAAAATTATACTTCATGGAGCACAAATATTTAAAAAAATTTAATTATCAAATTATCTATAGAAAAAAATAACGTTATTGTGAAAGCATTTCGATATTTTTTTTCAATCTGTATATATACCTTAGATAGAGCTCCTGTCTGACGGCTCAGATGAAAGCTGAGATCCATATTGTGAAGGTGGAGGAAGACATTGCGAGCAATTCGTCTGATTGAGTGTTGTGCTACTTTAGCAAATACTGCATTGCGAAGTTCATTGAATCCCGCAGCTCCAGCTCTGGCTAAACCATCTGAAGTCAATCAAAAATTATTTAATAGACATGTTTTCAAAGTTTACATAGTATCTCTTTAGGATTACTTAATAAGGAAGCAATACTGATGTTTGTGCTAATATTCTCATTTTTACTTGACCTCTCAAAGCGAGCAAGAAATATAAAATTTAAGAGCAACATGTTACTTCTGACATTCCCTACTTATGAGCCAGAGTCAGAAATTAGATTTTGAAACCAAATATAGGCTACAAAATAAAGTGTAATTATTTTAAATTATTTTAGTCAAAGGCAGGTTGGTTCTTCCCATTTTAATGAGACTAGGCATGTCCTGACGGTGAAGGGGTGTTTACAGTGTAGGGTACTTTTCTTCCTTCTATGGAATCTAGTGGTTGATTTCCTTTTAAGCTAATTAGCGTACTACAGCTCTTTCATACAGAGATATGCAGACAACATAGCCTTAATGGTCACAGGTAAGTTTTGTTATAATGTTCTGACATCATGAATGATAGCTTAAAATATGCTAAATTCAATCATTTTTAGCCCAAGACAGATGATCAACCTTATTTAACATACCTCATCAATCTATCCACAAGTAGTAACTGGAGCATGCATTTCAGATTTAACAATCCATCAGGTTTTTCGAGATAAGCTGTTGGGTTTCGTCTTCATCAAGTTTACCAAAACATCACATGACACAAACATGATAGTTCAAAATAAATCTTAAACTGTAGTCCAGTTTCTACTTGTGGACAGATTGACTGAGATTATTAAATTATGAAACAGGTTAGTAGATGGTGTATTGGGAAAGGACTTTCAGTAAATCCCAAGAAAACAATCATCTTGCCATTCACAAGGAAATGAACTCTGAGGGTCTAGAACTCAACGGAGTTCCACTGGGACTTTCTGAGGAAGCTAGGAATAACCAATTATCATACGCTCACTTTGAACTATCATCTTTATGCTTTTATCAACAGAGTCTTAGCGTCCAAACGCGCACTGTTGTACAACAGTGGGGTATGAAGTTCAGAGACTTGCATGCAGGGCCGGTCCAAGGCGGAAGCGAAGGATGCGGTCGCAGGCGGCGCCAAATCCCTAGGGGCGCCAAAAAGGAAAAGTAAAAAAAATTATAAAATAAAATGCGTAAAATTACCAAGCAAGTAGCTGGATGAAAAATGAGGTTATAAGGAAAAGTAAAAAAAATAATAAAATAAAATGCGTAAAATTACCAAGCAAGTAGCTGGATGAAAAATGAGGTTATGTAATGACTTAAACAATTACATTAAACAAGTAATTTATTTACAGACAATACATGACGAAGTAAACAATAATACCAAAACATCGATACACTGACTCTGACATAGTGTTAATAGTGTAGAAGTAGGGCGAGAAGATGAAGCGTGAGGGAAATGCGGCTACAGCCCGACGGCGACGGGGCGTGATCAGTCAGCATGGTTTTCACTGTCTGTGCTATTCTTAGCTTCCTCCACTGCTATTCTACAGCTGGACAGACTGTCAGAGTGGTGGGGGAAAGGGTAGAGGGTGGGGTATTTTTCTTAGAGGAAGTGAAAGTAGTGGCACTAATGTGGCTGGCGCTGGCAGTGAACAACTGACAGTTGGACAGTGCGTATACACAGTTGTTTCTGGAGTCTATTGTCTTTGCTAATCTTTATTTTCGTATCATGTTTTAAGTTATTCAATGTAAGTATACCTAACTATGTTAGGGAAAAAGAAACCTTCTGGCTCTTTTTTAAGAAAAGAAAATCAGAAATAGATGAAGAAGACAACAAGTTGGCTAAAACATTTCAGAAGTTTCTGAAAGCTTCGTCATCTACAGAACCTGAACCAACGGTTTCCACAGCATATAACAATGTTTGTGTAAGTATTTACATGCACTATAAATAGTATATTACGAGTTAGGTTAGGTTTGAATAAATCTAATATTAATGTTTGATTTTAAACTTTGTCAATAAATATTTACTTTCAATAACAAAATGTTCTGTTATGTATCTTAATTTACGTTAATATTACACACGCATTTACTCTCCTTTTTGAGATAATCGGAAACTTCAGTTGTATGGGACAGGTATAGATCGTGTCATTTAGGATGACATCATTGACATCTGAATTTACACACGCGCGTCCGTCCGCTCCCCTCAGCTTCCTGGAATCTGAGTCAGTGGTACAGGCCGTGAGACGAGTAAAGAAACTGTCCTGGGGATGCGCAGTGACAAAGAGAAAGTTTGCGCATGCGCCGAACAACTGTTTGGGGCAACAACCTTCTCAGTTGGTTTCTGGTTGGTTGGCCACCGAATCTGAGAGGGAGAGCTTTCTCCCCAACTTGCTACATCCCCTCCTTCGCGCATCCAGAGTTTCTTCACTCGCCTCACGGCCTGTACAATCCACCTCGCAATCTCAATGCAAGCCTCCAGTTTGGCAATACCTAACCTGCGACTGTATAGGAGCTATAACTGTTAGAACTTTAATAATTTGTTTTCATAGTGCTGTTTTAGGCCTAAAAATGGAAACTCCTCCTAGTTGTAAGGTTAACCTGCAGTGCAAATCTAAATTGCAAGGAAAGAACAGTGTGAAATAAATGTTTTAGTTTATATAAAACAAACATTTAATTTAAATTTTATATGACGTTTTCCTCAAATCTGAATATAATAGCTATTTATGTATTATGCGTAAAGTGAGTCACTTCAAATCAAGGAAGTGAAATAAAAAAAAAAGCGTAAATAAATCATCTGGCTAGCATGAAATATTTATTGGGATATTTAGAAGTTAATTTAAGCACCACAATTTTATAAGTATATATTTTCTTTAAAAAAAAGAAATATTACTATTGTTATTATATTGTACCCATATTTTTTCCAGGATGAGGAAAAATCCGAAGCTATTTTATCAGCATCTGAAAAAGACAGTCAAGAACTTATAATAGAAGACAGCAGAGAGGGAGAACTGCCATCGGGGATTGTTGTTGAAAAAGAAAGCGGAGCACTTATATCAGAAGACTGTGGAGAATGGCCACCAAGTATTACTGACGATATTCGTCAACTTCTTGTGAAGAGGGGCCCTGTGCAGGTTACTAACTTAATTTTTCCCGTCGACCCAAAAGGTAGGAAGTTTACTCCTATTAATTATAAAAGTAAATTAGAAAATGGAGAAGAAGTACTGAGATCATGACTTCTCTATTCGATTTCTAAAAACTCTGTTTTTTGCTACTGCTGTAAGCTTTTTGGCCAAAACATCACGTCTCTTTCTGGGACAGATGGTTTTTCAGACTGGCAAAACTTGTCTAAATGCTTGTCTCGACATAAAAAGTCATCTTCACATTTAAATTGTTTCAAATCATGGCATGAACCTTCGGAAAGATTGAGTTTAGGTAAAACTATAGATGATGAAAACCAAAGAGTTATTTTAGCTGAAACCAACCATTGGCAAGAGGTTCTTAAACGATTGTTAAGTGCAGTATAGTTTTTGGGAACGCAAGGGCTTGCATTTCGTGGTACTCATGACACTTTATTTACTAAAAACAATGGAAATTTTTTAAAGCTTATAGAACACATTTCAACTTTTGATACTGTGATGGCCGAGCACTTAAGAAGAGTAACTAGTAAAGAGACCAATGTTCATTATCTAAGCAAGAACATTCAGAATCAATTCATTTCTCTTCTTTCAACTAAAGTGAATGACCACATATTGCATAATATGAAGAAAGCAGTTTACTTTGCTATAGTTTTAGATTGCACTCCCGATGTGAGTCATACGGAACAGATGAGTATAGTAGTTAGGTTTGTTTCTGCAGAAACTAGACAAGACGTAGAAATAAAAGAACATTTCCTTGGATTTGTGGAAGTGTCCGACACATCTGGTGAAGGTTTGACTAAAACTTTGTTAAATGAACTTTCAAAGAGACAGATACCTCTGGAAAACATGCGTGGTCAGGGGTACGATAACGGCTCTAACATGAAGGGTAAAAATGTAGGGGTGCAAAAGAGAATACTTGATCTCAACCCTAGAGCCTTTTATGTTCCTTGTGGGAGCCACTCATTGAATCTTGTGGTGAACGATGCTGCACTTTCATGCCAATTGGCAGTACTTCTTTTTAGCATCGTGCAGCAAATATTTAATTATTTTTCCGCATCTACCCATAGGTGGAGTATCTTGACCACAAATGTCCAAGCGTTGACTGTAAAACCCTTGAGTGATACTTGCTGGGAGAGCAGAATAGACACACTAAAACCTCTAAGGTATCAGATTGAACAAGTGTATGATGCCGTATATGAAGCGAGTGTAGACCCAAAAGTTGACGTATTTGGCAAAAACACTGCTATTGGCATTGCTAAAAAAATAAAAGATTTTAAATTTATTTGTTGCTTACTGACATGGTATGAAATACTGTTTAAAGTAAACTTAGTAAGCAAAGAGCTCCAAAGAAAAACTATCAATTTGCAGGCTGCTTCAGACATGATTGGGAGCGTTAAGAGTTTTTTAGAAGACATGAGGTCAGAGAAAGGTTTAAACAGTGTTTTGACTGATGCGCGTGAGTTGGCAGAGAAACTATAAATCCCTCCAGAGTTTGAGAATGAGGTGAAAGTAAGGCCGAGAAAGGTAAAGCAACAGTTTTCAAACGAAAATGATGACGAGCCTATTGAGGATGGTAAGGAGAGTTTTAAAGTAAACTTTTTCTTTGTCGTCTTAGACAGAGCAATTAGTTCCTTATCAGAAAGATTTGATCAGTTGAAAAATCACAGTGATAATTTTCGATTTCTCTATGATATCCATGAACTGAAGCAGTAGGAAAGAGGAAAGTTGCAGGAATCTTGCAGAAACCTGGATTCGGTTTTGACGGATGACAATCGTTCTCACCGTGATGTTAATGGCAACGACCTGCTTGATGAGCTGGTGATATTATCCTCCATGCTACCAAAAGATAGTTGTCCCCAAAAAGCTTTGTCCTACATAACTAAGAATTCTTTAATTGATGTGTTTCCAAATGTGTTTGTCAGCTTAAGAATTTTACTAACATTACCTGTGTCTGTTGCAAGTGGAGAAAGAAGTTTCTCTAAATTGAAACGTATTAAGAACTATCTAAGAAGTACTATTTCCCAAGAACGGTTAACTGGTCTAGCAACGTTAGCAATTGAAAATGATGTTTTAGCTCAGATTGACACTGACCCTGTGTTAAAAGAATTCGCAATGCAAAAAGAAAGGAAAATAAGTTTTAAGTTTTAAAAGAGAAATAACAATGTTCTTTTTTGAGTTTTTGTATGATTAAATGCTATACTATATACGATAATTTGCATTGTCATTTTACTTCTTCCCTTAAGTCCACTTAATTGTTAATTGTTTGTTTTAAAATATATGTAGAAGTAAGGAAGTGTACACTTAACATAATATGCCTAGAGATTAGAGGTACCTACATTGTCATACAATTCTATGTAGGGTACACGGGTAGAGAGGTTTGTAGCACTAGCAATACTAGCATAACTACAATTCTACAAACTACCTAATATCTGCTTGTTATTCACTACCAATTCTAAAAAGGAACTAGCAATTAAGAAATAGTGATGTTTACCATAAAACTCCTTAATACTTTATTTTATTAGCTTAAATTTAACATTTTTGTGGAACCCCCCCCCCCCCCGACTCGATATTTTTTTTGGGGGGTTACGAAATACTACAAACTGTGAGGGGCGCCTTCATCATGTTGGCATCCACAAAAAAATTGTGTTGAACCGGCCCTGCTTGCATGCTTAATCTTATGCTTCAAATCTAAATTACAAGCAATTCAATATGGAGTTCCCCAAGGGTCAATTTTAGGGCCTCTATTATTTATATGTTACATCCAAAATATGCCCAGTTGTCTGAGTCAGTTTGACAGAATTAAAAATGAATTGTGTCTTTACGCAGATGACTCAAATCTCATTATGTCAGCAAAAACCACCTTAGAATTAGAATTAGCCTCTTTCACTGAACTATCTGGAATTCAAAATTTTTTTATAGATAATGGTCTTATTTTAAATATGAAAAAAACTAAGTTTATTTCATTTGGAACAAAACAAAATAGAAACATTCATGAATTTCAAATTTGTATTGATAATAAGTTTGTAAATGAATCAGAAAAAATCAAATTTCTAGGTCTGTATGTGGATAAACATCTCACCTGGGATTCACATGTTGACCACATAATCAATAAAATTAACTCGGGTATCTATGATCTAAAACGATTATCTTCTCTCTGTAGTTTATCAGTGCTTCGAACTGTATTTTACGCTCATATTCAATCTCATATATCCTACGGGATACCTGTCTATGGAGGGACCTCAAATCAAAATTTAAATAAAATTCTCAAACTTCAAAAAAAAGCTTTAAGAACAATCTTGCGATTAAAAAGTGATGATTCGGTTAAGGAACATTTTACCAAATTAAGAATATTGACAGTTCATAGCCAATATATTTTTGATACAGTCACTTATGTAAAAAACCACAAACATAATTTAAAAACTTTGAATGAGGTTCACTCTTATAACACCAGAAACAAAGCTACCATAATTTTACCTCATCATAACCTAGAAAAGTTTAAGAGAAGCACCTCTTATTCTGGAATAAAAAATTTTATTCCAGTGATTCCCAAAATAATAAGAGAAGTAGATGATCTAAAAACGTTTAAACTATTGCTTAAAAACTTTTTGTTGCAGAATGCATTTTATTCACTGGAAGAATTTTATTTATTTGGACCACTTTTTTAATGATACTTTTTATTTAGGCCTAGTGTCTTATGTTAAGACAAGGAATATTAGTGATATATTTTAATTAGTATAAATGCATAATGACACTATTTCATGTAAATTATTGTATAAAAGCGAATAAAGAAATGTTGACTTTGACCATACATCACTTGAAGTACTGCTTAATGTTGACTTTGACTTTGATCATACATCACTTGAAGTACTACTTAATGTTGACTTTGACTTTGATCATACATCACTTGAAGTACTGCTTAATGTTGACTTTGACCATACATCACTTAAAGTACTACTTAATGTTGACTTTGACTTTGATCATACATCACTTGAAGTACTGCTTAATGTTGACTTTGACTTTGATCATACATCACTTAAAGTACTGCTTAATGTTGACTTTGACTTTGATCATACATCTCTTGAAGTACTGCTTAATGTTGACTTTGACTTTGATCATACATCACTTGAAGTACTGCTTAACACGTTCGCTGCTAAACGTAATATGCAAAACTACTACTACCTGCATGCTAAAAATTTCAAAAAATCTTTTTTTGTAAAAAACTAACCTTTAGGCGTAAAAAGTCAAGGGATGCACTCAGAAGTTCCATATGGGCAGTATTTATGGCCGGAAGTTACATATATGTAGCGTGCCCTATGGGGAACGGCAGCACCTGGGTAGTGACTTGAAGTGTAAACGTATTATGTTTTTGATAAAAATAGCACTGATTATTAAATACACATAGTTTTTATATTACAAAGTTTGATTTGTTTTCTAAATATAACTGGTAGTGACGTATATGAGGCCTGCCCGATGGGGAACAGCAGCATCTGGGTAGCGGTTAGCATTGTATACTTCTTTGGAATTAGTTGAATGTAGCACATTTATTTGTATTCACTTAGTTGTTATATTCAATAGACAAAAACTAATACTTTAAAAATTAAAATTATTACTCTATTTACATTATTTACATTTTTCTGCGTTCTTTTGTGGTATATTTTCTTATTGAGTATGCCACTTATCAAAACAAGCAAAACGCTCCTCCGACTCACTGGAGCGTTGTCCATCATCAAACACGATCCTTCCTCGACTGCACGAAGGCTGGTCCATTGTTATTATCACAAAAATAACAGTAAACACGTATATAGTAAAATACTCTACCACAATACACACTAAAATGTACACTAATAACAATAAATAAAAACCATAAAAACACACATCCAATTAGCGAAACAAACACGAGAAATCTCACCCCACACGCTACGCACAACAAAGACTGACAGTCATGGCATGCTGCCGATAAAACCGAGCATTAGTCGAAGATTGCCAAGAGTTCCCGATGTCGACCGCCAGCGTGTGGGGTGCGCGCGGAGCCGTTCCCCATCGGGAACGTCAGCACGCAACGTGTTAATGTTGACTTTGACTTTGATCATACATCACTTGAAGTACTGCTTAATGTTGACTTTGACTTTGATCATACATCACTTGAAGTACTGCTTAATGTTGACTTTGACTTTGATCATACATCTCTTGAAGTACTGCTTAATGTTGACTTTGACTTTGATCATACATCACTTAAAGTACTGCTTAATGTTGACTTTGATCATACATCACTTGAAGTACTGCTTAATCTGTTTCCCCAATCGACTTCCACTTCACAGTGGAGGTCAGAAAGGCAACTCTCAAGTTTTAAGAGAGGACTTTTTAATCAAATTGTAACATAATTGTACAATAAAGTTATTTTTTTCATTTAATTTCATTTAAGGGGACCTCAGAGCTCTCTCTCCCCTCTCTGAAACAACCTACTACCATAAATTGTCAGCCCAGCCTAAACATGAGTCATCTACTATCTGTCCTATCAATACTGTCACTCTAGTGTTTCTCTCTGCTTGAATGAATAGCAATGAAGATTTAAAATATTGCAGTTCCAAATTTTGAATGAAACTTGATTTTAATAATATAAATAATTTTTTCAGTTGTATCAAAAAGAAACTGTATTTTTTTAGTTAGTTTAGAGAGAATTATTTCAGGAAACATTAATGACGTTTTTTAACATTACAACAAAAATGTAAAATACAACTCCAATATTCTTTACCAAAGTTCATAAAAAAACACGCCAACAATATATTAAATGTAAAAAAATCTATATTTAGTCTTTTTTTAAATTATGATTAATTACCTACATATTTATTGATTAATAATTATTAAACATCCTGACTACAAGCAACATTTTAGAATATCTGTTTGTTGCATTTTTGGTTATATGGACAAAATTATTCCTAATTTAAGGACAATAGATAAGAGAGATATAATATTATTCAAAGATAAGAGACCTTAATAGTACTTGCAAATTTTTTACTTACATCCAACAAGTATCGCTACAGTGGTGCTGAGAACTGCCCCTTCGGGAGAGGCCAGGTTGAGAAGGGGCTCTCCGCCTCCTGATGCCATCTTGGTATTCAGATCGTCGATAGCCAACTTGAAAAGAAACGGTACCGAGATGTTGAGCAATTTAGCACTAACAAGTAGACCAAGTGCCAACTTTACTCGATTCCGGATGTTTGGATCTTCCTATATATACAATTTACATGAATTTAAGTTAGAAATGAATTTCAAATGTGGATTTTCATTTTCTACAATTTGTAGTAAACTATTATGTATAATTACGATCTACAGGATTAGCTTTGGTCCCAGACTAATCATAACATAATATAATTAAATAATTAATAAAACTTTGATATTTGTTTAAAGATATGTAAAATATTTCTTAGTCTTTGGTCTCAAAAATAAAATAGCTCTACGTCATAAGAACAGTTAATACAGTCAAGTCCGTGAGCACAGGTAGGCTGGGCCATTTGCAACATAATAGGGATTCTATTACATAAAATGTGAACATATTTTTTTTTTTTTTTTAACTTCACTCGCCAGTTGACATGGGCCTACAGGCCTGTGCGTAAACTTTATTCAACAAGTGAAGTACCGACCGTTGGCTCAGTGGGGATTCGAACCTTGGA
Organism: Stictocephala bisonia; assembly: GCA_035578905.1. Lineage (NCBI taxonomy): Eukaryota > Metazoa > Arthropoda > Insecta > Hemiptera > Membracidae > Stictocephala > Stictocephala bisonia. Next base: position 1,466,387 of record JAQJVL010000023.1, read on the forward strand.
CCTTGCCCTCCGCAGTCCGAAGCCTTAGCCACTGAGCCACCACGCCGGCAGGTGGCTTTACTCAGACATATCATCAGGCTAAGTACATGAATATTTTTGTGTTATGAAATCATACATTTTAATCCTAACCCTGGTATCGCCTGAAAATCGGGTGATAACTAGTACTGAAATTGGCAATGCTAAGAAATCAGGCGATGTTTCTTTTGTTATAACACTTGATTGTTGTAATCGACGCAACTGTTATACCATTGGATAAAGCAAGAATGATATGCAATACATGTATATTCATACAAAAAAATTCATATAATAAATTGTTGAAAAATAATGTTGCTATAGAAACAAAAGTTTGGCGTTTGCGCATTGTTACAGTTATATGACAATTAATGAACCGTAATATATAACTATATCTTTTGTAAAACTAGATAAAATTTAGAAACATGGATGCTTTCAGCATCTATTGGCACTACATTATAAACTTTCAAAGGGCAGTCCTGTTTGTTTTGTGTTTATAAAACGAAGTTTTATTTATTTTATAAAATTTATTTTAAAATTCATCCTAAAAAGCCACATTTTGTTTATTAAAGTATTCTCTTGACATTTCTGAGTAAAATTATATATAATATATTTCTATAAATACTATCTTTTTTTATAATTTTTTTCAAAATATGCTTGCATAATGCATAAAAATAGCCTGCCAGTAAAGGAATATTTGCCTGCAAGGTTAGTGTTAAAAGAAGTTATTTTGAAAAAACAAATTATTTTTATCTTATTATTGGGATTTGAGATTGTCAAACATCACTATAAAGTAATTTTCCAAAGTAATGATTATGTTCATTGATGAAACAAACAATATCATTAGGTAAATCAGTAAAATGATCTATCGATTAGTGATTCCAATATTCTTACCTTTCTGACAGCAAGTTGGAGAGAGGGATAAATTAGTTTTCATTTCAGTCTTCTGCAATGGTTTCAAAATTGTGTTGTTACTACAAGTCTAAATATGTTATTTATTTTCCTACTGTAACTATTGAAATTATATTATACGAATAATTTATTATCAAGAAAAACAAACCTTTGGCCATATATAGGAGAGCATGCTTTGCAGCAATTCTCGACTAGTGATAGACTGCTTAGCCTCCAGACCAACATGTTCCCGGGAAAGTCCTGATACTCCAGGATGAAAGCAGCCTCGAATCTGTTGGTGGTACCATGGGTGCCCACGATGATTACATGGATGTCCAAACCAAACTTTGAGTCGTTCATCTTCATTTACCTTGTCAATAGATATAACGTTATACTTATGTTTTCTTAATTTTTTAATGTACAATCTTTCCAGAACTTGCACTTATAATCAACCAATAATGAACATGAATCTCAAATAAATAAATAATACAATTAAACCTAACAACGCCTTATTTTAACATTGTTACATAAATTTAGGATTGTAAAATAACTGTTCTTGGTTATATTAATTTAATTGTGCATTTTTATTTATCACTACTATTAAAAATTGTTTTGTTTATTTTGTTGCGTTTTCTATATAGTATATTGTTGTTCTTTCTCGTTATGTAATTGGTGTTGCAAATTCCTCTCTATGATATTAGTAAACATGCTCTTTCATATTTTGTAGATGCTTCAGTTTTTATTTGTTCTTTCAATAGTCAAGAGTCTTTAATTCTAAGTCATTTATTTTGCATTAAATTAGCGGTGTATGATGGTACACACATTGAAGACAAGTTGAAGATCGATTGGAGGATTTGAAAGGCTTATTCCATGATGATAATAATATTATGTATTAAATGTATTGCACAGATGCACTATTGCCTGTTTTTACTTCCTTCCATATGCATTTAGCACAAGTATAATGATTGTCCAAAAAAATTTGTTTTTCAAGTTGGTCTAAAAATCCATTTTAGGGGCCTCTGAACCCAAAAAAATTTTTTTTTAAGTTTGGTGTCTGTCCGTATGTGTGTGTGTGTCTGTACACTTCCCTGGAGACCAAACGGATGGATTGATTTTTTTTGAAATTCTGTATGTAGGTGTATTTAGCCAATATCTCTAGGTGGTTTTTTTCACTTTTTTGAAATGTTAGTTTTTTATTTTTATGGGCAAAAAACATACAAAAATGGAATTTGATCAAAAATAGCTCTAACGATTTTTATTAAATTTTCAGGAAAGATGTGAATTACAATTTAAAATAAAAACCGCATGTCCCCAACTCTAATAGTCTTTTAGTTTTGTTACAGGCAAAAATGTTAAAAAATGCAATTTTTTCAAGCTTTATTCTAACAATTTTGATTCAATTTTCTGTAAAGATATTTACTAGACTGTAAAGATATACAACTAGAATTAAAAATATTTTAGTCACCCCCTACCCCATGTTATAGTTAAGTGGTAGTAGAGAGAGGACTAAATAGTCCTAACTTCGCCACATAAATAAAGGCATTTTTCATTTCATATATTCAACGTTAACATGTGACTAGAAGCAAACTTTCATATATTATTATAAAGTTTAATGGCGAGATATTTAGCGCTGGTTGGGTGACTAATTACAGCTTTGTACATTTTTAAAACGATCTCACATCACATAGAAAGGACCATTTACTAGTACATGTTTTATAAACCAATGTATATCAGTTTTAACTTTACTGTTAGATTGATCCAGCTGTCTGTCATCCCAGTAATGTAGTAGACCATGTTCTGGAATGTTCGCGGATCTGATGTTTTAATTTATTCAGTGGTTTCCAAGAGCCTACCATGTTTGTGGGCAAGATAATGTTATTAAATTTAAAACCCTATGAGGCCCACGTAAAGGAGGGTTTGAAACATCTAAACATAATGCCCTGCATTTCTGTAACAACCAGTTATTTTTTATGTAACCTGCAGACTACAATCATCACTTGAGTTTTGATTTATTTTATTTCCCACGGTTTAACCAATTTTACAAGTACAATAACATACAAGATGGCAGTCTATGATTCATGTTACTTACTATGATTATGAACTAAAACTGATAGTTAACAAGTGTGAAAGATCAATATTTTATGTATATACAAACAGCTACTGACAGTTAATTCAGACATAAACCAATCTGCCTGCAGTCTTTTAGAATTTCTGTTAAATCAACCGTTTGGAATATTTGAATGTCACAGATAGAATGACTTTCCTCATAAGTTGGAGTAACTTTCACAAAGATATAAGAAATGATTCAATCGAGTTTAGAAACATAACACATTTCTAATATTTTTACAAATATTGATAAAAACTATGTTCATGTTTCAGAAGTAAAACCTCACATGATGCTCTGCTATTATGTATTAGGTCTTGTACACTATCTCTGAAGATAACTTAGAACAGTTCAAGTTTCAAGAGACTTTCTGCTATAAACATTAATGACTTTATAAATATTATGATTCGAGTCTTAAATGGGTGTTTACATGTATTAAAAAATCAGTGGAAATATGATAATTTTCACGTTATTTTATTGTACCGTGTTATCCTTTCCTAAAATACTGCTATTTATGCTATATTTTCAACTGCATTAAGATGAATAAATAAGCTATAACTTTATCATACTCAATTCTTAGTACAAATTCCTCTTGACAACGCTGCAGTTTGGTTCAGAACTAGCAGTTTCTTCCTTAATCAGTGACAAAGCCCAAAATATTCTCCTTAGTGTTGTCTTATGCCCTTTAATAAGAACTATCTCAATCAGTCTCACTACAGAGAATGTGAATGTTTTATATGTTTTTATTCTTAACGTGGAACCTCCATATTGATTAACTCTTCTAAGCTGTCTCGTGTGATCTTTCTCTTAATAACTGCATAGGTAATAATTATATCAGAATGGCCAATTTCTCATTCTTACAATCTTACAATTTTATATACAGCCTAATATTTTATGGAAACTGCTATCAAACAAATGATTTTGAGGCAAAAGAAAATTATTAGAGCCATTACTAAATCACACTCAATTTATAGTTGTAAGCCTTTTTTAATTCTTTTGAAAATACAAACTGTCTTTTAATTTATACATTTATTACATAATTAAGTTTGTCTTCGAAACCTTAACTTGCCTTACATTTATATATAATAATCATTGGCTTAACGCTTTTTTAAGCAAATTAAAATATAATACATTAAGAATTTTTTTTAAAATATTTTACAGTTGATAATAGAAAACCTCCTTTTAATCACTAAGTGTATACTATGAAATCCAGCATTTAGCTTTGTAACTTTTGGCTTTATGATTTATATATTTACTTTGTGTTTTATGTATTAGTACTATTTACCTTGTAACTTGGCTCGAGCTGTAAACTGACATTGTTTAGTTCTCATGTCAATAAAGTTATAAATATTATTATTATTAAGGTATATAACAACAGATCAAAGTTGTTGTGTACTACAAAATCAGTGTAGACTTTCTTGATATAGTGAGAAATGTAAGGACCGAGATAAACTAATGAATGAACAGGTTAATTTTGATTCTGAAATAGTTTTTAATAACATATGTTCAGCAATTAAAAGAACAGAAGTAACAACAATAAGAATTAGCCAATAATATCACAGCAGCCAACATTTTGACATTCCAGCCAATAGGGTCACGTGGTCGTATGCCTATAAATTGAGTTGTTGAACACCATTTTCCATTCTTTTGTGAGTCCCTCTGGTTTGAGGAAGGTGAGCGTGGTTCAACAAAATCGATCACCATAATATTTGTGGATTTTGTACTTGTATTGTAATATATTTGTGCATTTCGTACTTATATTGTAATAAATTTGTGATGTGTGACGTTCACTTGTACTGTATTTGTACCAACATGTATGTGCTAACTAAAAAAACTATAGTGAGAAAAACATTCAAATATATCTTTTAAGGTGTTCATCCACAGGTTAGATTTCCTTCAAATTTAAAATAATTGAAATTTGCAATGTGGTTCTATTTCTAAAATAACTTGAAAATTTTCATTTCACAACTAAAGCTATTATTTTTCTTTGAGTTTTCAGTGTGAAAGTTGTAACTCTGAGCCAATTTTGATCATCTACAATATTTGGGATGATTCTTTTTACATATTCTAAACTTTACATGTAATAAATCCATTTGGGATTAAATTAATGTACAGTTATTTCCACCTAAAATATTTATTATATTTCTTTATTATTTATTTATTATATTAAATTAATTACACAAGGAAATATTTACAAATATACAGATATATAGATATGTACGATTAAATCACATTATAGACATTTAAAATCTAATAACACATCCAAAAATACAAATATCAAGAATTTAACAAATTATATAGCCACTTATGTAATTGTAAAACAATTAAGTTTTACAATTACATTGTACATGTATATACAAATATGAAAAAAATGTAAAGAATTACAAAAAAGTATAATCTAAATTATGTTACTAATATAAAAAATTATAAAATGATTTCTACCACTTTATAGGAACAAATGCGTTAATTTTAATCTGTAGCAAATTTATAAAACTTTGAACAAATTTATAATAATAGATGCAATTGTTTTAAAATTAAAATTCAGTCTCAAAATATTTCTAATTTTTGTTATAGAGATTTTGTAATACAGCGCTGCTGTCCAATGTTCATGTTTGAATAGTGTGATTTTACTATGAGAAAAGGACTGTGCACAAAATCCTGACGTCTTTAAGTTATACGTCAATTTTGTATTCTTCATGTTTTTACTCTTTGTTATATTAGTTTCTATACTTAATATGTTTAGTTTATATTGTTGAATTTTTGTAGCAATTTTACTAATTGTTCAGCATAGTTACAAACGTTACAATTGCTGTATATGCTAAGGCAGAATAAAGGGAGAAACATGCTACAGTAGGATTAACAAAAAAGAATTAAATAAGTATCAAGGTCAGCCAGTTAGCCCAACAGGGTTCAAAATGTCTGTATCGAAACTTGCATGATTAAAAAATGAATGGCAGTACAACACTTTTTTAAGGTAGCAGTGATTTCAGGCAGAGCATTTTATGTTGGTCGGATGTCCTATATTGAAGAGTTGACTGCCACCGTAGATAGTTTGTTTTGTCATTCTGTTGCCGACTGTCATTCTGTTGTCGACGGGGTAAACTGTATGCCCGCCTGATGTCATGAGGACCACCTATGGCTCTCGTCGTATGTGATGCTGTACAACGTTCATTTGATTACTTATGTGTACATTTAGAAAGTAAAGCATTACAGGTTTCCTTGCTCTACTTTTCATTCTTCCTATATTCTCACCAGTCTACTAACGTGCTTGACTCCTCAACATGTACATGTTGTAAATGAGTTTGTAAGGGATTCACAATAAATATTTTAATTGTATGTTTTGTTCGTTTTGTATGGTTATGCAAAGTCAGGCAATAAACCTGTGGCCCTTACATCTTTCATCAATTAAAACCCAACTTGTAGCGCCATTTTTTAGGATTAAAGAATATTTAATGATAAATATTGAAAGCCCGTAAAATTTGCTACAAAACAGTCCTTTGGTTTTCAAATAAAGCAATCTTCAATAAGTTTTTATAAATTTGAAAAAAAAATGTGGTTTATAATCTCTATAATAACTGGAATAATAAAATGAAATATTTATGATATCATCTTCCTCTTGAAATCTGCTAATTTTTATTGGTTCTCTGGATACAGGCCCATCTAATAATCTATGTACAAAGTCAGGAAACCAATCTTCATACATAATATGCAAATATAATGAATAATTTACTTTTGAAAAAATAAATAAGAGACTAGTTTCTGTTACAAAAAAAAATCAGTGTGACGAAAAACACTTAACCTCAAAAGCTGATCAGGAAGAAATATAAACAACACAACAAAACAGCAGAAAGATATTAACATCTATCTTTCTATAGCATAATATATATATGACATATAATATCTTTCTATCTATTATCTATCAGCATAAAGATGATATATCATCTTTAAGTTTTACCCCCGCTGTGTGACTGGTGGCTCTTATGAATAACTTAAAGAAATTGTGGCAAAAGACCAGATGTCAGCTAGTTCTGTACTCAGAAGCACAGAACTCGGAACAATGAAAATTGAAGTTTACCATAAAAGCAGCAATGGGTTCAGGCTTAAATCTAGTCAGGGCCATCGATGGCCCTCATGATGTGGGCTAAAATTTTTGTGAGGGCCACCAGTCAACCTCATGGCAGTCAACGTGTTAAAAAAACAAAATAAACATAATGCCATGATGTATTGCTTAGGGTTAACACTGACTAATTTTTAGTTTAGAACATAACACTTTAGTTGTACCCAAGCAGGCAATTACAAGCCTTACATATTCATAATCTTCTTTTATTTTGCTACAAAATTATATTTGTTATTTATAAAGTACTGTTTAGAAAAAGATCATTTCTTTCTTCATCCATCCGTACTTTGTTGATGGATTAATGGAGGTACAACTTATAAAAAGTAAAGTAGTTTTGTTTGGTAGTGAACAACTTTTTCTTATGGTCTTGAAATTTAGGTGTTTGAAGTTTTTTTTAAATCTTTTTTAAGAGTGTTTAAATTAACATATGATATAGCAATATAATGAATTAATGTTTATATTTTGTTTCATTCTAATAGTTTCATATGTAGTTGAGTGTATCTAAACCATTGTTTAAGTTACTTACAACAAGATTTCTTAGGTAATAGTAATATTGGTGCCAATAATTTCATTAGTTAGTGAGGTCTGTCTGACCAGTTCTCCACTACTGGGCCAAAAACAACTGATTTACAAACACAAAATTTAGCATTGGACGGGAAATCTACATGTCTAAATACAAAATCACTGTCTATATTTAATTTTAATCTACACCCTTTTAAATAGTGATCTGTTTGAACATGTATTGCTGTGATAGTCAAATGCATTTGTGAAATGTAAATAAATTAATTAAATTGTGTTCAAATTAAACTTAGTTTTTTTTCCTTTCACATTGTTTAGTGATGTTTAATTATTTATTAAACCGATCAAAAGAAGTAGGTCCTCTGTTAACATTTCTAAGCCCATAAACCAGTGTAAACTTTATCTCTAAACTGTTGACATATTATTTATGTATGTTTGCATTTAAATAGGATTCTAGATATGTATATTATACAAAGATGTTAGAAGAACTCCCACTCATATTATTTACTTTAGCACCTGACATAATAAGTTGTAGTTAAAAACCACACCAGGAAGAAAATAATATTTATCCAGAAGAATACCTAATTTTTTTTAATATGCTGAATATTTGAAATAGATACACTGGTTTTAATAATGTGAATATGGCTAACTAGAAATCTGACATATCTTATTCATCATTATATATGAAATACTAAATGTAACATAACATTGCATAATCTGAGAAATAAAACTCACTTTACATTGATTAAAAACAAATTCTAATAAAATACACATTCAATACAAAAATCTTACAAAATTGATAAAAATTACACCACTAAATGTTTGTACTGTTATTGAAAACAAGCTAAAGTAACATTTCCTACTGGTAATTTATTAACGAACACTTAAAATATTAATTGGTCGGTAGAATGGTTGGTTTAAAGCCCAGCTTCATAAACTAAAGGTTCTCTGTTGGATCCCAAATCAGAGTTGAATTTTGGGAGGGATCAGTTGACAACCACTAGCTCTTCATCTATCATGGAACTATTAACTTTCTAAGGAATAGTCAGTTTTAATTTGTAAAAAAGACTAAATTCGTTCATAAACACTCGTCACATTCATTTGTTATTCAACTACTGTATATATTGACAACCAGCATCTTAAAATATACATACATATTTACTCAATTAATTTGAAAATTACTGAACATATTTTAAATTGTATCTTAAAATATGTAATTTTTTTTTTGTCTTAGTAAAACACTATTCAATTAATATCAGATGATAATCTACTGTTATGTGAATGTTTCAGTAAGTACTACACAGTCTATATGCAAGTGTGCATCAAATTGAAAATCAACTTCAGATTTTGCAAGTAAGTTAAAACACACTCCTTATTAAGGCACTGTTGCTTATTTCATACTGGTCAAATGAATAATCAGTTCCTTAGTAAATACTTCAGAGCTATGTTGACTGACAATTTAGGACTGAGCCTCATCTCACAGGGTTAGGTCTGAGCGTTCTGATTATCTAGAGAGCTAAAATGACTCAACCAATAGTTCTGTAAAATTTTCATTGTGTTTTCAAATTACCTCAGTTTACTTAATTGTTTAGGTTTTTAAAACAAACTGAAGCTTGACAATACATGATAAAAAAGCCAATTGCTTCCACTTTTAAAAAACTGCACATTCTAATCTTATCTGCATTAGTTCTAATCTAATATATTCTCCTGGAATGAACACATGTTGGAGCTAATCTTCAAACTTAAAGTATATTTTTAAGGCCATTTGCCTATTTTCATACAAATATAACAACATTTATTTTAAGTACTAATATAATAACATTTAATTTGACACGATTTTTAACGCAATTAAAAATTAATAAACTGTATCATACTAACTTTGTTACACAAATTGTGAAACAATCAGGTTATATTTTTTAAAACTTTAATTTATTTGGCTAACGCTACTGAACTTAATGACTTTTCACATTCAGTCAGTACATTTAGGTATTCTTTGTACAAATCAATAGCCATCAAGAAACTTCCAGAAACATTATTGGACATCTCATTTTTTCTTATAATCATTTCTTCTATATGAATGAGTAAATGGGAGCGTTTTTCGTTGGCTAAACATTTTCCTAAATTTAAAACCTCCTTCAACTCATTATCTGCATAACTATTAGAGTATACTTTTAATTGGATATTTTTTGCGTCAACTTTTTCTGAGAACAACAACACATACACTAATGTTTTTAAACTCCATGAAAGGCCATCTGCGCTTAAATATATATCATTCAAGAGTGCATGAGATTTTAAAAAAGAAAACACCATTTTAGATATATTTGTTTCAGGGTAAACTTGAGTAACTACAGAATACACATCTTCGAAGGTCACTGGAAACGTGTCATGAATGTTTCTTTGTATAATAAAACCGTATTCCAGATAAAGTTTCATATTAGAATGGTCTCCATAGTGAATAAAAACCTCATTGAACTTTTTGAATGGTTCCAAAGTTCTTATTTGATAAGACCCATCTGTATCATCAACAAAAGCTTGAACTTTAGCATTGTTTGAATGATTAAACATATCCAAATATGGAGCCAAAGCAAGACAATTTTGATCTGAAAGCTTTATATCATGATCAGTGTTGCGGTCTGGGCAAATGTAAACTGCACGAGAGTTAATGATAAACCATGCCCAAAGAAAGCAGTCTGTTGAAATTATTTGTAAAATGGATTGATCACAATGGGGACACTTATCATTCACAGTCAAAGAATTTACTAACTCTGCAAACAGGTCTAAGACATTTTGTTTGAAACTGTGCACTTTGCTTGATAATTCCTCTGGTAGAGCATTTATTTCGGAACATAATGTAAAAACTGGCGTTGCAACTGTTTTTGGTAGTGTCGTAATATATTTGGCCCAAAAAGATAGTTCACCTAAATGCTTTTCAAAAACCAGGTGAGCTGTAAGAACCTGCTGTGTTAAATAAGTTCCCCTCTTGAAAACCCAACCAAACAAGGACTTGGAGGCTGTTTCCACTGTCATCAACAATTTACTGGGAACTCTGACCAATACATCTCCACTACGAAGATTTTCCATGGTTTTGAGCCCCCGACCAGTGGAAGGGAAGACTGCTGGAGCCAGGTGAGTAGTAGGAGACCACCCATTGTGTTTCATCCATTGCACTAAATGTTGGAATTCTTTATCTTGTCCGATACCTATTGCTTCATCAGTTGAAACTCTTTTTTTAAGTCGTCGCCTCTTAGTTCTTCCCATTACTCCAGTCTTGAAGAATCTGAAATGCCCATGGTATCTCACAGTTCTTCAACACTCAACTTTCATACTAACTTACAGGTCATATTTGATTGTTAATTTTTGGAAGATTTCTAAAGCTTCTATTGTTTAAAAAACAAACACCGAAAGTGTTTGTTTTTAAAACACCAGAGGCATTTTAAATCTCCAACAAATCATTAATAATCTTAAGGCTAAAAAAACTTTCAACACCAGGTCATAATTGTTCATAGTAAAACATAGTTACAAATACTGTTCTTACAATTTTATAACTTACTTAACTAGACTTTATGAAAACTTAATTCATATATTTCTCCAAAAAAAAAAAATACCTTCAATCTCGTAATCATGGCTAACATTTGCTTTCAAATGGCAAGGTTAACTTTTCATTGACACTTTTTACTGCTTGTGCGAAATTTTTACTGACAATAACAAGACCCTTATTAAATAAATAACGATGCCAGACCATAAGCAGTAAGAATTTTTTATAAATTTTACCAGTGGCAGCTAATTGTTAGTTTTACCTGTTCTAGTAGTCTAAGTGGGGATAGAAACATAATAAATATATGTTAACCATCTTCTAATTGTTAACAATGGCTATTAATAATGATCCACATTTTTAACTAAAGTACCTTGTGATAACTTTCTGAAGGAAGTATAAATGGAAATATGGTACAGTACCTTTAAGGATTTGCAATGGTATCTTTGTAAAATGGAAATTTCATTTTATTTTAATTCTACAGTATTGTAATTTTATAAATTTTACACTATTAAAATTGTTCAAATAATATAGTTAATGCAAAGCATACAAGTTTCAAAGAAGCAACAAGAATAAATATATGGTAAAATTCCTTTTGCAGACAACAAAAAAATGGCTATCAATTTGCAGCATTAGCTGAGAATTCCTCCCGCATACTTCACTCCCCCCTCTTTCTCAAATTTATTATTTTTAGTAAGTTAAAAATACTTTCTTTACTGTATACTTATGTGTATCATTTAAAGCCACCGTGCAATAAACTAACAGTTTCCATACAAAAATTGCAAAACTACAAAATTTAATTTAGTATATTGGAGGACCAAAAGTACCTATAAGGGTTTTGTATAGGATATAAGGTACCTTGTCTTCTAAGGAAAGTTTGCTGATGTCCTATCTTTCCAATATACTAATTACTAGCCTAGTGCCCGTTAACCTAACCTAAAAAATTAATCTGAATTTTTAACATTATCTTTTCTTGTTTTAGAGATTAAATTGTTAAAGTCGTACTATATTTTTATACTAGTTAGTATGACTTTAGGAGAGACAAGTTATATCCCTTATAGTATGATCAGAATATTGATATGCCACACTAGACTTGCCAAAAAGGACCTACTAACCCCCCGCCCTACCCATACACATTCTGTGGTAGGCTATTGTTGTACTTGGAGTAGATAGGATCAGAATGTCTCCATTTTGCAAGATATCTCACAACGTGCAGGTTAACTTAAATCATGAAAACCACCTCTATGACTAGCTTCCCTGTTAATCTTAAATGAAAAACCAACCAATTTCGCCAAAAACCAACTAGGCCCTAAGCTTTAACTTGGGATATGTTACGGTTACCTTACAGTAGGTTTTGTTTTGTAAGATTAGTTTTGTTAGGGTAGGTTAGGTTTTATTGGATTACTTTTAAATTAGTCAGGTTAGATTTATGTTAGGTTTCGATGTTAGGACTGACTGAGAGTTTCATTAGGATGGTTTTTCATAATTTGGACCTAGTTGGTTAATATAGTTGTATATGCAGAGTAGTACATAACGTTATCAAACGTAATGGAAACTATCCTAAAGAAAACCACCTGAACAATATAAAACCAAACGTAACATAAGTAACCTAATGAAACAGAACCTAGTAAAACGTTATCTTACCAAAACTGGCAATGACACATTTCGTGATCTGGATAAAATGCAGCACAAATTTAGTACGGTACCCTCAACACTATATTTAAGAAAATATATTTTCTGGATTTTTTAATTTTTTTTTTAATTTTCCATATTTTCAGCTAAAAATCCCATCTTTTTTTATTTTCTTAGTTATTTATTTACTATTGAAAAATGTTCAGTACCGTACGAAAAACGACCACATAAATACTAAACAGAGTTTACTACAGATTAAAAAGTAGGCCTTGTCCTATATCTCTATACGATATAGGAATCATACTCAGGCTATGGGTAGCATATTTTGAAAAATATCGCATAGTATTTCTGATGGTGTTCTCTTTAGTCATTAGACCAAGGTGATTAGAAAGTGCTTAGGCCTAATAACCATTAGGCTAGGCTTGCACTTGCTTATAAAATAATCTAATTGGCCAACTATTTTCCAAAGAACTGATTATAATAAATAACATTAAGTTGTGACCTACCCCAACATTGGAAAGAGGTATATATGATGAATGCTTGTATCCAACCCTTCGGCAAAGGCTTAAAACACAACTTAAGCTATTCTTGGAATTTACATTTAATCCACAAGTGTTTAAGAAGTGAATTGTACCTCTTCTGCTACAGCAAATCTTCAATTCTTTAGTTATAAAAATGTGTGCCATTGTATAGTAATATATTTTTAAACAGTACTAGTATCATAATCGTTTAGTACATATCGAGACCCACTATCTACACACTTAATCCTTAAAATTTGACAACTAGAAGTAATTCGTCTGCAAATTTTTTTCCTATTTCTATACCAAAACTTGCTGATATCGTCTCTGTGAATCATTTTACATGGGGTATTTATATATATTTTATTTTATTACTGTTACTAGATTATTTTATTTTTACCTTTATTTTTCAAACAACTATAGACAAAACTATTTTAAAATACGTACAAAAATATTATATTCACTGTTAGCACCCATATATAAGATGGTATAGAGACCCACCTACCCATTACGTACAGTTGTACTGACCCACCCATACATATACAATTGTACTGACCCACCCACCCACCCATAAACCGCAAGTGCCAAGGAAAGTGGAAAAATATCCGTGGCACGTCCACATGTGTTTAATTTTAAGTTAAACGACAATTTTCATCTAATTTTCGGAGTTGTATGACCTGGACAACTGGATAAAGCAAAACCAGATAATAAAGGTTATACTGTATAGAAATAATACTGGTTTAGATTACCTTTTTCTGTCGTAACAGTTCTTCAATTACATTACTGCTATGTACATTTCAAAGCATATAAAGCTTCATCATCAGGCTTCCAAAAACGTCACTGTTTAAAACACTAAAATTATAAAACATTTAAACACATTAAAACAGAAGTACAACACACTTGCCGGCCGGCGATAGACACCAACTCTAGCTGCCACCAGCTATTTCAACCCTGGTTATTTCAGGGAACAGAACTGGTTATCAGGTTCATCAATCAGCTGAAAATCAGACCAATACTATGTGGCTCAGATTACACATAGTTTCCCCTGCTATTGGGCTATTATTAATTAACGGTCTCTAATGAACAGTCAACCTTAGTTAGTAAAAATAACTACACTCGTTCATCTACACTCATTCACCCCTCATATTTGCCAATAGTATTATTGCGTGTGTGTGTGTGTGTGTGTGTGTGTGTGTGTGTGTGTGTGTGTGTGTGTGTGTGTGTGTGTGTGTGTGTGTGTGTGTGTGTGTTTCTAGTTTTTAAACCGTTGACATTAAAAAGAAATCATACATATCAATAATACACATGAAGTCTACTTTTTTAAGGCTAGTATAAAATATTCCCTACATCAAGTAGATTGAGTCCACAATGGGCCAAAAGAAATCTCTGAAACAAGGGCATAAAATAAGTTGTACACCGAATTAAAGAGCTTGGGAGAAAACGATACTTTTCATCCAACCCAAAAGTGTTCATCAGGTAAAAAAAATTGCAGTGCTTTAATAAATTTTAACTCGGTTTAGTCCTTACAAAATGGAGCGCCCCTTACTATACTATAGTTCGGCCGATTTGATTGCGACCTTATTAAAGAACCTGTGTAAGAGAGATGAAGATAGTCATTGAAGTGAAACAGAAAATAAGTCTTCTCCCACCACTGAACCGACGAGCATCTGTGCCACTTCAACATTTCGTCGTCATGGATACGCAGTGGGAAGCTCCGCCTATTACGTTATCGTGCTAGGTGACCATTAGTGGCAAGGCACGTAGAGGGAACTGAAATCTAGTACAGCTGAAACATGGCATAGTGGGAAACAGAGCTCTGATAGGAGTGATTAATCAGCAGGTGTGTCCTGGTTTGTTGTCATGACTGATTTATATTGAGATTATAGTTTGATTTGCGATATTATTGAGGTTATATTATAGTCATTTACATGGGACTACACTAGCACTCCACAATGGGCCTGGTGAATGAAAATAAGTAGCGCAAGTATTTACTCACAAGTACTGCGTAGCAAGTATTTATCCCCCAAGTTAACTGATGTGAATTAACTAATCACTGTATACTTGCTAGATTGAGGGTATACTTTCAAGTATTTACTCGCGAGGCAAACGAGTTCTCTAAGAATGCGAGTAAATACTTGTAGTGCCATAATTACTACACACAGTTTTCATGTTGTTACCAGTTTTGTATTTTTAAATTTTTTAAACTTTTTTTAATTTTCTTCAAAATTATAAAGGAAATATTATACAATTCAACAACAAACTTATGAATGTTGGCCTGCATAGAGGCTCAATTAAAAAATGTTTTCTAAAGGATATTACTGATTTGTGTTTTTTTTTTTTTTCTTTTCTTGTCCACGGCGTCTAATCCTCATTTCATTATGATCTAAATTTTCATGTACATTTTCCTCGACCTCATTCATATCATTTTTGATTCCGTCTTCTGCCTCCCAGCCATCATTACTGTAAAGTGTTTTGCTATGTTGTGAAGCATCGTACAACTTTGTTTTGCAGACAGTACTTCTTTTCATCCCAACATCAATAGCAACACTACTTTGATATCCTGCATCATTGACATATCTGAGAAAAAATTCAATTTTTTCCGTACTTCTAATCCTCCACCCCGGGTATTGGTGTTTTCATCAAGAAAACAGGACGTAATAAAATCCAAACTTTAACTCTCAAACCGTAATAGCCTCTTTGATAGATCGAGATTTCACCTGTATTTGTAGTGCTTGACACCACGTAGGTTAAGATATGCAGCCATCATATGTGCAAGTCCGACTGACGAGCATGGGGTAAGTCAAACTTGTGGCAATATGAGTATTTACTCGCAATTGAAGTATTTACTTCCGTTTATTCACACAGTTTTCTATAGTTTCCGAGGGTATAGTACATAAGCGAATACTTACTTGAGAGTACAAGTAAATACTTGAGTTAATTCACTTCAACTATAGATCTTACTAAGAGTTTTTGGAATTGCAAGCATTTACTCACCTGACTCGGTAAATGGAACACCCGGCCAAATGGAACACAAACCTAGCTTATATTTGTTTTTGATTCTCAAAATTTGACATTGGATGGAAAATCTATTTGTATATCAAATCAATGCTATAACCCCCGTTCGAATATTGATTATATTGCATCCACATGATTTCAGGTGGGTTTTTTTTTGTGTTTCCTGGCGCTATCTATCAGAAAACATTGTTTTCAAAACTTTAAAAGAAAATGGGGATTCGCTGGCTTTACCCATGTTTGTAATCTAGTAAATGACTGACTGCATAATTAATTGTTGGTTAGGGTTTCGATCTTAAAATGAGTAAAATTGTAGACTTTAACATGTTTATTGTTAATAATATATTGCAGTTTTAATCATTGACAAAAGAACAATGAGAAATACAGCTGACATCATCCGTACGATATACTGTAGCGGGGAAGCTAAGGATGAACTGGGAGGAACCACAATATGTAGTGGAACATTTAATTATGTTTGTGTCGCAAACAGATGTTTGAATAAGTAGTGATAGGGAGGATTCAAATTAGGCTCCAACGTTACTTTTAAGACGTTGTGATATACTAGGCAACAAGAAAAACTTAATATGATATTATTTATACGGAATGATCATTCACTGGTGCAATTACCTTAACTATAAAATACGGTAGGTATCACGACGAGTGTTTAGTATTTAAGTTGTTTTTATGTTAATTATTATAATTTAGTTAGTCCATGTTTAATTGTTTTGTAAATCACAGCCGAGGGAGAGAATCTGGCATAGTTCAAGCTTCAAATATAAATTCCTCGTACGATATGGACATCAGGCTATCATATCCTGCAACCCCATTGGTGTACAAATACAAACACTCCTCTACCATCAGCGTTGAACACGCAGAATGAGTCAGTCGTCAATTCTAAGTCTTATTGGACACAATCTTATAACTTCTCACACTCAACCCCGCCACACTTTGTGGATTTTATCGGCCCCCTTTAACTTTTTAAATTAACATTCTTTTCTAATTTCATTCTAATTAACTCAATTCAAAATTCAATTTTTTCTTATTTTAAAACTTTTCTAAGTTCTGTGCAACCAATCTTCAAGAACTTCCTTGTGTGGAACGCGTTAACAGTTCATCCCGGCTTCCGCAATCAAAGGACTTGGATATCCGCTTAAGCGTCCGCAGAAGTGACTCTTTTAGTATCTTAGTGCCATCTCCAGCTTTGTGACGCTGCTGTAACTGGTGTGGACTCTCGGCCTCAACACCGAACCACGTGGTTTCTGTAAGTGTGGACAGATTGGTGAGTTAACTTTCCAATTTTAACTCATTTTTATATAAACTAGCTCTCGTCTTTCCACCTTTTCTTTTGCTAATGCATAGTAAAATACTAGCTGGTCTTCCGGAGATCAATTTATAAAAAACATTAATATTTAAAAATCAATCATTTCAAATTCAGCTTTTGAAATGTCTCCTCATTACCACACAACGATATTGCGCAGTATTTTGTGATGTCACATGGGTGAAATCAGCTGATTTTGTTACTCAATTAAATACTGGTAACTAAATCGGGTGCACCGGGTTTGCGCCACATATCGAACCCTAATGACCTGGTCCAAAAAGGTCTACCCTGGAAATGCATCGGAACTGCGCCGCTACCATCCTAGGCATCCTTAACTGGGTGGCAGGATGTAAACAAACTATGAAGAAACTACACTTCGGTGAAAGTGACACCAATTTCCCTCCAAACATCTGCCCATACAATTGGGCTCTAGATTCATTGTGCTTGTGGAGACCGACGAACTCACGTGAAAGCTTTTACAGTAAGTTCAAGAAATGATGTTAGTCTCCTTATCCGAACGATTTTATCTTCGTTGAATCCATCAAGGATGCTTATCTGGACACATACATTGGCACTAATGGTGTACAAAATAACGAGTAGCCTCGGAGACAGAAAAAAACCGTAATATTTCTAAAATGTATTGAAAATAAACTTAAACAATTGTCAAGTAGATATTGTACATTTGTTTGTGCGTTTTGCTAAAGGTCGTTTGTAATACAGTAGTATGTTTTAATTCAACTTGATAGTTTATAATTATTTTATTACGTTTTCTGATTGACTTATGAATTTTCTCATAATTTTTATCCCTTGAATTATTACATTAGGAATTTAGTTTATCATACTTTTTAACTAAATTGTATATGTTTGTAAATGTTATTTTATAGTTTTGTATATTACATTTTCTGATTGACTTATGTATTTTTATAATTTTGATCTCTCAAATTTTTACATTTGGAATTTTGTTTGCCAAACTTTCTAACTAAATTGTATATTTTTGCAAATGGTAACTTCGTAATTTATCGGTAATTGTCTGATTGGCCAATGTATTTTTTGTGATATTTATCTCTTCAATTTTTATATTTGGAGTGTTGTTTATAGAATTTTCTGACTAAATTGTATAGGCCTATGTTCGTACAAATTTTATTTCATTTAATAATGTATAATCTCGCACGTTACGTTTGCGAACTGACTTATTTGTATTTGTAATTTTTGCATTTTAAATTTTGTCATTTTATTTCTTCCTTCTTCTAGCTAACCTGTCTACTTTTGTTATTTGAAGTTTTGAATTTCATTTGTAATTTCATACATAACATTATCTGACTTTTTGACTAAATAGTGGTAATTTTTGTTTTCTGTTTGATTTGGAAGATAACATGAATATTTTTATTAGTTTTTATTTTTGAAGTAAAATAATTTATGCTTGTAGGTATTTAATCGAACCTCATTTACTTTCCATCAGTTTGTTTTTCAATAATATTACTTTATTGTTTAAAATAAGGTAATATTTTAATTTTAAGAATATAAATAGACGAGTGATAAATTTAATATTCTCTATTTTCCATTCTTAACACATTTAGTTTTCAAATAAATAAAAAAATATAGTGTCATAGCAAATAATCGGAGAGTTATATGGTCATATTCGAACATATTCCTAACATTGATCGGAACTTATTAGACATATAATTAGCACAATGAAATGCCTTGATTGTTTCATTGATAGTTCATGAACATGCATTTAGATAGGATGAAAATGAAGAGAAAACAACCTTAGGACATTTTCCAGCAATCGAATCTTCATAAAGAAGGCCGCTGCGGCGCAGTCCTGGTGCGTTCTGAGAGGGTATATTTTGGTCGCGGCGCATTGCCGGTGCTCTTACCTGACCCTATTAGTGCAGTACCGGTGCACTGACTAAATCTGCCAATTACATAAAAGCATTCAATTAAATAGTAAGCAAGTTATTTATCACTTCTCAGCTGGAATTGTAATTATGGGAATTAGAACAGTATTTTTGTGTTTATTTTCCATTCCAGCCATGTGACGTCATAGGAGATGCGCGTGATACCTGTCGTCTTCTTTTCTAGATACCATGGTACTAAAATAAAGCTCACGAGACTTTGGAATAGGGAGAAAGACCATTTAAGTAAAGAAGTACGAGTACTTGTTGAGCCTGTAATAGTTTCCCTTGAAAGCTCCAATTCATCTTTAGTGATTTTTCAAATAATGATCCATAGACTGAAAGTAAATTATGTTGTATATATTGTACATGCTTATAAATATTTAAAAAGCCATTAAGATATTGTAAATAATTACATAATCGACATTCCCTATGAAACGAGAGCTACAATTTTTAACCTGCTAATGGAGGTCCAAAGCCCTATTAAGTAAATAAATAGCGATGGAAATGGTTGATGAAACTTAAATAATACAGCAAATGGGAGTTTTAACAGCGGCAGTCAGACGTGCCGTGGCACTGGAGCTTGGAGCGAAGACGTGGTAACGTCGCGGGCCTTTGATGCCATGTGTGCGAGATGTTTGAAGGCGTCGTAACGGCTGACTGCACATCCCGACGAGACAAAATATATTAAAGAAACTTCAATTAAAAATCGTTTATCAAAATTTATGGTTGGAAACCATTTTATTTGGTTTGTACAAATCAAGCCCATACCAACAGTACCAAATTATACTGAGCTCCAGTTATCACAGCCGAATACAACTTAACCCACAAAAATTAGAAGAACTTTAAAAATAATTAAATTAAAATTTTGAAACTTCAAGGTAACGTTTGAAAACTATTGATAACAATTTAGTAAAAGTTTCATTTACATCAAATGTCAATTCAATTTTTGATGATTTTTAAAGTTGATGGTTAGTTAGAAATTGTGAAAACCCTGGTACTTTTTATAAACAATCGTCAATAAAAAATTGTTAACGAGTTATGAAAATTAAGAATCATGTAATTATCATTATTCGTCTAGGTCCAGTTTCTCTGTAAACTCGGGTCTACATATTTTTGAAATGGAGAGTAGGTAAATACCTTGATAAAAAATTAACGCGGAATATTCATGTAAACAACAAACTTAATCAAGCATATGCACGTTTATCAATTTTATTTGCTATTATAAGAGAAAGTCATCTCTGAAATTGGAATGCACATTTTTAATATATTAAACAATCCTTCGGCCCTTAATTATGTAAAGTGCATTTCCTCCGGCAAACTGAAAAAGATTCAAAAGATTCAAAATTTTCAAAACAAAGATTTAAGAATTGCAGTTAATAGCCCAATGTATATACGTAACTCACATCTTCATGAAGAATTTGAACTCGATACTATTGATGCCTTTTTTCAAAGAAGTTGTCGTAAGTTTAGGCCAACTTAGACAATGTTCCAGAAGCAACTCAGCATAATCTCTAAAACGCAGAGTACTTTTATATTTTATGTGACGACGTTTCTTCCTAATGACAAGTTCTCTGAGATCCGAAGAAAATCAGCATGGAAAACGAGACTTTGTATGTCTCTTAAATGGGGTGTGTCGAGGACTTTTGTGACATCCATCAGCTGGTTGAAACTTAACAAGAACAGCAGGCGTGTGCAAACTAACATTCCAACTGAAGACAAAGCCGTTTCTCAGACACCCTGTTAAGATTATAGCGGTGCTAACTCCTTATGAATTTTACATGAAAGTATGGGGAATTTTAGTTCACAGCTGATAGCAGAATGAATAGCTCCGTTAGGTAGAATGGGATCTGAAGCAGGAGTCACATGAAGATGATAGTTAGAGCTAAAGAACAGGTCAAGTGTAAGACTCCACGGGTGTTCTGACAGTATTAATTTATAAAAGGTCGATCGTCTCAGCCATTTTGATTACAACGCCTGAACCACCACCAACAGTCACTGAATTTAACAGTCACTGAGTATAGTCCACGAGACATCAGACAAATCTCCAACGAACAAAATGGAATGACGGTTTTAGTAAGGTAACACACCTTCATCCACTGACTGCATCACATAACAGACTATAAACTTCAGCAGGTTGTTGAGGAGGAATGTAAACGCCACTAACAAGTAGAGGACTGTTCGAGTTCCCAATGGTAAGGAAACCCGATTCAATTGCCTTGAAGGAAGAATCGATGACGCTAACTGGAAGATCTGATCCAGAGGGTAGAGAATAGAAATCAGTCGTTCCTGATGATGTTGAAAAGTTCAGTGTCGCATATATCTGGCAATAAGTTTGTGATTTCATATACATTATTTAGCCCCTGAGCTGTTCAATCAAATTGTAAGAGAAAATCACTTACTTATTCCGTCATACAGCTCCTGTGTGAATAGTATATTCAGAACATGTTTCACCGTAAGTACGGCATCCTCAGCTGGTCATCGAGTGAAGATCAATCCACCTAATGGGTTTAGTCACAAGATAAAATTACACAAACACAAAGTACATATATATACTATATACTATTCACACAGGAGCTGTATGACGGAATAAGTAAGTGATTTTCTCTTACAATAAGTTTGTCTCGGTTAAAATCAGAACATTACATTTGCATGCAGTGACAGCCTTTCGAAGTACGCTTCGTACGAATAACGCATTGCTTTTAGAATAACAGCAATTCTAATTATTTTACAGGATATCATCGCGGGTTCTGCTGGTCTCGTCATTGAATTCGGCGCAAACATGCTCTCAGTGCTACTGGTACTACTTGATAATCCCAATGAATATCGATTTATAGTAATAATAATTTTCTTGGTTCACTCGTTTCATTTTTAATTTACAAACCGTGTCATTAGTACATATTATACCAAATAATATAACAAAACCAAAGGGTATTTATCATTTACAAATTATTTATGCATGTCGTGTTAGATACAGAAAATAATTATTTGTTACTACGCTGTTTAGAAGAACTTCATGGAAAAAGACAAAGCTCTGGACAAATGAGATAGAAAAAACTCATCCCAAATTCACAAAGGCGCGGGAAAATACAATTGCCTACTGTGTTGTGCAAGCAGACACAGACAGCAGACGGCCGACTGTTCTTAGTGTTCTTTCACTTTTTGTTTTAATTTTGTAAGTGACAGTGTCAGTACTCAATAGTCAGTCTAGTCGTAGTGCAATATTTTTTGTTTTCATGATTTATTTTAGTTTTATTTTACTGTTTTAGTCGAATACGTTTATTTTAAATCAGTGTAATCGTCAAAAGTAATCTCTATTTTATTTAGTAGAACCCTTGATTATATACACCTGTATAAAATCAATGGTTGAACACAATTTTAGTGACACGTTTTAATATATTCAGTAAGAGACAGAATACTTGGATTTTAGCCTAGTTTGTTTTTGTAATTTGATGATCATATTTATTTACAGTATTAAAAAAACATGAATAGTGAGAATGTTCTTGAACCTCCTGATACATTTCCATTTCCATTCAGGCCTTATCCAATTCAACAACAATTTATGTCGTTACTTTATTCCTCTATTGAGCGTGGCCAACTTGGAATTTTTGAAAGCCCTACTGGAACTGTAAGATTTATATTCTTTTCCTATATTTAATATTTTAAGATCAATAAGAGTGTTGTATGGATTTTTTGTCTTGTATATATATTTTGCAATGAATATAAGGAGAGACAAATCTCCTTCTTAGCCTTAGGGTACGGCCACATCAGGTAACCAGACAATATGTTGAACGTATGAAATCAAATCGGTGAGATGGCCACATTATGCAACCAGCAACCAGATTATGGACGCATCAGGCTGTATTTTCTGTTCGCTGTGACCACAAAATGCAACCCGTGTTGTCTTATGGCACCGGCCACATTAAGCAATCAGTCACAACATAAAACTCCCCAGCACCTGAGTAAACATTCACGTAATGTAACCGATTCAGTTAAGTTCCCAATTTATGCTTGTTAAGTTGTTTTTTGTGACAATACGTTACTGTTTAAATGTTTGACGTAAGTGTTAAATGTTTTAATGATTTATTTATGAATGAAGTATGTATTCGGCCACTTCAGTGGATAACACTTTGAAAGAGTATAGTGACAGAGACATCAAAATTAAATCATGGAAAGAAGAAGAATTACAAGAAGTTTTTACTATCTTTTCTGCCAATAATGAAAAATCTCCCAGTTGATAAAAAAATGTAGGCCCGTATGGCCATTACGCAAATCATGCATCAAGCTATTTCTCCTGTATCCAATACTCCAAACTAATGATGCCATTTTTCCAGCCCACAACCCAAAATGTATTAAACTATTCATAGCCATATTTAAGTAATGAAGCACAACAAATAGGCCTTCAAAATGACCCCTGTTCCTCTAACTCAAACATCCATACTTCACTATATCAACCCCAAAATACGTCCAACTACAACATTAGAACCCCAATATTCCCATTAAAAACCATTCTAACAATCCAGTTCAACAAAACCTACATGTTCTCTCCCCAATAGAATCGGAAAATTCTGAAATATACAGTGTATTTAACGATGATCTAACCGAATTATAAAATATTTGAATTTAAAAATGTATACCTCCCTTTGTAGTTTAATTTTGCACTTCTCAGATAATCAATAAATAATAAAAACTTTTTATTTTCCCTTTTAGAAATTTGTTTGAATTAGTATGATGTTTTATTATTTAAACAGTCTTTAATTTTTAATCTATGAATTTTAGTTTTGTAAGAACCATTTTTATATATGTTTATGCTTAAGTGTTGGTAATATTTTAAAATTTATTTATTAATATGAATATTGTGCTTATCTTAAAGTAACTGTCAAATGCTCTTCTACACTAATATAATAATTTAAACTTTGTGTTATTTTTATTTATTTTGTTCTTGAACTTAAAACAAAAATTCATCAAATGAAGTAACTCATTCTAAAAAAATAAGCGAAAAACTTTTCGTTATCACTCCTAAGAAATGCCATAAGAGTATGGAACTGGCCTTGAGTTAAACGAACGTAGGGTTTATGGGGTGCACTGCAAATCTACACTTCTAAATGTAAGATCTCACAACTATTGCTAAGAAAAAATCTTCCTCACTCAAAGAAGTTATCATGCCAATTGCGACCAAATTGTCTAGTGTGGCCACCCCCTTCCGAACAAACCCACGACCAAAACTTTGCTCTGTTCGCATGCGACAAAGTCGGCTGATGTGGCCGTACCCTTACTCTGTCCATTCCCCATAGACTATTGACTTGTGCGGGGAACTTATTCAGAAGGGTAAGGGGGAGAACAATGTGTTGTAGAAGGTAAACATTACTGATTCAAACCTGTACTATCTCAACCCAGTCCTAACGTCTTGGACCACTCAGCCATCGGCTCGCCCTTTATTTATATGCCTGTTAACATTTTCAGATTATCAATATATAATTTTAGGCTAGACCTTCCAAATTTGTTCTAGCAAAATAATACTATCAGTATTAGAAGTGTGTTAAACTAGAGAGTAAAATCACACGTTGTTATTTGAAAATTGAGCTAACCATTATTTTAATAGTTTTTAATTAGCATAATACGTGTTGGTATATATACAGTACAAGTAAACGTCACACAACACAAATTTATTACAATATAAGCACAAAATGCACAAATATATTACAATACAAGTACAAAATGCACGAATATTATGGTGATCGATTTCAGTGAACCACGGTCACCTTCCTCAGACCAGAGGGATTCACAAACTGATTCTTTTGTAAATCCCTCTGGTCTGAGGAAGGTGAGCGTGGTTCACCGAAATCGATCACCATAATATTCGTGCATTTTGTACTTGTATTGTAATATTTTTGTGCTTATATTGTAATAAATTTGTGTTGTGTGAAGTTTACTTGTATTGTATTATTTTAATGTTTTTACTCTTTTATTGAAAATATAAACAGTAATCTAATTGATTTATAAAAAGGTGTAGGTTTTTTAACATTTCTTAGTAACAGATTATAATTAGATAGAAGAGTACATCCTTGATGTCAGTTTAAGAGCCAACGGGTCAGGTACAAGGCTATATAGCCAAATTGGGGATTTATCAATGAAGGTCGAATTCTAACAAGACTGCTAGTACTAAGACAGATTAAGAGAGAGAGAGAGCAGCTTTACAAGCTTGGAGCTTAGAAATGGTGTCATCAGAATACAATGATCAAAATACAAAGAATGAAATATTTACAAAAGATATAGGGTTTAGTTAAATCTTTCTACCAAACGGCCAATAAATTCTTCTATGCAGTAGACCAGCTAGTTCTGCAGTCTTCTATTGAGGCTCTTCGGATCGCTAACTTGATGATGGTTGGTAGGAGATTGAAGGGCCTAGCTCTGGCGTTAAAAGGTTTCTTTGAATCTGGATGTTCTGTGTGTAGGCAGATTGAAGTCAGTGACATGCCTGTTGTTAGCAATGCAAGTTTCCGTTTCTCTGCAAAGCTTGATAGAGTAAGGCTAGATAGAGTGGGTGGGTCACATTACCTACATAGTGGGTGACTACGGGTGGGTCACAATACCAAAAAAATGTACTGTTAGGACCTTGAAGTTTTTAAATATGCTCCTGCAATTTTGTTTCTTCGGAGAAGTTAGAGTTTGAGCATTACATATATGTTCTGAATTTTTGTTTCCTCATCAGAGTTATATAATACATCAAATTTATTCGAAGTCTCAATAATATAATTATTAAGATAGCCCATGTGTTCAATTAAAGATAGCAATTTGTCTTTTCAGGGAAAATCATTAAGCATTATATGCGGTGCCTTATGCTGGATGAAAGATCATATGGAAAGAGAAAAAACATCACTTAAAATGAAGATAGATGCTTTTAAGATACAAGAGTCAAAACTAGCAGATGAGGGAGACTGGATCACAGGCCAGTCACTAAAGCTTGAAGCTGAACGACAGCGGATGAAATTAGAAGAGCAATTGAGTAATATGATGGCGCATGAGAAAAGCATGGAGCAATTAAAAGAAAGGATCAAGAGCAAGGTAAATTATACATGGAATAGCTTAATAACATAGTAACTTTATTATTCAATCAAATCAGTTTCTGGAAAAAAATTAATTATTAGTTTACCCCACAAAAATACATCTCAAAATTGTATATGCCTACAGGGTTCTGAAATTGTAGGCCATTTTATCCAGTAACAATGACCAGCTTATTTCAATAGCCTTGTATCCTTTGGAAATCTTATCATATACTCCTTACAATGAATTATGTAAGGAGCAAAAAGAAGTAAGGGATTAGTCAGACATTTTGTAGCAGAGGAGACAAGCTTAGCGGAGATGCTGATATGCTGAGATTTTCTGCCATTTACCTCTCTCCCTACCCAATAGCCCTCTCTGCCTTTTTATTCTCTCTTTCTCATGGCAATTTTTAGTTCTTCCGTCTCTATCCAGTGGGCCGAACCATCTCTATTCCTGCCTTATCTGTTATTCTTTCTCACTCTAGGCTGCTGTACAACAAGCTCGACCTGCTGCATCAAGATCACAAACTTAAAAAATAAAGCTGTCTGCCTTTTAAACATTGGCTTACAAGTCAAACTTTCAAGGAAAACTTATTTCCTTTCCTTATTTATTTATCATTTCTTGCTCCACTTTTCCATCTATTGTTAGTAAGTATAAGAATCTATATTCTATCTCATAATTGATTCTATCTAAACTTTTGTGTTTACTGACTGCTCTCATTTTCCTTGTGTTCTTTACACATGTTTAGGACCATCGCTTTCATATGTTCCATGTGGTGATGTTTTGAATGATTTTTCATATATTTCATGTTTTAAAATTATGTATTTTCTTTAATACTAAATTTATTTTCAAAAGCATATTTTCATGTACGTAAGCTTATGACAGTTTCACACTATTAATTTGCTCATTTGTTTAGGTGACTAAAGTTGATGATGAACATAAAAAGTTGACGCAGCATCAGTCAGGTACTAATGATTGCAAAAGTCAAGAAGATGATGAAGATCTGTTGTTAGATGATATTGATGATACTATAAAACAGGAAAATGACAGTGGTTCTGAAACAGATGAAAAAGAAGAAACATATAGTGGAATCCAAGTAACTTACTTTTTCAATTTAACAAAATTAAAGATATATACCCAAACTCATCTTTAGATCATTTTAAATGAAAAGAATTCTATAATATTAACATTAATAAGCAATTTATTATTTTAAATAACCAAATTACACTTTTAAAAGTAAAATTTACTGCAGATATTTTATTTCAGCTTAAAAGCGTTGATTCAAATAAATCACGTTAGTAATTTGGAAATTTCCAATGATTTTAAAATATCTAAAGTAGTTGTATCTGTTAAGTAAAAAGTGTGATTATCATAAACTACTGTCTTATTTAAGTTACTAATATTAACATTGTCATAAATGTATACCAACAGTATAAAAGGTCTTCAGACAATTTTAGATTATACAATCTAAGTGAATTATGTGGTTTCCTCCCATGTTCCATAGTTTTTAGTTGTTAAGGAAAATAATAAATTTTTCTCACAAAAGAATGCTCTTTATAAATTTTAAAGAATCTTATAAGTAAAAGCATCGTGCTATCCACACATGCTTAAAAGTCAAGATATTTACATTTAAAGCTGATATATATAGTGGACTTCTTCTTCCTCGTGGTTAACCAAAAGTAGCCTATGCTCTTAGTTAAAAAAAAATAATCTGTTGAAAATTGCTTAGCCTTAAATCTGGCAATGTCAGGAGGTAGTGAAAAAGGCCTATAATTAACAACTGTTGGCCGAACAAAACCAATTTTCTAACTGTACATTTAATATCTGAAGATTATAATTGTTTGAAAAACGTAGTGGAAGAACTCATAAGAAAGTAGAGAAATTTGATTTTAAAATCAGTGAAGAGAAAAAAATATCTAGTTGTAAGTAGAAATCTGAATCTGTTTATAAACTCACTAAAATATATAGCTATACCTTTATGAAATGCCAATATTTTAAATATCAAGCAGTCAAAAAATAAAGAGACAGAAATTAATATTAAAGTTTTTCAGATACATATATTTATTATGTCCTAAAAAACTGTTGAAAAGCAAAATCCTATCAAAAGTTACAAAATTAAGAATATACTAGAGCATGGTATTACTTAATCATATTATATGTGTCTTAGTTATATGGAATGTTAGTTATAACAAATCAGAAAGAAACGTAGTGTTGAAAAAAAAAGTACTTTGCATTATCTTTAACCCATTTTATTACCAAGGAAATTTGAGAATTAGGACTAGAAAGAACTAGGTATCCCTACCAAGATTCTGACACAATTGCCTAAATTAAAATCAAAAGGCTAAGATGGGCTGGCCGCTACATGAGAAGATAATTAGACTCCATTCTTAAATGGTGGAAAAAAGTATTCCTCAAGACTGATGACCCCTTGGGCACCCAACACTAGGGTAGGGAGATAAAGTGCTGAAGGGCATGTGAAGATTAGGCATAGCATTAGAGCTGATATAGGCCCGAGATAAATGGCTAAAAACCTTACCTTCTTAGGTC
The DNA here is from genome assembly GCA_035578905.1 of Stictocephala bisonia. Lineage (NCBI taxonomy): Eukaryota > Metazoa > Arthropoda > Insecta > Hemiptera > Membracidae > Stictocephala > Stictocephala bisonia. The sequence goes on from JAQJVL010000023.1 coordinate 1,495,528, forward strand.
TGATTGACCTAAGAATAATTTTTTAACAATATCATCACTTTTTCATACAACATCAAAGCAACTACCTAAATTAATAAAAATCAATTATACGATTGGGTAAATTATTAAATCATTTAAATGGAAATAGCAAAAAAAACAGTATATTTGAACAGAAATCACTAAAATGTGATGCAGTTGGTAAGTTGATTTCAAATTACTTATAGTGGCGTGGCATTCACCCACAATTAAATTCTTTTCTGTATAAGCTTAGCATTTAAGTATAGCATTTAGCATCTATAGGCTGTATATGAGAAACTTAATGTTTGAATATGGAATTGGCTGACTGATGAATAAATACCTGTTTACTCTAGTACTGTTTTTAATTTTTGTTATTTGCAACTGTATTAATTTCTCAAAATAAAAGTTATACTTAATGAATTATTTAATTGATTGGGTGCAAAAAGCTATAATAGCAATTTTTGCAAGAGGTATTAAGTTTATTCTTAGTTGACTGAATGAATATGATATGTTTTAGATCATCATCTGCAGCCGGACTCACTCTCAGTTGTCGCAGTTGATTGGTGAGGTGGCAGGTAGTCCTCATAATGATGTAAGGCTGGTTTCTCTGGCTTCTCGTCAGAGTTACTGCATTAATCCTATAGTTAGAAAGTTAAACAGCCTTGCACTCATCAATGAAAAGTAAGGATTGAGTCAATTAACAAATGGTTTCATATCATAATTTAAAAAACTAAAGCTAATTACAATTGCAGTTCAAGTTTAGGGTTATGCTATAGCAATGAGTGACAAGAAAAAGAACTATAACAATATGTTCTTGGAAAAAAGAGATGATTCCAAAAGAATGGAACAAGTTTGGGCTCAAAGGAAAGTCAAAACAACAACAACAAAACAAAGAAAAGCGTGGTCAGACTGAGCTTGTATGTTAATAATAGTAATATAAGTTTTTATTTGGATTCTTTTATTTACACTCATGATAAGCCTGTCTAGTTTCAGTTTTCATACTAAACTTGTTTATTTAAAATTTAGTTTTATTGTTATTTGGTTGAAGTAGATTATTTCCTTTATTATAATCTGGTTTGTTGATGTATCGTAAGATAATACACTGATGTGAAGCGGTAGTGAGCTTCTTAGTTCAAGGCACATACACTTCTTGGTGAACATTTATTCTGATGACTAAAATTAAAGCACAAATAAAATGTGTTAAACCTAATCCTTGTAAATTAGTAACAATTATTTGTAAAATTACAATATATTTGTTTCAATTGTAGATGTGCAGACCTGCAGAAGAGTTTGAAGGGTCGAAAAGTGAAGACAGATGAAGAAGGTGCAGTTATGAAGAAGTCAAAGAGTTCATGTGGTTGTTCTTTTCTTAAGTCTCAAGCCTTAGAGAGATTAAAGGAAGAAACTCTTGGAATGATTCAAGATGTTGAGGCCCTTGTGTCTAAAGGGAAGAAACTCTCAGCCTGCCCTTATTACGCTACGAGAGCTGCGGTTCGTGATGTTCAGGTATTGGACCACTGAGACAAAACTATTATATGATATTGTTTTATTGCCTGATCGGTCATATACATTTTTCAGGTCACTTTGATTTAACATATTCACTTTGATGCCTTGTTAGTAATAACAAATATTTCTTCTCAAAACTATGATGTGCGCCACCTTACATGACGAACTTTTTAAAACCATGGCATGAGCCACCGGTGGCGCACACCTCAATGGCAACAATACTTTTCTAAACTGCAGCCGGGTAGTTTAAGATTTTGTTTTAATGTCTTTGAACAATAGGTGAAAAAAATATTTGTATTGTACCGTTTTTAGTTAGTTTTTTAGCATTTTAGTTCGAAGTCTCAGACACTATGTAACCACTCCTTCCTTCGACAAGTAAAGACACTACGAAAGCTGACCGCAGCTTTCCGGCTAACACCAGCAAAGTTCTTTGTTTGAGTTACATAATGTTAGCAAAAGTAGTGGTGGGGGAGCGGCAGGAGGGTGCATCGTCACTGTTCACCACTATGACTCGACGAGAATGTTTGCAAGGGTTCAGGAGTTAGATGAATGATGAGCTAATCCAATAATTCCCCATTTTTAGTTTCGGCCTCCAGTAGTTTTATTTATTTGTATTAATAATGTATAATTTACTTATTTCAATAATAATATGTCAATGTACCATGTGCTATGTAATTTAATATTAAATTTCTTGACACATATAAAAAATAGGCTTAGTTAGTAATACGCTTACTGTTTGACTTCCACAGTTGTTTTTATTATTTTACAATTATATACCTGAAAGTCGTAATCTACTCACGTGTGGGATGAATAGGAGTAATAATTAAGTAAAAATTTTTTATTGAATTATTTCACATACAGTTCAACCTCGATTATTCGGCCTAATGCAGCAAGGTTAAGCCGGATACGATAAAAGCCAGATAAAACATAAGTCATAAATAACTTGGTTTTATTTAGGGGTATGCGAGTACTCGAAACTTTGAGTATTTGATTGAGTATTTTACTACTCGAACTTGGCTCGAAGCTTCCGAAACTACTCGATTTACATCTTAATTTAGTTTTAACAGTAAACAGTTTTATAAGTTATGAATACAAAATGTGCGCTTCCTTGTGTTTTATTTTACCCTTAATCATATGTGATCGTTTTGGTACACGTAATTATGAACTAAACAATACGCCTAAGAATAGGTAGTACACAACGACAGTCAAATGAACTAGTCAGCGTAGTGAACGAGTTCGTTCATTATGATTTAAACTAGTTCAATTCAAAGTGAACAACAGAGCTGGGAAGGTAGCGATCACTGTAAATAGTTACCATAGTAGCGATCACACATGTTGGTTGTCGAATCTACTAGTCACTTGTAACCTAACCTAAAATAGCGTGAATAAAACAAAAGTGCTGGTTAGTGTCTTTGAGACCCAAGATAGGGGACGAGACATCCGGTTCAAGATGCTCAAAAAGACCTGTTACCAATACAAATCTAATGGTCTGTACGCCATGGAAATTATGCATATTTTCGTTCATATCAATAATACCGTTCAGTCAAAAGGTCCCGAGAACGGGTTGCTTGACATCCCAAGAATCGAACTTCCTATCTTTTCTAGGCGAAAGTTCATCTCAGTTGTAGTATACGTATGTGCAAGGAACCGTTCCGCTCTTTTTCGGAATTGAAGTTGTCATCGTATATTTCTCACAAGCCGATTGAGGTCCATTTTGTTTTTTTATCTGAGCAGGGAATCGTCCAGTGATTTGACATAAGAAAATACTGTATCAGATCATATAAAATATAGTAATGGCATTCTAACAGCGTGTGACACAACATTATTGATTTATTTTCCGTCAAATAAAAATAGATATATATATATATCCGTGGGGAACGTATAATAATTATTATTCCGAAGACACCTTGGATCGCCAAAACAGTGTAAAATATTTGCGCATACGATATTTTTTCCTGTCTAATTCTTGAACGGTTTTCTAACTAGGTTAGACAATAACACAGTCGGATTTAGAAGGTGGTAAAAAGTACTATAATTTTGATTTGTAAACTCACTGAACATTTCCCTGTTCACATTGACGTCGATGTCGATGTAAACTGTAAAACAATCACGAATCATCTCAAGTGGGGAAGAACTAAGTAGGAAGACCTTTTCTAAACAAAATACGATGAATTTAGCGATTCGGAAAATAGTTTTCGGAAATTCGTCTTGTTTTTTATTCATAAGTTTATAATTTAGCTGCCCAAAAACTTCACTGTATCACTAGTCGGCACTTAGGTGATATTTCAGAATGCATCTCATCGCCAATATCGGCTATACCTATTATATTAGCCGACTACATCTATGGTTTTCATTCGATTACACCAGGTTTTCATGAATTTCAAGTTATGAAATAATGATTTATATGTTATTCAGTGCAGCCTCAAGTAGTTTCAAGTTGCACTATTTCATTATCGATCATAATTTAAAAACTAATTCATCCTAAGCGACTTTAAAATATATTTTTAGTAAACCTGCTTAGTTATTATTATCAATCGATTGAACTATAGTCTTTGTCATCCAGATTTCCAATTTGATTATACAATTCAGAGCTTATTTCCGGTTAGTTGTAACCTTGTTATTACTAAATTAAATACCCACAGAATACAGATCCACTCTTCTTGGCGTGTACACAATCAATTTTTTGTTGAGAGGAGGCAATTCTGAAAGTAAATGACTCATTTGGCGATGACGCCTGAATTTTAGTATCAGTTTGGATGGATGCAGTTTTTGCCAACAAGCTTCGCTACGTTTTCACGGTACACTTTGAACTGAACCACCAGATAAACATATCGGCCGGCTGTGAAACAGTATAATTGGTTTGCATAGAAAATCTGATCTGTGATATAAGTGAACAGATTAAATCTTTATAGTCTAAGTTGTTTCAATTAATAATATCCTTTCTTAGTTTCTTACAAAATATTATTTATAAAAAAAGGTTAAATACATAATGCCACATAAAAATGTAGGAAGGCAGGAAGTAAAAAGATTTATTTATCAAATGTTACAGTTACAAACAACAAATCAAAATTATTGTGTTCAGTTTAGATTTATATATTTACGAATCTGGCAAAACTTAACATAGGCTTAGGATGGTGTCTGCCTTTTACAGTTGTCTTGGGTGAACAGGAAATCCTTCTGTAAATACTTGCTCGAAAATACTCGATACTTGAAAAAAGGCCAACTACTCGACTCAAACTCAAAAATCACTACTCGCACACCCCTAGTTTTATTAGAGAATCACGTTTAGTAACTGATAACAGACAGCACGCGTAAGCAGGGCACCTACAATTGCTTCTGATGCAACACGCTCTGTAGCTATTGTAATGAAACGAACGATGTTTATCACAATCGTCAACTTAGACGCTGCTTTACAATACAATAAGAAAGATATTTTAAAATACACTGTGTTTTAATTAGGCTATCAAAAAATGTTAAGGCAAATGTTATGTAAATTATATATGTTTACTTAAATATTAAATCTTATACTTAAATTTAATTTTAACTCTGACTGAATAAAAAATATGTACAATTATATAACTGCAAATTATGTGTACGTAAAATAAACTGTTCCAGTTCCAACTTCCCTCACTCGCGAAATGGACTCTTCCAGCCAGTCACACTGAACAAAAGTAAACAACATTGCCAGCTCAAATCTTCAGGCGCATTATTAAATTATTAGGCAGTAATAAGCGACCACTTGTCGAGAGAGGGTGACTAGTCAATACAGCACCTACAATTTGCGAAATGCAAAACCGAAACACTTGTGTACGACATTTGTGTTTGAAAACTGAAAGACGCTTCCCATTAATTGTAATTGTATCTTGTAAATAATTTTTAATGCTATCTACTTGTCGAACCGAATGACACGGAATGCCGGATAATCGAGGTTGTACTGTACTTACTAACTTTTTAGTATAATTGTATTTGTAAATTTTAGGATTTAAATTTTGTTGCTGGTTGTTTTTGTTTATTGTTGATCCTAAAGATTTTATTGAGTTGTTTTGTTGTATATCTAAGATTCTAATGCTTTATTTATACCACTGTTTAATTTGTAATATGTTTACAATTGTTATATTTATTGCTATCTGATTTATTGTTATATTGTTTTTAAATTAAGGAAGTTCCCAAAAAAAGTACATTATAATATACTGTATATGTAGAAATATATGTTTCAAAATAGTGAATTAACACACATAATTGTAAAGAAATTATTATAGTTTTTCTCTCAGTTAGCCTTGAGCTAGAGAGATAAATAGAAACTGCCCATGTATAAATTGTCTTTTTGCAAGTAATAAATATATTTGAATTTGAAAAACGTGTCTTATACTAAATATGGACCATATATGTCCATCGGTGGTGCATGTTTCAGTGAATTATCACCAGGATTTGCATAATGTAAAAACTATGTTATAGTTAAAACAAGGATTTTATTTTATAAATAATAAACCATAAGATATACGTTTGTTATACTGAATAGTTTGTCTGATAAAATAAAAAGGATTTTAATGAATTTTGTTAAAACAGTCGAGGCACATTTTATGATTCCCATCACAAACATTGAAAAACATTTTTCTTGCAAGCACACTTGATTTTTATTAGTATTGTTCAACAAACTCATGTTCATCAAAAGTATATTGTACAAACATTAATGAAAATTTGAATCGTTGACCTTGAAAACATAGTCGTATTTTAGCATAGTACACTTATTTGATTGTTCAAAGATTTGTAGCGTGTACCACCGGTGGCACACATCGTGGTGAACGTGTTAAGATGCCTTAAATACCAGTTTATATCATAGTCTTGAAACCTAAGACTATGATTATAGCTTCATGATGTATCAAGAAATACCAGACTAACTTATTACTCGTTTGCAACTTAGATTTATGGATTACAATACGTGTATTTTATATGTTAATATTTTAGATTAAATTAAAGGGCAAAAGGCCAGAGATAGGACATCAGAAATGTATCTTAGAAAACATGTCCACGAACATAGTAGTAATAAAAAAATACTAAAGAATCACATTATCACAAATTTTCTGTACCACTGGCACTTTCTGCAGGCGAATAGTCTCTCTCTTTTTTGGTCAGAGAATTGTTACAACACAAAACTTTAGCCGACAATCAATCCAAGGTCAAGTAATAAACAATAGCTGATGAAGTTGAGTAGCACCTGTGTTTTGTTTTGTTTCTGACCGGTACATTTTAAATATACCACTATGAAATTATTGTTGCTTTCTGAATATTTAGGATTGTGAAATATCGTTATTAGTTTTAAATATGATTTTTTAGAACCCCAGAAAAAGCAATTGTGATCTGTTTTATTTTACTTAAACCGTTGGTTAATATTATTCTACCTTGTGATAGGTGCTGGTAGTGCCCTATAACACCCTATTACACAAAGAAACGAGAGAGGCGTGTGGTTTGAGGATTAAAGGCAACGTTGTTATTATTGATGAGGCCCACAACCTGCTGGATTCCATCGCTCAAGTACACAGTGCTCACGTCACTGGCTATCAGGTGAATGAGATAAGATGGCATTTTATTAATAGTCTTAGTATAATACGTGTTGGCACATATACAGTACAGGTAAACGTTACACAACACGAATATATTACAATATAAGCACAAAATGCATAAATATACTACAGTACAAGTTCAAAATGCACAAACTGATAGAAAAATAAGTACAAAATTTACAAATATACTACAATATGATTACTGCAAACCACATTCACCTTCATCAGACAAGAAATATCCAATAAATAAAAGGAATAAAATATTTTGTTCTTATATTGTAATATATTTGTGTTGTGTGACGTTCACTTGTACTGAATATTTTACTGTTAATATGCATAAATTTACAGTCATTGAAAATGTCAAGAAATTACAGGTCAACCCTCAATCCGCTTACTACTTTTTTCCAAAATGTCGAAGGAATTTCAGCCAATTTGCAGACGTTTTCTAAAATACATAAAAACTAGTAAAATGTCATGAACTTACTTATGTTTGGTACCATGTTGTTCACAATGAAACATACTATCTAAAGGACTAAAAAAATGTATATATGTATTTGTTTTATGTAGCAACATATATTTCAGAAATTAGTTTAGAAAAACTAAAAAAAGGGTGGGTGTATGCCTAGGAAATGATGTTATGTATGTCAACTTACAATTCTGAGATAGCCAAAACACTTAAAATGTTATGTAGTTTAAGAAAATATATAGGTATTATATAATAAATAGAAAATAAATGGTTTATATGAATATAACCACATACAGTACACATATTTTTTTACCGTGATAACTGATTTGTTTGTAAAATCATAAAGTCCTCTGTCTTTTGACAAAAGGCATGTCATAATGTTCTATGTAATTAGCAGTGATTATTAGCATTAAGAAAATATTTAAGAAATATTATACTGAATGTAATAATTATTTATCACCTAACATCAACCACTGGAAGTTCTTAACCAATAACAAACTTACTCTTAATGTAACAAACTACTGGAAATTCAATCTTTTTAAACAATGATACTAGCAACAAAATGATTATTGATTGTTGTACTAACAGCAATATCGACCAAGCTGACTATAGCTTACTGGACAGCCATCCTTAACTGTCTGCGCCCAATGGAGGAACTAACAAACCTCTCATGAGTTGAAGTGTTTATTAAATAATTGTTTGCCAGCTTATGGGTGAATGTCAAATTGAGAGAGAATTTCATAAATTAAAAAAAAAATTTTTTTAATTGTTATTAATATCCAATTTTTACCTAAGCTAGGAAATATGCTTTACTTTAACCTCCAAGTAGTGGTAGAGCTAATTTTTTTTTATATTTGAAATATTGACATTTTTTCTATGCAATGAGCAGAAAAAACGTCTAATGCATACTATTGTAAAACATATTTTTTCAAGTTTAAAATTGATTAAAGGTATTAAATAAATGGTGGAAAGCAACATAAAATGCATCACTTAAACTTAATAACCGATCGATTTATTTCTAGCAATTTATTTATTACGTTTTAAGTGGTTTTTTAGTATTCATGATCAAATTTATCAGAAAACTAAACTGTTTTTTACCATTTAATTGACAATTTTTAAAATGAAAATAATAATATTTACTTTGTTAAGAAGTAAATGTAATTATGTATCAAAGGGAAATTGGATTTTAACCGATAGTTGTGATTTATATCCAAATATAAATGAAAATGAGAGCGTGGGCGACGAGACATCACGTGAGCGACGAGACGTCACGTGAGCGACGAGACACTGGCGCCGTGGGTGGCGGGACAGCAACGTGAACGGGGGTGTGGGGAAGGCTTGGCATTGATGTTTAAATATACCTACAATTATTATCAACGCAATATTTTGTCAACTGTAGTTTAATGTTACATAATATTACAAAATACAGGACAAGAATACTTTCATTTGAACAAAAAACATTCAGTGAAACATACCTTTATAATCAAGCAGGATCGCCAACTGCCATAATGTAGTAGGCTGTAGCACTTCATGTAAAAAATACTGTCACAAATGATATTCAGATCGTCTAAACCACAATCAAAATCTATACACTACACAGTCTATATACATTATTTACACTCTTTGTCTTTGCAATGTTTTATAACAAAGAAACAGGCCCTGAGAATTTGTAGTAGAGCCTGTCCCCCTTCAATAACATCTCTGGTGTAGGAAGGATTCCTTTTACTTCGTCAACGGAAATGGTAGATTCATCATTTTCATCAGGGATAAACATTGAATCGTCATTACTGCATTTCTTTAAAAACATTACGTAGATTTCCCTATCCAGATTTTCAATGCTCTGAATGACAGCAACATAGTCTTTTGATTTATTTTTTCCCGTAATGAACTGTACAACAATGAACTTTCCCTGCTTAAAATCGTCATATGAAAAACTACTGTTTGCTTCAATGGCTTCTTGATCGTCTTCATCATCTGTATAGACATCAGATACCTTCAACTTTTTCTTTGTCTTAGGTTTCATATTACTTTTCTTTGGCTTTTGTTGTTCTCCATCAGGTGTTATTGAAAATAGATGATAGTGGCAGCATATATCTTCAAGTGGGCAATCAAAACAAGAAAGTTTCCTAAAATGCAGTGTTCCTGCTTCTTTGACCATGTTATTTGCTTAACATTCATAATCCCTTCAATAGGGGCGAGTTTTTCAGGGATCAATGACTTTATATGTTGAAATGTTTCTGACGTTATTTCCACAGTTTTGGTTTTGCTCTTGACAAAGTTGTCAACAATATCTTTTGCACAGGTTATATCTTTGATAGAGTTATGACAGATAGAGCTATGAAATACAAATCTGATGAGACCTTGTTCATCAAAATCGGTTGATAAATATCAAAGTTATAAGCAATTTAGTGATGGTTTTCATAAACTTTCACCATAAATTTGATGATTCTTTACGAAGATTTGCTAAAAAAAATGGAAAATCTTGAGCCAAGGGGGGGGGCGTGCCCCCCCTCTGGATCCGTCACTGGCTGAAAGTATAAATTTTGTCATATAAAAAATGTTTAGTGACTAATAAAATACTAGGCCTACTTCCTTGTCTAGGCATTCCAATTTAGAGAATAAAATAATATTTAAACCAGTACAAACATTTATTTTAGAACTAAAAGATATTGGTAACTAAATTATTTTATTTTAATTCAACACTCATTATAAATTTATTTACACTAATTCCAATACGTATATTTCCCATTGCTCGCGGATTTTGTCCCGTCGATCATGATTTTTGTCCCGTCGCCCACGTTTTTGTCCCGTCGCCCACGTTTGTCTCGGCGCTCACGTGAATTACGAGACAAGTGAGCGAAGGGACATTTAGCACACTTTGGTTTACCGTGGCTGATCGAGATGGCGGAACGAACTGGATCACTGCGAGGTTATGTCTGTAGTAGATGTTTTCAATACGAGTTGATCGTCATTCGTCTAATTCCACAAACTATTGGAAATAATATGCGTGGGCGATGAGACAAGCTATGCTTTACTTACCTGGGATATTGGCCTTTTCAAGTTATAATCTTTAAATAATGAAATTTTCCAATTAAACTTACAAGTCACTATAAACAACAACTATCCACAAACTAAATGAGACATTGTGCAGGAACAGCAGACAGTACCAACCTAAATGGCAACAAACATAAAATTTCCCGCGATTTCAAACGTTGATGTGGGGACACACATATATGGTAATTATTTCTTCCTTGAAAAAAATATAAGAAATATTCCTTTTATCATACTGTATTTTGAATTAGTCCACCAATATAATAATAATAGTATTAAGTATTTATATTGTTTTCTTCAAAAGATAACACTCTTGTAAATTATACAATAAGGTCTGAGGACAGTGAGCGACTGGACAAATGACACACATATGATTTTTTTAAAGCATTTTAATTGTTTTTTTGTACATAGATGTTATTGGTCTATAAAAATATACGGCTTACCTTTACATATACATTATTATATAAGGAAACTATTTATGTTTTTACATGTTATTTTGCAAGGACTTCAAATTCTAGCTCAATTTGACATTCACCCTTATATCTATACATTTTGTGCCGTAAAGAGACTCCATAATCCTAAGGAAAACAGGAATGAAAAAGTTTAGAATGGTTTATATTAACTAGACAAATTAGTCTATATGAACTAAGTAATTTAAATAGATTAGAAGTAATATTTTTGTTTCCTAAAAGCATAACATTTTTAATTTTAAGTTTCAAAATTGAAGCTACATCTGTGCAGTTTTATATACTGAAATATATAAATACGTAACTTTTATTTCATATTAAAAAAAATATATATTGTTGATGTTTTCAGCTAACACATGCCTACAGTCAGTTGATTCAGTACAGAGATAAATACAGCAAGCGTTTCAGTCCAAACTCTCTTCTTCATCTAGAGCAGCTCATCTTTGTTGTAGGAAAACTGATCCGCATGCTAGGTAATTAAAGTAGAGATTTTATACTCAAGTCATATATATTGTACTAAATATTGTAACCATTTGAAGGTTCAGTAACAAATTGGGAATGTGTAATTACTCTATTTTCAATATAAATATTATGGAATCCACATATGGAAACTTCATTCCTCAATTAACAAATTTCAAAGCAACTAACAAAGAATTAATTCTGTTTGCAGATGACATAACTGCAGTAGTTAAAAACAGACTAGCATTGAATTACTTACATCTTTTTCAGAAACAATAAAACACATGGATGGATTGTTGGTTCAGTGACAATGGTCTCAACCTAAATCTTGATATTGCTCAAATTATCAAATTTTCTTTAAGACAACAATTTGAAGATTACACTTCACCAAATTTAGTTCAATATCTTACATTGAGGGGTTAAATTTGAAGAGAATCTTAGTTGGAAAATTCACTTAGATTACATCCATAAGAAAAATAGATTTCTGAGTTGAGAGCAGACATCTCAAACGACAAAAATACAACAATATGAACTTCAACAGCCACCTGCCAATAATAACACAAAGTAGGCACAGAACAAGCCCGCATGGTGGCTCAGTGGCTACAGCTTTGGACTGCGGAGGGCAAGTTCCAAGGTTCGAATCCCCACTTAACCAACGTTTGGTACTTCAATTGTTAAATAAAGTTGACGCACAAGCCCATGTCAACTGGCGAGTAAAGTTTTTTATTTAAAAAAAAATCAGGCCAGAACGGTGGAAAAGTGTCGCGGCACAATATTAATCATCTGATGATTTCAATATGATTTAAAAACTAGACAAAGTTTGAATACAGATGTGAATTGTTAAGTTCTAAGGATTATTCAACAGTACTCAAAAATAGAATGTGTTTTTGAAACTGATAAGCTCACAATGAACACTTTATGAAACAAAACATTAAAACCTTGATCTTTTCTAATTCTAATTAATCTTTTCTAATCGAAGTTATTTGTTAACTTCCAATGGAACAAAGAACTTAATGTCCACCTTATTACCATGTCATTGCAGGAGGTAAACCGGGATGTACACCAAATGAAGGTACAGCTCGTGTGGTTGATACCAAGCTCTTCTCTCTTGGGCTTTTTTTGATGGAGGCACAAATCGACAACATCAACCAATTTAAGCTTATAGAGTTTGCCCAACGTAGCAAACTCTCACATAAGGTAAAACTTTGTTAAATATATATTTTTTAACTTTGTATTTACTGTATATCAATACAATTAAATTGTAGTTTAAACAGGTGTTATCTTATGTTTACGTTAAGATTATATGATCAATGTGTTTAGTAAACTGGGCTGAGCTCTCATTTGTCTGAAAAACGACCCTGCTCCGTCCCTTGGTCATAAAGGCAAGAATCGTGATGACGAAATTAGGATTGCTTCTGTTAAATGTGAGGTTTGGCCAAATGCTTCTTGACTAGTAATCCTAAATTAAAGTGAGAAGGGTTGACTTATGAAATCTAAAACCTAAATTTAGTAGGATATATTTTTGACTTCTATTGTGGACTCTAATGTGTTGTGTATTTGATATGAATTTTTGTAGAAAATGTGTTCGGCAAGTTTACTGATGTCATATATTTCCAATTGTATTAATAATTACTATATAATGTTGAACTACTTATAAATAAAATTCATTAAAAAAATTGTTTTATTCAGATAAAGCATGTTTTCAGCTTCATGGATTTTCTGAAAGATATCAGCCATCAGTAAATATCACCCCAAAGCCTGATGCTAAAAAAGGAATAAGAGCTTTTCTTAAAGAAATTTCAGGCAAAAACAATATCCAGGAAGAGGGTAAGTAATAAAGAACTAAGTTTTTAGAGGGAAAATACCTAAAATTTTAAAACTTCTTAATTTTTGTAATAAATTGTGATTCAGCAAAACAAAGAAAAATAACTGTTTGCATGTGTAAGTGTTTTTGTGACAGCATAATTTATTTATATTTTTAAATTTAATTCTTTTGGTCTTTGTTGAAATATGAATGGTGGGAGGATGGAGGTTTATTATAAGTCATTTTATAGTTAAAAGTTTATTTTTTATTTTCTTAATTCTCTTATTATAACAATCAAATTCCAACATATAAAAGTAATTCTGTAAATACATTTACTGTTTTGGTGCAGAGATGGAAAAGCGAACTGTAGACTCAGATCAGCCGGTGAGCAACAATCCCATCCTACCTGTACTTGCATTTCTGCAGGCGTTGACCAGCTCATGTGCCGATGGCCGAATTGTTTGCTCCACACAACCCAGCGTTGGTCGTGGTTCACTAAAATACTTATTGCTCAACCCAGCAGCGTACTTTTCTGACATTGTGCAACAAGCCCGGTGAGTAGTTTAAACAGGTCTGGCCTGAAAATTACAGCCTTTGAGGTTGAATGCTTTTTTTGTCTATTGATATATTATCAGAGTTTATTTGTCAAACTCATGAATTATTTTAGAAACACAAATCTACCCATCCATCTTTGTTCTTGTTAACGCTGAAATATATTTAGGAAAATAACTGCTATTAGTATTCGATGCTATGTCAAGAAAAAATAAACTCATAGCATACGTGTTTGAGTCACCAAGTGTGCATTTCTGTTACTTGCAATATATATTTTCCATTTCACATTTTGCCGAAATGAAAAGTAGCAACATTATATGTTACCTTACGCACTATACATTTTACCAATTGTAAGTAGGGGTGTGCGAGTACTCGAAACTTTGAGAATTTAATCGAGTATTTTACTACTCGAACTCGGCTCGAAGCTTCCAAAACTACTCGAAGTTTGATTGAGTAGTTGTATTTCATGAAATATCATATTTACATCTTAATTTAGTTTTAAGAGTAAACAGTTTTATAAGTTATGAATAAAAAATGTGCGCTTCCTTGTGTTTTATTTTACCCTTAATCATAGGTTATCAGTTTGGTACGCGTAATTAAGAACTAAACAATATGCCTAAGAATAGGTAGTACACGATGGCAGTCAAATGAACTAGTCGACGTAGTTCAATTCAAAGAGAACAATAGAGCTGAGAAGGTAGCGATCACTGTAAATAGTTACCGTAGTAGCGATCACACATGTTGGTTGTCAAGTTTACTAGTCACTAATAACCTAACCTAAAACAGCGTGAATAAAACAGAAGTGCTGGTTAGTGTCTGTATGACCCAAGAAAAGGAACAAGAGATCTGGTTCAAGATGCTCAAAAAGACCTGTTACCGATATACAAATCTAATGGTCTGTATGCCGTGGAAACTATGCATATTTTCGTTCATATCAATAATACCGTTCAATCAAAAGGGTCCCGAGAACGGGTAACTTTACATCCTAAGAATCGAACTTCCCATCTTTTCTAGGCGAAAGTTCATCTCGGTTGTAGTAACTACTTGCAAGGAACTGTTCAGCTCCTTTTCGGAACTGAAATTATCGTACATTTCTCGCGAGTCGATTGAGGTCTATTTTGTTTTTTAATCTGAGCAGGGAATTGTCCAATGATTTGACATAAGAAAATACTGAATCATATCATATAAAATATGGTAATGGCATTCTAGCAGCGTGTGACACAACATTATTGATTTATTTTCCGGAAAATAAAAAATAGATACATATATATATCCATGGCTAACGTCTATTAATTATTATTCCGAAAACACCTTAGATCTCCAAAACTTAGTGTAATATTTGCGCATACAATATTTTTTCCTGTCAAATTGTTGAACGGTTTTCTGACTAGGTTAGACAATAATAATAATATTATTTATTTGCCATACGAAACATACAAGATTATTGACAATGTCATTTTACAGCCATAGTCATAACCACACTGTAACATGATCAAAGGATTTTTATATTTTACACAATTACTTTCTTTAACATCTTTGTATGTCTTTGTATCAAATTAAGGTTAAAACAAACAAACAAAAAAATAATAAAGATAATATCATAAGGTAAAAACATAACATAATAAGAAATTTGTATTGTGCCTAGTAGGAACTATTTACATGAATAAGTTATAATTACACTTTGGAACTTTAAACTATGTGATATTAGACATAAATTTTACATTTAATGATATAAAACCTAAGATCTATTGGTTAAAGTGTGATATTAAAAGTTAAAAAAAAAAAACAAAAAAAAACTGAAGAATAATTTATTATAGGTGTTGTGTGAGATTCTAAAAACATAAAATTCTATGGAAACAGTGGCAAAAAAAATCCTCTTGTTTATAGAAAGGGCGTTCTAATAGCCAGCTATATAGCTTGTTTTTGAATTGCAAAATAGGATATTTTCAATGAATATCTTTAATTTGTTGTAAATTTTGATAGATATAATGGTATGGCTATTTTGGCATTTACTCAGTCTAGAAAAATGTATGACAGCACTATCCCTAGTCCTTGTGTTATAGTTATGATTATCATAACTATATTTATAACTACTTTGATTTTTAATTGCATATAGGGCTAAGTAAAAAATATAGAGATTAATTATGGTTTGTATTTTTTTCTTATAAATAAGGGTTGACAATGTTCATCCCCTTCCGACTTAGTTATAGCCCTTACGGCTTTCTTTTGGAGTATTAGTATTTCCCCTATTCTACTACAGTTTCCCCAGAGTATGAGACCATAACGTATTATTGATTGAAAGTATGCAAAATATGCTGTTCTGGTATAGGATTCCGGGATCTTATCTGTGAGACTACTCAATAGATATATTACGCTGTTAAGTCTTGGATTAATTGAGTCAATGTGTTGGCTCCATGTCAAATGGTTATCAATAAGAACCCCCAAAAACTTAACTGAATTAAGATAGT
This sequence comes from Stictocephala bisonia, assembly GCA_035578905.1. NCBI lineage: Eukaryota > Metazoa > Arthropoda > Insecta > Hemiptera > Membracidae > Stictocephala > Stictocephala bisonia. The sequence goes on from JAQJVL010000023.1 coordinate 1,511,859, forward strand.
CAGGGCTCTCAGAGACATTATTTTTTAAACTAAATATAATTTTTTGGGTTTTATTTTGGTTCAGAAGAAATCAGTTAGCATTGAACCATATAGTGGCGTCGTGGAGTGCGTTTTCGGTTAGATTTTCCAAAGCATTGACATCTGTAGCAGAATTTACCAGAGTAGTGTCGTCAGCATATAATATTGTCCTGGCTTTTATAAAATCAGGGAGGTCATTCATTGATACTAAAAAAGGAGAGGCCCCAGCACCGATCCCTGAGGTACGCCGAAGTTGACTTTTGACTCTTGGGACCAAATACCATCAATTAACACTTTTTGACTTCTATTTTGTAAGTCAACTTAGAAATTGTAGTCGGAAAAAATTATAACAAGAATGTTGAACTCCATAGAAGTTTAGTTTGTTTAAAAGGTGACTATGATTGACACAGTCAAAGGCCTTGCTCAGGTCACATAGTGTGGCCTGAGCATAGGCCTTTTTTTCAAATGCCTGAAGGGCTTCTTGTACTAATTCATCCATTGCATCCACTGTTGACATTCCCCTTCTAAAGCCGAATTGGCTTAAATTAAGGTAGTTATTTACTTCAAGATAAGCACTAAGTTGGTCATACACAATTATTTCAACAATTTTGGATATTATTGGCAATATTGATATGGGACGGTAACTTTGTGGAGTGTTTATTGGCCCTTTTTTATATATTGGACATTTTCTAGATATTTTTAGCTGGTTGGGAAATACACCTTCTTCAAGTAATTTATTTATAGTACAGAATGCTAGAGGAACGGCAATTGTTTGGATTATCTTTTTTAGAGTGCTATTAGAAAGGTTATAAATGTCTTTACTGTTAGAGTTGTTAAGTCTCTTTCCTGTTTGTCTAGTATCATGTGGAGTAATATAGTTCCAATTAAAATTAGCTTTATTTATATGTTTTCTGTTCATAAAATCGTCTGCTGTTATGGGAGTTTCAATAAGTTTATTTTGAATACTATTAACTGAGCCAATACAAAATTATTAAATTCATCTGGTGAGATATTGCAGTTAGAATAACGGGGGGTGGTTCTATTATTTTTATTTATCAAATTCCAGGCAGCCTTGCACTTATTGTTACTATTCTCTATGTACTCAACTTAGTGTTTCTATGTTAGTTTTGCCTGCTTAAGAGCCGTTCGATATTGATATTTGAGATTTTTCATTTGGCTAACCAAATCATCTCTAGGGTTGTGACTACTTTTTATAATTTTATTGTAGAATAACAATTTATTCTTCGTTGAGGCAAGTTCATCCGTGTACCAGTGATGTTTATTCTGAGTTTTTGTATTTGATTGAATACTGTTTTTTAGTTGAAAACTATTATTTAAACTGTCCACAAAAATTTCAAAAAATATTTCAAAATTTTGACAAGCATTAACATTATTACTTGGGTACAGTTCCCAGTCATATGTGGCCAAATGTTCCCCGAGCGATAGAACACCTTTTTCGGTAAGAACTAACTGTGGGACTTTTATATTTTGTGGGATTAAACCAACATCAGTTGGGGTTTGTATGGACCTATCCCTAACTGTAATAGGCACAATTGTAATCAGACCGTTATGGTCCGAGAAAGGATAGTTAAAAAGCTCACATTTTACACTATTACTTAAGTTAGAATTTATAAATACGTTATCTAAACAACTCTTACCTCTAGTAGTTATTTTATTTACACAATAGAAATTGAACTGCCTTAGAATATTCTGAAATTGCTTAGCTGTAGGTTTATTGGTTGTGATGTCAAAGGCCGAGTTCAGTCCCCTCCTATAATAACTGTATAAGAAGGCCATGAATTCAAAAAGTTAAGAAATTTTTGTAGGGATTCTAGAAATTTGTATGATTTTCCGGATGTTGAATGATATAATGACACAATAATAACTTTTAAGTCTTCATTTAGTACTGCTGACACTCCAAAATTTAGTTCATCACAGAGTGTACCTGTGTCAATTTTTTTAGAGTTTGTATCATTACGGGCAAAGATTAGTGTTCCGCCTCTTATATGTTCTGTGCGGTTATATACCGCTGCACAGTAAAAGCCGGTGGGAAAAGAAAATTCTGCCTCGTTTTCACTCAGCCAGTGCTCTGAGATACAGATAAAGCGGATTTTGTTTTTTTTCGGTAATAGGCTTTCTAGAGCTAAGGATTTACCTTTCAGACCTTGAGTATTCAAATATAAGACTTGAAAGTCTGAATTTATTCCTACCTCAATTTTGGATGGAGCTTTACACAAGGAGGGTCCATCGCTCTGACTTAAGACATCACTGTTGGGTTTGACATTTCTAAAAAAACATCTTTAAGTGACCTACATGGACTTATTGTGGCATCTTGTTCAATGTTATGTTCTTCCTGCAAGCTTTTCACTTTACAATAACCTTCAACACTTTTTATACTAGACTGACCACTCTCACTTGAGAAGGCACCACAAGTTTGAGAACACTCGGAGATCACATCTCGAAACAGAGACTCATCATTGGGTCCTGTGGCCTGAGCTTTGGAGACATCAGGATTTTCTGGTCGGCCTTCAACTTGGTTTCCTTGAAGTGATGAACTCTCCTCTTGTACTAGTTGGTCATTGATCAGTTGTCGTAACGTCTTCACGAACTCATCGTGTGACATTCCATGCCACAGTTTGCGTCTCGCTTCTTGTTCATTGGATACTATGTATACTTTGGCTCCTGTTGCCTTTTGGAACTTGATTATATTATTTACAAAGTGTTGTGGCTGTATCAGATCTCTGACGCAAACCATTGCGGAGCATATTAACACTTTCAAACCTCTAGCTTGAAAGTCCAGTTTAAGTTGTTGAAAAGCTTTATTATATTCTTCATTAGTGGTCTTGCCATAGTATACTTCTTTTGTTACCAAACCATACACTGACGGCCCTTTATTGACTTGCTGATACGCCAGATTTTGATAAATGAGGTCAGACATGTGTGGGCGGCCAAATGTACGGAACACTACAGCTGCGCCCGCAGACATATGAAAGTCGCGGGAGACCGTGTGTGCTAGACCAACGGTAGAATCACCAGCATGATGTTTTATAAAATTACTCATCTCTTCTTCAATAACAATGACCTCACCACCAGTGCAAGGTTGGTTAATACTGGATAGAGCATTTTTTTATCAACTGCCAGCTTTTGATGAAAACCTTCAGTTTGCATCAATTTACTAACCGTTTCAGCTATTCTCACCTTTCCTTTTTTATTAAAGTGAAGACCGTGAGCTGTGTGTACGTGTCTTGGAAGTAGATGAAGTGGGAGCAACTTCAGGTTTGGATAGTTTACTGCAATTGCTTCTAGTTTTGAGTTTATTGCTGATATTTTGAGGTCCAAGTCTGGTTTATCATACCGCATCGGTATCGTACCCAAGATTAGATTCATCTGTTATGAGATTTTTATTAAATTACTTATATCATCAAACATTCTCTCTATACTGGAGTCCTGAATATCATTAGTGCCCGCAATGATCAGCAGGTGGTCCTTGTTCATGAGTTTTTCAGTATGTTGTTTGACTTCTTCTGTAACTCCATTAAAGTGTACTCCAGACCTTAATGAAAGAACAAACATCCACTGCAGTTTTCTGTTCAATGATATGGCCTAGCTGTTTACCATGACTGTAACAAGTTTAGAACTGTAATTGGATTCTCTGTTTGTGCGTACAACTTTAGTTTGAGGTTTAGGCTTGAAGTTATTCTTCTTCATATTTAAAAAAATTGAACATTTATTGTTAGTTGCAGTTTGTTTTCCTTGATAGTTTTCTTCATCATCAGTTCTATCCGAGGTAAGTTCATTGAACCGTTTTCACATGGAATTTCAAAAGTGTTAATTTTATTAGGTCTGGCTTTAGATGATTGTGATGTACTTGCTACTTGCCAGGTCGAGGCCATTAGGGGATTTTTTAAAGGAGGATAACAATTTAAGCATTTTTTGTGATTTGATTCCAATTTGGTAATCTTTTCTTCTAGTATTTTTTTATCGTTTTCAAGTGTTTCAATTACTACAAGAAGATTTAAATTTTCTGTTTTAAATTTGTCCAATTGCTCTTTTAAAATCTGTGTGTGGAAATCACTATTATTTTTTGTTTTCAATTCCATCAGAGCCATCTCTAGGGAAATGCATTTTTCTGTTACTGCCTGCAGTTGGAAATCTCTATCAAGTTCTATTGTGGTGTTTACAGCAACTTCTTTACACAATGTTTTAGTATTGGTCTGTGTGGAGATTTGATTATTTTTTATTATTTTGTTTGACTGATTACAATTTTTAAACTCAGTTTTCTGAGGAGTACTACTTGCATCTGGGAAATCTTTTAAGGGTGTTGTTATAGTAATTTGTGCTGTTGAGGTTGAGTCAGTTAAATTCACATGACTTTTGCTTGAATTAAAACTGTTGTTTAAGCTTTTTTCAGCTTCTTTGAAAGCTTTGAGAAAATTTTTCGCTTTTGATGAGCCATATTTACTCTTGTTTTCAAGAAACGGACAGATATCCATTTCCTTCACAGCGAGTCCAACTTCTTTAGTCCCATAAAAGGTTACATTGTATTTACATATTTTGCTTTTAATATCAATAGCATCAATGATGGCAGGCCAATGAGAAAAACCCTTGATCTTAGCAAATACACGGTTTCCAATGTTGTACTTGTTCATATCTACAATACTTGTTTTTTGATTAATTGGATAAAAAGTCAAATTGAAATATCTTTTATGCAAGCAGCTAAATTAGTTTATTACTTACAAAATACTGTGCCAAAATTTGTACCACTAACTATATCATCATTATGTCTTATTTGTAAATAAATAAATAAATAAGCTTGTCAGATATTTCTGAAGAAGTAGCTTTATAAAATAGATAAAACTTTATGTTTAATGAATATACACAGCACTTCAAATCTCTGTTACAGTAGTTTTAAGGCCAGACCAACAATTTATTATAAACTCAATTTATGGGAGTGTAAATAAAAAATAACTCAGTTAGAGTGTAAAAGGTGGTAAATTACGATAATTTTGATTCTTAAACTCACTGAACGGTTCCCTGTTCACATTGACGTAGATGTAAACTGTAAAACAATCACGAATCAACCCAAGTAAGGGAGAAACATGTTGGAAGGCCTTTTCTAAACAAAATACGACGAATTTAGAGATTCGGAAAATAATTTTTATTGAACCGAAGTCTTATCAAACGTCTCGTTTTTTATTCATAAGTTTATAATTTAGCTGCCCAAAATCTTCACTGTATCACTAGTTCGCACTTAGCTGATATTTCAGACTGCATCTTGTCGCCAATATCGGCTAGACGTTTATATTAGCCGACTACGTCTATGGTTTTCATTCAATTACATCAGGTTTTCATGAATTTCTCGTTATGATATAATTATTTATCTGTTGTTCAATGTAGCCTCATGTATCGAAGTAGTTTCAAGTTGCACATATGTCATTACCGATCATAATTTAAAAACTAATTCATTCTAAGCGACTTTAAAATTTATTTTTAGTAAATCTACTTAGTTATTATTATCAATCGATTGAACTACAGTCTTTGTCATCCAGATTTTCAAATTTAATTATATAATTCAGAGCTCATTTCCGGTTATCTGTAACCTTATTATTACTGAATTAAATACCCACAGAATACAGATTCACTCTTCTTGGCGTGTACACAATCAACTTTTTGTTGAGAGGAGGCAATTTTTAAAGCAAATTAAAGCATTTGGCGATGATGCCTGAATTTCAGCATCAGTTTGGTGGATGCAGGTTTTGCCAACAAGATTCGCTACGTTTTCGCGGTACACTTTGAACTGAACCACCAGATAAATATACCGGCTGTGAAACAGTATAATTGGCTTGCATAGAAAATCTGATCTGTGATATGAGTGAACAGATTAAATCTTTATAATCCACGTTGTTTCAATTAATAATATACTTTCTTAATTTCTTACATAATATTAGTTCTGAAAAGGTAAAAGGTTAAACAAAACAATGCCACATAAAACTGTAGGAAGTACTGTAAAAAGTTTTATTTGTCAAATGTTACAGTTACAAACAACAAATCAAAATTATTGTGTTCAGTTTAGATGTATATATTTACGAATCTGGCAAAACTTAACATAAGCTTAGGATGGTGTCTGCCTTTTACAGTTGTCTTGGGTGAACAGGAAATTCTTCTGTAAATACTCTCTCGAAAATACTCGATACTCAAAAAAATACCAACTATTCGACTCAACTCGATTCAAACTCAAAAATCACTACTCGCACACCCCTAATTGTAAGATTTGTGCAAAGAAAGGATGCTTGTAAATTAAGTTAAAAACCAGAATTAAATTTTGTGTAAATAAGGGAACCATAATTTTTTTAATTATATATATAACCAATGTATATATTGGTAATAAAACTTGAAATCCTAGGATTAATTATCTCAACACTAAACATACAAGTTAGTACAACTATACATCCAATTTGTAGAGTAGGAATGGCCCTCTAACTATTTCATAACCTCAATGCATAAAAATAGTGGAACTGATAGTTCTTTTACTGCATTTTTTAATATTCTGATCAGAAACATAAATCACTTATCAAGTATAAAAAAACACTGGTCAGGATAAGTTTTAAGCTTGTACTTAAAGTTTGGCAAACATAAAAGAAAAACTGAACTCTTAATTTCCTAACTAAACCCGCAAATTATATTAGTAATTTAAATAAGTATAAAATGGTAATAAAACGGTACAAAGAGTCAATTAAATTAGTTAAATTACATTATGGAATGAATTATTTCCATAATCCGGAAAACTCGTTGCCATTGCACCATTACTGTATCAAATTAATCAGTTGGGATCATCACTGTGGAATCAGGTAGGTATGTTTTGAAAATCCAGGATGTTAGGACTGGAGTGGTTGCTCCAGAATTAAGTTTTGCCGGTACCTGTGGTTATAGACCCTGACTACTTTGCCGCTCGACATAAGACAGCCGCAAAGTGGACTTTTCCTTTGTTTTCCTTGCAGCTGTCCATCATGTCCGATGGAATATTTCCTATCTGCCGACTGTGACATGTTCAATACAAGGTAAATGTAGCTCTTTAGATTTAAATTTGAGTCCTCAATTATCAAACCTAAAGCCTGGAGTTGCGTACTAAATTATTGATATAAATGAAAACACACACACACACACACACACACACACACACACATATATATATATATAAAACACTATGTTTATTTAACACAAAAAATGCAATATTATTTTACACACTTTAGAAATATATACTTAACAAACTTAATAAAATTTTAATAGCTTTTCATTTTTATGAAAACCAGGAAATGCTTAGAAAATGTCAAGGTTTATTGTATTGTACTTTAAACAATATAATATTACAATTCTAATGTCAACCATAAGAAGAATAAAGTTTCACAATGTTATGTGTTTTAGATGTGTAGTTGTCGCTGGGGGAACAATGCAGCCCATATCTGAATTCAAAGAACAACTCTTCATTGCTGCTGGAGCACCTTCAGAACGCATAATTCACTTTACTTGTGGCCACGTTATTCCTCCGGACCACATATTACCAATAGTGCTTTGCTCAGGACCTACCAATAAGCCGTTTGACTTCTCCTTCCAGAATCGCAACTCTGTTATAGTTGTAAGTTTTACAAATTTCATCAGCTGTAAAATAGTATAAAAAATTGTTAATTGAATTTATGGAAAACGGCAAAAGAGGCAGTAAAGAAAAATACAATAATGATGTAATTAGAAGTGGTAAATAATGGAGCAGTTTGCCGTATTTTGGTTGATCTTCTAGTTAAAGCCAACTGAGATGCATTTGCAAGCGTCAGAATATTGATTGCACCAATTTATTTCGATCGAGATGAACTGTACCTTATCAAATTTGGAGTCTTCATAGCCTTCAGACCGTAGTAAGCAGTAAAAGAATGACTGTTGGTAATTAAAAACATTGTAAATTCCCATCATATCAGTCCTGGTTCTGTGAATAAAAGCTTGTTACTTGTACATGTATAACCTACTCGAATCTGGATGAAATAAAACTGTGAGGAAAGGCAAGTGGAACTCATGGAGTGAGTTCTATCAGAACATTATGGTTCATAAAATCCCTAAAAAACAATGCTTTTTGTTGCAGATGACTGAGTTGGGTCGCATTTTAGATAACATTTGCAACATTGTGCCTGGAGGTATCATCTGTTTTTTGCCCTCATATGATTATGAGCAAACTGTTTACCAGCATCTACTCAAGGCAGGAACCATTGACCGACTTTCCTTAAAAATAAAGGTGTGTAAAATAAATAAAAAAACAGGTGCTATTTTTTTAAGATATACAAGGAGAATCCCTGAATCACTTCCCTGAATTTCCCACCCACCCATACATGAACAGATGTAAGAGAAATTAAAATACAAATTTGTCCAGCCTAATCAATTTTAACGGAGAAAGGCTTTAACTCCTTGTAAATGGTTTCTGCAGTTGGAAGTACTAAGTAAATAAACTCTGTACATTAAAATTCAAAGTTTTGACTTAATAAGCCCTATTGTTCATAAAAGATCTCTGGTTAGTTCATTAATTACTTTGGTTAGTTATGAAACTTTTTACAGTGATCAAATGACAAAAAGTTTCCAGAGTGTTATTTTTCATATCAGGGGTTTTCAATGGATTAAAAAAAAGATTTTCTTATAGAGGGTTAAATAAATTATTGATTGCAATCAGGATATAATTGGTACTTGGTACCTTTATTATTCTCGTTTCTTCCTGTACAACATTATATGCCATATGTGTACTTTAAAATAATTTTTTTATTGCTTAAAAGACCGTTGGAACAAAACTATGATCTAAACAGCCAAATCACCCATGTTATACTTATGGGGAAAATTCAAATTTTAATTCCTAAAAACAGCCCCTAACTATTGAAAATGTTAGAATTTCTCTGAGGTCAACATGGTTACATCTACCTTCAGTCTAAACTTCAAAAGACACCTGGACAAAGAATTTCACATAAGGCCAAATTCAAATCTTACATACCGCGTCTCATATATGGTCTATTAGAAGACAATACTGATCGTAGAATTAAATTTTGTTTGCACAATTATGTTAAATAAATTAAGAGAAGGTGATAATGAGTTATTTTCTAAGATCATTTGGAGGTGATGAGGCAAGTTTTAAATTATCAGGCTATGTTAACAGACACAATTGTACCTATTTGTATGAAGATAACCACAGAATTGTTATTGAGAAGCAATGGAATCAACTTGGTGTTAACGTTTGTAGCGGTATCTCATGCCTTGTGGAATAAGGGTGGTTCTTTGATGGGGAAAAGTAACTGGAGAAAATTACCTGGAAATGTTGACAACCTATATCGTTCTGGGGCTACAAATAAATTTTGACAACTTCAAATCACTTTACTTCCAACATGACGGAGTTTTCACTTTATTTTGTTTAGTGAGAATATATTTATTTCCTTAAAATTACACATATAAAAATCATACATCATTCAAAGAAATTTAGGATCTCTAAAGGCAAAGCCTGTGTAGAGGTTCCAACATTAAACTTAAATTCAAAACTGTGCACAAACAGTACAAATTAATTGAATATAATCTAAAAGCTATACCATTTTTCTCCTACTCAAATAAAATATAAAAATAATAGACAAGATTATCTATTTTATTCTTAGCCTGTTATAAAATATCATGTTTTAATAATTGTCAATCATATTCTCATATAAAATTAGGCCTTCCTCTGCTGATTAAACAATTTAGATTTGCACTTTTAAAGGAAAACCAATAGTTTCAAAACTTAACAGCCAGTTCTTCTTTTTTATTATAATAAAGTTTATATTTTCCGGTATTAGGTTATATATTCTTGGCCCCAAAAACTGATAACATTTAGTATAAAAAGAAAAATATGGTCTTGGTACTGAAATTTTCTTAATTTACTGTTAATAGAATTTACACTATCGGACATATTGCCAGTAATTAAAAACATAACAGATTTTCAAAACTTTAAACACAAACTTTATTGCCCAACTGCTGTACGTAACTACGTTAATGAGGTATTTTATGGAAAACTGATTGGATGTTGAGGGTCAATAGAAATGTTACCAAGATTTCTTGATCTACACCTATGGATTTTTTCTTGAAGACAAGGTGTATGCTACAAAACCACAAACGAATTGAGGAATTGAAAGAAGCTATTTACAACCTTTTTTAAGGAATAGATTTGAATAAAAGACCATGTAAACAAGTAATAATAATAAATCATTTATTGCGTTAAACATGATACACGTTATGCAATCGTAAAAAAAAATTTATTTAAAAGCTAAATTTTTCCATACTTGCTAACATCGAAAAACCAATCAGATATACAATTGTTTACATTCACTCTCTTTCATTCATTCGAATTATTTCATTCTAGCCCAAGTTATTATCAATTAATGTGTTCCACGTTTTCCCAGTCATGTGCCATGAACTTGTCTGTACTGTAAAATGCTTCGACGGTCAAAACCTTTTTCAGACGAGATTTAAATGCCTTGAGCACTGGTGCACTTTTGATCGAATTTGGCAACGTTGACAAGTTCAACTCCCACCTGAGAAGGTAGACGTTTGTGAGCTACCATTCTGTGTCTCACAGTTCGGTAGTTTTCCCTGCCTCTAGTTTCATAAGAGTAAATGCCACTTCCTCTTTTGAGACCTCACTTTGATTTGAAAAAAAGACAAGTTTCCAAAATATAGAGGCAAGGTAGTGTCAACAATTTCAAATTTTTGAATACTGGTCGTCCAACATGACTGTTAGATTACCATCAGAGATAGTCTGTCATAAAATGAATTGAATGAAAGTTGATTTACTTGGATTTGTTTTGGGGTTGAGCTCATTGAAATGTTGTATTGAACTGTTGAGCTCAATGAATGACAGATTTTCCAGTTCTTGGTTTAGCGGTGCTTTGAAACAGAGAGTCGTGTAATCTATGTACAGGACCAGCTGTCCATTCTGTACCGATGAACCAACGTCATTGACGTTTATCAGAAAGAACAGAGAGCTAAGTATGGAGCCTTGTGGGACTCCATAGCTCAGGCCCCTCCCCCAATATAATGTCGCAAATTCCTACAAATTGTGATCTGTCACTCAAATATGATTCAAGCCACTTGAGTGGCACTCCTCGTATCCCGTAATATTCAAGTTTTTTTTTCAACATAGTCAAAAGCCTTTGATAAGTCAAGGAATACACTGAGTGTAGTTTCACGATTTCAATGGCTTCTACTATCATCTTGATTAGACGAATGACTGCGTCTATTGTGGATTTTCCACTATGAAACCCAAATTGGTTTGATGATAGTAGTTTGTGTTTTTCTAGGAAATTTGTGATTCGAATTAAGAACACCTCAAAGACTTTGCTGAAGGCTGGCAGGATTGAAATTGGGCGGTAATTTTGAGATGATTCTTCATCTCTTTTTGAAAATGGGAATGACTTTTGCAATTTTGAGAGAGGAGGGAACCATTCCAGAGCCAAGAGAGAGATTGATCAGGTGTTCAGCAAATGCTTTGAGCATTGCTTGATGAGCCGTTGAAACATGACCTGAATCATTTGTTTTTTTGGGAGAAAGGTCTCTTATCACTCTAGCAATTTCCTCCTCTGTGACCGGAGTCAGAGCCATGGAAGCTATGGGACGCAATATTGATGGGGGCGCGGGCTGTTTCTTAGCCGGACTGAGGCCTTGATCAGCTCCGACCGAGGAGAAGAATCTGTTGAATTCCTCAGCGACCCTGAGGGGGTCGTTGATTTGTTGGCCATCAATGTCAAGTTTGATCGGTTTGTCGTTCTTCGGATTTTTATTGTTAATTTGCAGCTTTGATGACCTTTCTGTAGAATCGCCTATAATTTTGAAATTAAATTCGCATGTGATTTTTTATTTTGGAGTAGAACAATAGTTTTTCTCTTGAAACAAGAATACCTTTGGTAATCCATGAGCACATTTGATTCCTCGGCTTTTGTTGCTTTGTTTTAATGGTGAAATTAAGCTCACGTCGAGGTGAAACTAAAAAAAAAAAATATATCTTCAGTTTGTTCAGGATATTCACTAGTATTGTTTTGTATTTAAGTACCTATGCACCTTTACGATGGGTAGTGGACTTTTGGGCCACCCTGTATATATAACATGTTAACATAAAATTTTTCTATTGTCTTATTAATAAACAAAATAGTGCCTTTAAAAGTAACATTTGTGATGTTTAGATATTTAGAGAACCGAAAAAATCAAATGAAGTAGATCAAGTATTGACATCCTTTGCATCAGCAATCAATGCTGGAAAAAAGAATCCTTCAGTTAAACCCAGCGGTGCTCTTCTCTTCAGTGTTGTAGGTGAGTAAAGTTTATCTTATTAGACTGCACAACAGTCAAAACCAACTGAATATTGAAAATATTAAAAATATATTGTAGTAAATTTAAAATTACTTATGTTACTTGTTCTTTAGTTACATTATTCACTCACTTAGCTAGTTAGAATGTAGCATCACCACAGGATGAAGTAGTGAATAATACTTTTAAAGGGTAATGGTCGACATATAAGAAACAGTAAAATTATGGTTTAGCTAGCTTTGTGCTCAATACCGTTCAAGTAGCAATTAATTAATAGTTTAGCCTGCTCTGTGCTCAATACCGTTCGAGTAACAATCAATTGATGGTTTAACTTGCTCTGTGATCAATACCGTTCAAGTAACAATCAATTGATGGTTTAACTTGCTCTGTGCTCAGTACCGTTCAAGTAACAATCAATTGACGGCTAAGCTTGCTCTGTGCTCAATACCGTTCAAGTAACAATCAATTGATGGCTAAGCTTGCTTTGTGCTCAATATCACTCAAGGAACAATCAATTGATGGTTTAACTTGCTCTGTGCTCAGTGCCGTTCAAGTAACAACCAATTGATGGCTAAGCTTGCTCTGTGCTCAATACCGTTCAAGTAACAATCAATTGATGGCTAAGCTTGCTCTGTGCTCAATACCGTTCAAGTAACAATCAATTGATGACTTAGCTTGCTTTGTGCTCAATATCATTCAAGTAACCAATCAATTGATGGTTTAGCTTCTCTGTGCTCAGTACCGTTCAAGTAACAATCAATTGATGATGGCTTAGCTTGCTCTGTGCTCAATACCGTTCAAGTAACAATCAATTGATGGCTAAGCTTGCTCTGTGCTCAATACCGATCAAGTAACAATCAATTGATGACTTAGCTTGCTTTGTGCTCAATATCACTCAAGTAACAATCAATTGATGGTTTAACTTGCTCTGTGCTCAGTACCGTTCAAGTAACAATCAATTGATGGCTAAGCTTGCTCTGTGCTCAATACCGTTCAAGTAACAATCAATTGATGACTTAGCTTGCTTTGTGCTCAATATCACTCAAGTAACAGTCAATTGATGGTTTAACTTGCTTTGTGCTCAATACCGTTCAAGTAACAATCAATTGATGGCTAAGCTTGCTCTGTGCTTAATACCGTTCAAGTAACAATCAATTGATGACTTAGCTTGCTTTGTACTCAATATCACTCAAGTAACAATCAATTGATGGTTTAACTTGCTCTGTGCTCAGTACCGTTCAAGTAACAATCAATTGATGGCTAAGCTTGCTCTGTGCTCAATACCGTTCAAGTAACAATTAATTGATGGCTAAGCTTGCTCTGTGCTCAATACCGTTCAAGTAACAATCAATTGATGACTTAGCTTGCTTTGTGCTCAGTATCACTCAAGTAACAGTCAATTGATGGTTTAACTTGCTTTGTGCTCAATACCGTTCAAGTAAAAATTAATTGATGGCTAAGCCTGCTCTATGCTCAATACCGTTCAAGTAACAATCAATTGATGACTTAGCTTGCTTTGTGCTCAATATCACTCAAGTAACAGTCAATTGATGGTTTAACTTGCTTTGTGCTCAGTACCGTTCAAGTAACAATCAATTGAAGGCTAAGCTTGCTCTGTGCTCAATACCGTTCAAGTAACAATCAATTGATGGCTAAGCTTGTTCTGTGCTTAATACCGTTCAAGTAACAATCAATTGATGACTTAGCTTGCTTTGTGCTCAATATCACTCAAGTAACAATCAATTGATGGTTTAACTTGCTCTGTGCTCAGTACCGTTCAAGTAACAATCAATTGAAGGCTAAGCTTGCTCTGTGCTCAATACTGTTCAAGTAACAATCAATTGATGGCTAAGCCTTCTCTGTGCTCAATACCGTTCAAGTAACAATCAATTGATGACTTAGCTTGCTTTGTGCTCAATATCACTCAAGTAACAATCAATTGATGGTTTAACTTGCTCTGTGCTCAAGAACCTTTCAAGTAACAATCAATTGATGGCTAAGCTTGCTCTGTGCTCAATACCGTTCAAGTAACATTCAATTAATGGCTTAGCTTGCTCTGTACTCAATACCGTTCAAGTAACAATCAATTAATGGCTTAGCTTGCTCTGTGCTAAATATCACTCAAGTAACAGTCAATTGATGGTTTAACTTGCTTTGTGCTCAATACCGTTCAAGTAACAATCAATTGATGGCTAAGCTTGCTCTGTGCTCAATACCGTTCAAGTAACAATTAATTGATGGCTAAGCTTGCTCTGTGCTCAATACCGTTCAAGTAACAATCAATTGATGACTTAGCTTGCTTTGTGCTCAATATCACTCAAGTAACAATCAATTGATGGTTTAACTTGCTCTGTGCTCAGTACCGTTCAAGTAACAATCAATTGATGGCTAAGCTTGCTCTGTGCTCAATACCGTTCAAGTAACAATTAATTGATGGCTAAGCTTGCTCTGTTCTCAATACCGTTCAAGTAACAATCAATTGATGACTTAGCTTGCTTTGTGCTCAATATCACTCAAGTAACAATCAATTGATGACTTAGCTTGCTTTGTGCTCAATATCACTCAAGTAACAATCAATTGATGGTTTAACTTGCTCTGTGCTCAGTACCGTTCAAGTAACAATCAATTGATGGCTAAGCTTGCTCTGTGCTTAATACCGTTCAAGTAACAATCAATTGATGACTTAGCTTGCTTTGTGCTCAATATCACTCAAGTAACAGTCAATTGATGGTTTAACTTGCTTTGTGCTCAATACCGTTCAAGTAACAATCAATTGATGGCTAAGCTTGCTCTGTGCTTAATACCGTTCAAGTAATAATCAATTGATGACTTAGCTTGCTTTGTGCTCAATATCACTCAAGTAACAGTCAATTTGAGATGTTTCAAATTATGTTTGTTTATTTATTTTTATCATATGTAAGAACATCTGCCACTTACCTTGTTTCTTTCCATTTAAACCAGCTGCTACCCATCACTAATAATCTCATCACACTCATTGATCATATGTTTTATCACATTAATTTAATTTAATTCAGTTCCCAATAATTTGCATACTCTATGTTTAATCATTTTATTAATAAATATTTTCCTTTCTTAGATTTGGCATAATTTAATTTAAGAATTGGAAGTTGTTTAATATTTTTTTTTTTTTAACCTATTCCATTTTTCTAAAATATTTCAACATTAATTTAATTTTCTCATGATTTTAATATTTGATTTATTATAATACCAACCCCCACATCACCTGGTGAAGTGAAGTGATCATCAAGCAACCAGTGACACATTGTTGTAATTGTGGATTGAAAAAGGAACTAGTAGCAGTGAGAGTCCATTATTAGCCTTGAAGGAGAGAAGATGCAGCCAGAATACAGTGACTTTATTTAGTGACTTTCCCAATAAAAGTGGTTTTGTAAATCATTACAAAACTTTTATTTATTAAATTTGGCCACAAACATATTTAAATTTCCCAAAACATCAAGAATTCTAAGTTTGTGGTGAAGACAACTTTAAACTTAAATTTGGTGAGACCAGACCATAGACTAATTGCTGTGAAGATATTTTCCATTGAAGATTGAACTTTAAATTTGAACTTTCTCCCTATCTTTCCCTTATTTGATAATTTTTTTTTTCTGATACTGTTTTTTTTTAAATTATTCTCTTTTTCAAATTTTTAATTGGACAATTAAACATGATTAATATTAAATCTCATAAGAACATTGATGGCCAGCTCGACACCCCTTCCCTGAGGTATCTCTATGTTGTACTACCGAGTATGTTTTCAGCCGGAGCATAAACCAGAAGAAACCAAGTTGTAAAGCAAGAAAGAAGATAAAGCAAATTAAATAAAGACATTTTTATTAACATAATATTTCACTGTACAACTGGTTATCTTATTGTATCAATACACTTCATTATTCCTTGTTGTACCCTGTGTATTTTTTGTATATATATTTTTTTAATTGTTAATTTTGGCGCCCAAATCGTGTTGGCCAGTTCAATGCCTTATGAGATTAGGTATAAAAATACAACTTCCAAGTTATCCCAAATCTAGGCCTATGTGTAATATTTATATGTTTGATATATCACCCATTATAGGTATCATAAAACCATCACCACATATCGAACTCTCATCACAATATAAGATTATTAATAGCCATGTCCCACAAACCTTATAATCTTAGAAATAGGCCCAATACAACAGATGAGACCATGGAGGACGCCATTGAAGAAGCTAGTCAAACAAGCCAAACACTAACAGCTACATCTGACAATTATAACACATCAACATCTAATGCAAACAATACAGATATAGCTACGAACACAAATAACATGAACACAAATAATGACATAGACATTTTATTCAACGAAATTCCGGCAGGAGAAGTATTTTTAGGATTTGATATTCCTGAAGCGGAGACGGCAGACGCCATGACAGTGACGGCGGACAATGTAAACAAACTCCAACCATCTCAACCAACCAGCCAATGGGAACACAGCACGGCATCATGGGACGGCGTTACCATGACAACGACCACCAGCACCAATCCAGTAACTACAGTCAACATAACAACTGTTGAGTTAACGACGACGGAAGCGATGAATGAACCGACGTCACCCGCACATTCCATTGCCCTTCATTCTACCGCGACGGACAAACAACCGGCTAGCGCAGATGCGAATACCGATTTGCTTTCACAAATTGCATCACTTATAAAAGACAGTTCTTTAAAACTTGAATACCGTTTAGAACAAAGTATAAATGAATTAAAACAAGACAACTTAGAACTAAAACAAAATTTAAATCAGAACCTTAAAATATTTTCTGAATATATTGAAAGTAAAATCGATCACTTAAGCCATAAATATGACGAAGTCAAATCTGACCTTGACATAATTAAACTTACACGAGCCGAACAAAATAATAGAATGAATCACTTGGAAACAAATTTCGGCAACGAAATCCAAAAACAAAACCAGCAGGTCCGTGACGACTTAAACAAAAATATTGCAATCCAGAATGATAACATCAAGAAAGCCCTTGCTAACAACACTACTTACGTTATAAATACAGTTGACATTAAATTACTTAATCACGTCACTGCTTGCCAGACAAACATTATCCAACAAAAGGAAGAATTGACTCACCAAATTCAGGACAGTACGAAACAAGTATTAACACAAATATTACCAATTACACAAAAACAAGGAGAAGATATTGATACATTAAACAAACTTGTACACACCTTTGGTAATAGAATCACCAACGTTGAAGGTCAAGTTAGTAATGGAGTTATATCAGGCACACCGAATATTTATGTCACATGTACCGGCAACGGCACCCATGCAATCGACAATAGTCCACCTAAATTTTACGGGAGAGCCCAAAACCCTAAGGAATTTTTACATAAACTAAAACGCTTCTATGAACGAAACATAACACACAACAAACCAAACAACGACTCGGAACACTTGCGGTACATTATTGAACAATGTTTAGAGCAACATGCTGCAAAATGGTTCGACCTGATTAAGGAGGAAATCCACAACTGGTCAGATTTTGAACATAACTTTACAAACAAATACTGGAGCCGCGAGATCCAACGAGGAGTAAAGCAGCGTATAGAGGTCGAAAGATACCGGCCCGGAGGAAAGCTGCCACGAGCAGAATACTTCATTGAACGAGTATTGACATTACGATCCATCACTCCACCAATCAGCGAGGATGAAATCATAAATATTCTTTCGGAACACTTTTCCGAGTTGATCCAAGACGCCCGAAGAGTCCAGAATGTGAACACCGTCGCCGAGTTTGAATTGCTACTCCAAAGAGAAGATATTAAGGACGCACACCAGCGATCGAAAACTACCAGTCAACCGAGAAACGAACCATCACCACAGCGACAGTTTCAGCACCAGCCAGGAAGCAGACCTCCAAACAGCCCTCCTAGAAACCAGTATTACCGCAGCGATGGACAACAGCAACAAAGACGACCAACCTACAACAACGGGCACCTCAACAACTCTTCACCTGAATACCGGAGAGAATACGATAGAAGACCCAACTACAGAGGAAACTTCAACCAACATTACAACCGGGGCAACAATTCGTCAAATCGAGACAACCAGCAATATCCCAGCCGAGAACAAGCACAAATATGCTCTGCCATAATAGAAAGGAGAAACCCAACGACTAGTTCACCTCCCAGTACTACAACAAGTACTGCGCTTTTAAACGCCTAAGCACTGACGAGTCCCAAGGCCTAGGTAAACTTCCCTTGTTTTATAATCATGGATTTCTATCCTCAGATTCCTCAGTGCAAAACACAAACCTCGGATTACAAAGGCCTTCTAATTTAGATAATAATGTAAATAATTCAAATCCAATATTAACCCTTAGTAATATATTTTGTGACTGTGACTTTTTACTAAATGAAGATCCTGAAACTAATAAAACAGTAGAAGCAGCAAACAACATAAAATGTCCAGAGATCAATATTTTAATAAACAATGTGCCTACTTCCGCACTCATAGACACGGGTGCCAACATCTCATGTGTCTCAGAGCAATGGATAATAGAGAATAGGAGTAGATTAGGACGATATGAAGAATTACCTTTAACTGGCATACACATCAAAACTGCCGTCGGTGTTAAATCAAAAAGAGTTTCTAAGATATTAATGCTTACAGTTAATGTCAACGGTGTGGAAACTAATTTGCAACTAATCATGGTACCAAACCTCGTTCATAATGTAATTATTGGAATAGATACGATAAAACTGTGGAAGATGGAAATAAACTTTGATAGAAAAACATTGAATATAAACATAAACAATACTGAATTACTATTGGAGTTTGACGAGTGCAACCACGATGGAATCTTATGTTACTTAATGAACGACAATGATGTTGAATACAATGAAATGTCGGCATACGACCAAAACTTAGAAAGAACCTATATTTATGATAATTTTGAAACTTATAACGATACCACCCCTTCCTCCACAACGAACCTACAAGACAGGATAAATGCTGATATAATAGAAGAAACTCTGAACCAGAACGAAATGCTCAACAACGAACAAAGGACCCAACTCACCGATCTACTTTTGAAGTATCAAAATACATTCTCTGATGCTCCTGGACTCTGCAACAAGTACCAACACAATCTAGAAGTTAAAGAACCTGAAACCTTCAAATGTCAATCCTACCCCGTACCTTTAGCCCATCAGAATGCTGTACTACAGGAACTACAACGAATGGAACAACTCGGGATAATTGAACGAAGTAACAGTACCTTTATCAACCCTATTATACCCGTAATTAAGAAGTCAGGTGAAATTAGATTGTGCCTAGACGCACGTAAAATTAACCAGTTAATTACCCCAGATTATGAATGCAACCGTAGCATAAACGAATTCCTAGCTAAAGCATGTAACTCTAAATGGCTCACTAGTATTGATCTAACCGCTTCCTATTGGCAAATACCATTAAATTCTAAGTCCCGCCAGTACACAGCTTTTCAGTTCAGAGGGAAGACTTACCATTATAAAGTTACTCCTTTCGGTATCTCTACGTCCCAAGCCGCTTTAGTGAGAGCCCTAGATAAAGTCTTCGACAATGAAGTGGAAAATTTCACCTTAATTTATGTGGATGATATCTATATAATTAGTCCCAATTTCAAAGACCATTTAACACATATTGATTATATTCTTAAGAAATTGACTGAAGCCGGAATGACCGTAAAATTCTCGAAGTCTACCTTCTGCCATCAAACGTTACCTGTCCCCAACTCAAGAGGATATATGATTCAAATTAAGAACAAGAAACAAGTGTAGTTTACCTATAGACCTGTATTGTAA
This sequence comes from Stictocephala bisonia, assembly GCA_035578905.1. Classification (NCBI taxonomy): domain Eukaryota; kingdom Metazoa; phylum Arthropoda; class Insecta; order Hemiptera; family Membracidae; genus Stictocephala; species Stictocephala bisonia. Next base: position 1,532,084 of record JAQJVL010000023.1, read on the forward strand.
ATATTGTATAGTAATTTAATTTTCTTTGTAACTTTGTATTTTCATATTTTGTGTTCATCCCATCAACCTACTCATCAATATGTATTTTGTAATGAATTTGTGATATGTACCCCTTGTCTAACAACTGTGTATGTGTAATAAAAAAACTGTGTACTATGACAAAGCCCATGTCTTGTTGAGAGGGGATAATTTCCTTAATCACCCAAGTAAACTAATAACCCATGATTTTCCCCTATGATTGCTCCGCTAAATCCCCAGTGCGAGAAGATTCCCCCCTAATAGACTGTGAGTCCTGTGCAATAAACTGTGCCAGTGAAACCACCTTTCCCCAGTTTCCCTTACTTCCCCTTTCCCTGGTGACTTTTCCCCTTGTAAAAAAAAACTCAAGTCACTCATTCCCCAGTGCTATGTCCCAATAACTTCCACAATTCCCTTTATAAACTGTATAACCCTTCTTGTATATAATTTGTAATATTGTCAATTGTATTAAATTGTATTATGTAACCGTCTGTGTCATGTATGTAACCTTCATCATTTTGTATTGTTAGTTTAAAAAAATTTTGTCTATGTATGTTTGTATCTGTTTGTTTATTATGTCAACATAATTTTCACATCATGTTCGAAATCTTGTGATGACTTTCAGTAATCCCTGCAATTTCTGAGGGGATATTTGAGATGTTTCAAATTATGTTTGTTTATTTATTTTTATCATATGTAAGAACATCTGCCACTTACCTTGTTTCTTTCCATTTAAACCAGCTGCTACCCATCACTAATAATCTCATCACACTCATTGATCATATGTTTTATCACATTAATTTAATTTAATTCAGTTCCCAATAATTTGCATACTCTATGTTTAATCATTTTATTAATAAATATTTTCCTTTCTTAGATTTGGCATAATTTAATTTAAGAATTGGAAGTTGTTTAATATTTTTTTTTTTTTTAACCTATTCCATTTTTCTAAAATATTTCAACATTAATTTAATTTTCTCATGATTTTAATATTTGATTTATTATAATACCAACCCCCACATCACCTGGTGAAGTGAAGTGATCATCAAGCAACCAGTGACACATTGTTGTAATTGTGGATTGAAAAAGGAACTAGTAGCAGTGAGAGTCCATTATTAGCCTTGAAGGAGAGAAGATGCAGCCAGAATACAGTGACTTTATTTAGTGACTTTCCCAATAAAAGTGGTTTTGTAAATCATTACAAAACTTTTATTTATTAAATTTGGCCACAAACATATTTAAATTTCCCAAAACATCAAGAATTCTAAGTTTGTGGTGAAGACAACTTTAAACTTAAATTTGGTGAGACCAGACCATAGACTAATTGCTGTGAAGATATTTTCCATTGAAGATTGAACTTTAAATTTGAACTTTCTCCCTATCTTTCCCTTATTTGATAATTTTTTTTTTCTGATACTGTTTTTTTTTAAATTATTCTCTTTTTCAAATATTTAATTGGACAATTAAACATGATTAATATTAAATCTCATAAGAACATTGATGGCCAGCTCGACACCCCTTCCCTGAGGTATCTCTATGTTGTACTACCGAGTATGTTTTCAGCCGGAGCATAAACCAGAAGAAACCAAGTTGTAAAGCAAGAAAGAAGATAAAGCAAATTAAATAAAGACATTTTTATTAACATAATATTTCACTGTACAACTGGTTATCTTATTGTATCAATACACTTCATTATTCCTTGTTGTACCCTGTGTATTTTTTGTATATATATTTTTTTAATTGTTAAATTGATGGTTTAACTTGCTCTTGTGCCGTGGCACAGTTTCTTACGTCTCTGGGATAGCCTCGCCTTCTTTTATGTTTGTTTTCATTTGTGTCTCGATGTGTGGTTTGTTCCGTTCTTCCCTGTCCCCTGTCGTCCCTTTTTAGTCCTTACTTCGCCTGGTAAAATAGAATTAGACATCCTTTTTAGCGGTTTCTAATAACTCCTATGTCTACTAGTTACATTGGCCTCTTCAACTATCTTTTATCTTCCTATCTTATCTGTTCCACCTGTTCTCAGTCAGTTTTACTTAAAATATTGGAAAGAAAAGGAGGCCAAATATGAATGACATATGAAAATTTATAATAGTTGTGTATTTTATTTACTAGCCATAATAATGCATTTTACTTCTTTTAAGCTGCAAAAAGGCGAACACTGCTTCATTTGATTATTATATAAATTACCTGTCTAAACACACCACACTATAAATAAATAATCAAAACATATATTTAATGTTAGTTATAATTGTTTTCTTGCTGTTTTAAGAGAAGCCAATAATATTGTCAATTGAGCATTACTTGTTTGTAGGGGGAAAGTTAAGTGAAGGACTCAACTTCAGTGACGATCTTGGGCGGTGTGTTATTGTTGTTGGAATGCCCTACCCAAACAGCACTAGCCCAGAGCTTCAGGAAAAATTGAACTACCTGACTTCGAAGCTGGTAAGTTTCTTAACCCTTTCAGTGGCATAGTGTCTAGATATTAGACAGCAAAATTTATGCATAAATGCCAAAGTCTATATTGTACAAGGTGGCACTTTGTTGATTGATATATTTAAAATTGTTCTAGAGCTGTAATTTTTCATCCTTTATTGCATATATGTAATGATTGTAGGTTTGTTTTGAGATTGAGTAATTATGGTTGTTGTTGACAAGATGTTTGGCAAAGTTTGATTTTATTGATAGTTTTTGGAAGGTTTTCTTTAAACCTTTTCTCGAATGGCCGTCCTGTTTGACTTTTATAGAATTTATCACAGTCATTAAATTTTTTACATTTAAAAAAAAAATTTTGACAAGACCTTCAAGAAAAGAAGATAAAAAAAAGTATCAAGTTTATTAAGGATCTGATGATGGCATATAAAGCCAAAACACGTAATCCAAGAGGAGTTACAGGATCATTGGCAGATTGAAGGTAATTAACCTAGTCAAATTATGTTGAATGCCATTCTAATAGTTGTCATGGTGCCAAAGTTTGTTCTGTTCAAACTAAGGGTGACAGATGTTTTTCTACTTTTATTGCCTAAATCAGCATGTAGATGTTAAATATACAAGGGGACCTAATGATCCTAACTTTGTCCCGATAAATAAAATGTGTTTAATTTGTGACATTGTTTAGGGTAGTAATGCAGGTCAGCAACATTATGAGAACCTTTGTATGAAAGCGGTTAACCAGTGCATCGGCAGAGCTGTGAGACATCGTGCAGACTATGCTTCTGTTATTTTGTTGGATCAACGTTACAGACGTACCAATACGCAGAAACTGTTGCCAGCTTGGATTCAACAGTCACTGCAGGTCCATGAGAAAACAGGTCCTGCAATCGGTGCCATAGCTAAAGTAAGTAAACATTACATACCTCTTAGTTGCCATTAAATTCATGTGTTGGATTTGCATGGTCAAACATGAATTTATTGCCAAAATATGAAGGTAAATAGTGAACAGAACTAAAAAATAACTTTTATTAAAGGTATTTTTCATTGCTACATATTTGCTAGGTCTATGTACGTACACCGTTCAACACTTCAGGTGGAACACTTAAATTGTTACTGATATATTAATTCTCATACATGTCCTGCTTAGTCTATGGCCTCTCTTCCATTTTTTATGTGTCCCTTAAATGAGATAAATTACAGAAGATAAAATAATATTTATATTTTATACTAATAATTAATTATACTAATTCCTGACTTTGTGCCCTTTAACCTAACCTAAGGAGATAAAGTTAATATTTTTCATGAAGAACTTTACTTCAAACACACTTTATAATAAAATTAAATATACTGCATTAATAACTAAATGTACTATTGAAATTATACACAAAATTACTGGCTTAGAGTATTTACTACTAATAGTAGTAAAATTAGTAGCATTTTAACTATACAAAAACAAGCTGTAAGAGTTATGACCGGCACTAGTCCTTTATCTTATTGTAAACCTTTATTTATAGAACTTAGAATACAAACAATTATAAATTTATACTTGTTTGACTTAGCAGCATATGCGCTCAAAAATTTACATGTTACGACTTTCAACCACAACATTCACACTTACAATACACGTAAGAAAAATATGTTTCCATAGGTTACAATAGACTTAGCAAAACTCTTAATAGTCATATTATTTTATCTCTAAAAGTGTAAACTAAATTAAGCCCTATTTTAGAAGGCAACCCTAGAAATAAATGGTTGGCTAAGTTTTACTCCTGGCTTTTGGAAAATCCATTTTATTTACTGGAAGAATTTTTTAACACTGATGTTAAGTTTCAAATGTTTTATGACTGTAGTAAGCTAATTTATTTATCCACAATTTATTTATTTTATTTATTTAGTTAAGTTTATTTGCTTAAGATGACTTTGCAATTTATGCTAAATTTGACTTTGTTAATGCTTGTAAAGTTTTATAACAAATAAAGAATTTTAATTTACAGCCTAGTGGCTATCAGTAGTGTGTGAACCCTCCTCCTCGACTTATTACTTCCTGGCATATAGCTTATGAGGTTCAGAACTGCTTCTCAGGGAATGCAACTTGATAACAGCTTGTTGAAGCTCTTCACAGTTGCCACGGGTAACACCAGGAGCTCTGATATGCCTCTTCAGACGATCCCACAAGTTTTATACAGGATTAAGATCAAGTAATTGTGCAGGTCATATCATACTGCGTATTGAAAGTTCTTGAAAAAAATTACTGATCGCTCTTAAATTATGTGGGGGAGCTTTGTCATCAACGAATGCGAACTTATGTCTGATTTGTTGAGCTAATGGCATCATAGTAGGCTGAAGAACCATGTCTATGTACATCTGACTGTTCATACTGTTGTTAACAGACATCTCCAGTGGTATTGGTTCCTCCGAAAATTGAAATCTAACCACCTCCATAACCCATATTGTAGATCACATAAGCCTCATCATAGGGCTCCCCTGAGCGTTTACATACTGTAATATGGCCATCTGAATTGTGCAGACGTATTCAAGGTCTATCGGCAAACAGAAACGCCTTCCACTGGTCAGGTGTCCAATCTGCATGATCATGACCCCATTGCAGTCCCCTTTGCTTATGGTTTTGAGTAAGTTTGGGAAACTTGTTGGGCACTCTGGATTTCAAAATACGTTCTCAGAGTCTCGTACACATTGTCTACATTGAAAACTATGTACCTGTTGCACTTCTAAGTTCTCCCTGAAGAGCCCTGACCGTAACACTACGGTTTATACGTGTTTCTTGTATTGTATCCTGCCAGTCTCTAGAAACCTTCTTCAAGCCGATGGATTACGCTAACACTTAAATTTAAGCGGTTGGCAATTGCACATGTGGATTTGCTAACGTTTAGTATTTTCAAGGTTTTACTTATATTCTAAAAGATTCATTTGAACAATAAACACTGACCAGAGCTTGCTTGTAGGGATTAATACACCGACAACGTTGCTTCACTGCATATAGAAAGAAGGCTGACATTAAATTGAACTTATCATTAAGATTAAAATTGGCACAGAAATAGGAAAAGTCCATTCTCCAACATTATATAATGAAAGGTAGACCAAGGATGTAGGATTATCATTCTTTCTTGTTATTATACTCACCACACTTCATTTTTACTGTAATTTGTATTTAACGAAATATAATTCTAAACATACATGTACTTATAGTGTATAGAGAGCAGTGTAGTTTGGAGTGTTCATTACTAAATTGGATTTAATAAATTTGGACAAACACATTTAAAATTAAATTAATTTTAATTTTAACATGTGTAATTACATATATGTTTTTTGTAAAAATTTGTTGTTTAATTACTAGAAACTAAAGTATATTCAATTCTTCAAATTATATACTATACAGGGCTGGGCAAAAGTCTGGAATATATTTATTAATTTTTAAAATATTGTAAGAAAATGTAATGGAATTTTGTAGTTATGTACATATCACCATACCAAACATTTAGACATATTTTACTTATTTTTCATATTGCCAGGGAATGGCCCACGAAGGAAGTCTTAAAAATGTTAATAATCCATATATATCGATAATTATATTTGATTATGTCAATTCCTTGTAAATAAAGGTCAATGACAATTAATTAACCTCATGATTATTGATAATTAGGGCGTGTTCAGAAAATCTTGTGTGTTATCTGCCAGCCACTAGATGCAGTCGTGTTGAAAAATATTAAGAACCAAACAATGGTATTTGCTTCACTTTACATTTCACAATGATTTATCACTAACCAGTAGACTTTATTTTCATGATCATGAAGCTCAGAGATATGCGTCCAATAACTCTTTAATGGGAATCCAAAGATTTAAAAATAAATACATTTTTTAATAACTTTCTGATAATAATTGCTTTCCAATATTTGTACTTTTCATATATGTTGAATTACATTCATATATGTATGACAAAAATTAAAATATAAACTTAAACTCTACAAGGTTTAACTTTATGTAGAGATTGGGGTGGTTAATGTGGATAGCAGATTACAGATAACTGGAGCCTCTCCAGTATTGCACACGTTGATGTTGACCATTCATCAGTTGTTTTTGGAAGAGACTGAGGTAAAACTAACTATTTTTCTAAATTTACTTGTTACTGCATTTTACATTTTACCCAATTCCAAACTGATTGAACAATTATTAGTCTGTGTGCGTGACAGTGTTGTTACTAACCATATTACTAACGAATATTACAATAGTAAATGTCAGCTGATAATAATAATATAGATTTGATACTTGATAAAGACAACAGTTTGAGTGGGCTAAACAAAATGTTTTCATAAAAAAAAAAACCCCTCTTCACTCCTCACCTATCTGTCTGTCACTGGCCATGAGCAAAGACTAATCATTCAATCAGTACTTCTGGCAGTCTGATTAAGAAATGTAGTTTGAATGGGTTTACAAGTGTTAGCACACATGAATTAACTAACTAATTCTTTTAATCATAACTTAAACTTAACTAATTGATTAAGGTAATTTTTTTTGTTTTCTAGTTTTTTGCGGGGAAGAGAATCAAGGACTCATAGGATTCCACTTTTTCATGTTTTTACATGTGTATAAATTTTTTAGTTGTATTTAGTGTATATTTATTTTTGAAATAAAACTGTATACAAGATTGTTCTCTAATTTCTTCAACTCCAAGGATTCATAGATATTATGTTTTGGTATCCTTTGCCCATATATTATTCCTTAACATTTCAGTAATAAGGGATTGTATAGTTAGTTGTTTGCACCAACTTAAATGTTGTTAGATTTTTAATTTATAACTATTTATTAATCTTGACAGTGTGTAACGGTTTAATCTTGACACTAGTTTAATTACATTATATGAGTAATTATTGCGAACGTCATGTGCAAATAAAGATTTTGATTGGAACAACAAGCTTATAATTTATTCTTTGCTTGGAACATAAGGGGAGAGAGAGAGGTTGGCAAAATGTGACAAACGGAATTAAACAATGAAATTTCTTGCATGTTTTCCAATTCAATCGATAGTTTAAACTGTTTACATTTACAATTAATTTTTTCCTCCTTTCTTGACTCTTAAGTAAAGAACATGTTATGCCATTTGTAATTAGTTTTCCTAAGTCATCGATTGATGATTTGATCAACAGTGAATGCTTCTTTGAGCAAGGTGTGTGTATAGTTGCTTTTTCAAGCTAAATATGCTGTTTGTGAAAGCATTGTGAAATATAACTCTTTTCTGCCTTCAGTGCACTAGACAGATGTTCTGTAATGATATCGGGCTGACGATGATGGAGCCCTTGCTGTCTGCTGACATCGGTGCCGACCTGACTCTGACATGTAGTCTAGTGTGAAAGCGTTCCGTAACATTAAATTAAAATTTTCTTCTTCTGTTGTTGAGCCGATATCATGTCAGCTAGTGTGAAAATGGCCAATCGCGCACCTGCAACGCTCTATTGTCGGATTTAGGCTACACCACTACAGTGCCTATGTTACTTTGAAGTTTTCATTGAGGAGCTTTGAATGTACGAAACAGTGATTTCACTTTGATCTTCTGAGAGTAAAAGTTAAGTAGAATATATTCTATAATTCATTGACTTCAGAAATCTATTTGACATGTGTGACACTGATAAAACCCAAGGTAAGCTCTATTTGAAAAGTGCTATGTATTAGATGCAGTAGAAAAACTAACCTAAAAATATATGTTGCCTCATTTTATGTGTCTCCTCCTGAATTTAGTTAATTTTTCATTTTGAATAAATTGAAACAGGGATATTTTTTAAATAAAATTTAATGATATTACAATCTTGTTTTTGTTAGTAGCAATTTGATCATATTGAATATCTTTTTAATTTTTATTTATATCTAGAAAGGAGTGTTAGTGAAACTGTTCCAAGGTTAATAAGTTGTTTTAAAGTAGCCTACAATAATTGTAAATTGCATACTTATATGTGAAATGGTTTTTGTTTTGTTAATTTCAAAATTGTATTCCTCAACCACAAATAGGGGTTGTTAGGGTAGACTACAAGTTTCAACCAAACAACCATATTTTAGTGGTGGATAAGTCTCCTATTCCATGAGGAGATAAAGAAAAAACATTAAACTATGTAAAAGCAATGAGATCTATAAGATTATAAGAGCGAAAAAGATAGGGAAATAAGAGCGCTGGTTTGCTCTCTCTCAAAACAATTTGTAATTTCCATCTCACTCTAGGCTGCCGCGCCAAAATAGGAAAATTAGAATAAAAGTAGTCTGACTTTTTAACATTACCTTTTCGCTTCTTATAGGTTTTTATTCATTGGTGTATTGTGTATTCATTGCTAAAAGTCCGATGATTTTGTTCTAAGATGTTTAGGCACTAAAGTTACTGACATATCAACAGTCTAAGAAGTTCCCATTTTTTTATATACACATACCAATAATAACAAAATAAATATTTTTTAACTTGGGGTAAGAATGTGGACCAAAAGTTAAATTTATAGAAGCAAATCTTTCACCCAATCTTCCATTGTTAATTTAAAAATTTATTTTTTATAAGCCGAAAAATCTTATTTTTCAGACTAAACATCAAAACAAGAAAATATGAAATCAAACTTAAAGAAGAATCTAGAATTTCTTCAAATAAAAGATCAGCTTTATCCATAGTGAGTAAAAACCATCCATGTTACATTAAAACCATCATTAACCACCTGCAGGCAAAAAAAAGTCACAGCGGCTGTAGTTATTTCTTGAGTGAGCCTCAGCGTACAGCCTGCTGTGCTCTGCGATTCAGTGTGTTTCTATTGTTTATTGCATTTATTTATTATTGTAAAATATATCTAACTTATTTCTTATTGTAGTGTAGCTCTATATTATTATATATTAATTTCTATATATTTTTTGAATTTTATACAACCATAAATAATAATAATAACTTTTTATAATAAAGCCAAGATAAAACATTTTACTTACTTTCGTTGTTTGTAGCTCTGATGTACATTCAAAGATACGTGAAACTATTGTCTTAAAAATAAGATTTATTAAAAAAAAATATAGTGTGTCTGTCGCCCACAATGGGTTCATAAACTATGAACATATTTAAGTAACCAATAAATTAACATTATTACATTAAACCCTATGAATGTTAAACGTTCCTTTTTGCGATTTCTTGGTGCACGAGTTTCAAGTCCAAGTGTTAGATTTCAAACACCTTTTCAAAGTTTAAGTATCTGAAAAATAACAGTATGTCTGGAACAATTTTGGTTCTACTTATCGTTTCAATTCAATTTAAACACTATTCGATTATGGAATATACAAGCTTTATTGCAATATTTTTATACTCGTATGCCTGGCTTTCTGCAAAGTAATAATTTCTGTAGTTTGTCAATAGCAACATTGTTATTGTTGTGATTTTGGTCACGTTATAGAGAGATGTTTGTTTTCCAAGATGACTTAGTAGGTTCCTAAATAAGTAATTGGTGGAAAAATGTACTCTTTTTGATTTTTCTGTGGGATGGAATTGTTGAATAGTTTTAAATCCTAGAGCACATGTTCCAAACTTTCAAAATTTTAATTGCTGCCTACACTGTAATTTACGCAGACAAAGACTGTCTGATTTTCGGTGGATTTTTAGATGTAAAGTATATTTTAACTAATCATAAATGCTTTTTGACTTCAAATGCTTCATCAATCAATCTTTTATTCATCCCATAGATGTTACAAGGTTAGGAGCATAGCTCCTGTAATGTATGATATGTCAATTTAAAGAAAAATACAACAATTACATTCCTGACTCTAGGTTTTTAAATTTTATATCTAAGTTAAAGTTTTCTATTTTATATGGACATGCCGTATCTAATAGTGCTACTGTTAGATATGAGACAAACCATGATAATTTTTTTTGTTTTAATTTTTTTTGTATTTGACTGTTTAATTTTCCCCCATGTAATAAGGACCCTTTTCAAATAATGATATGTGGTGGGAATATATAATTTTGTCTATTTCTTATGTTGTACAGATGGTTTATTAGAGATTCTAAAAATAATTGTGGATTGTTTTTTACAAATTTTAGAATTTCCAAAATGTAGAGAGCAGGAATTGTCAGAATATTGTTATTTTTAAATGTATCTTTACAGGATCCTTTACTTTTCAATTTGAAAATGTATCTAATAATTATCTTTTGCAAAACAAAAATTGAATTTAACTTTGAATTACTACTACCACAAAAAGAATGCTGTATCTAACTTGAGAAATGAAGTAACCATGATAGACCATCAGAGTTGTTTTGGTATCCGTTACTATTTTAATTGCAAATATTGATTTATTTAGTTTATTATGAAGCATATCAATGAGTGAAGTGAATAAAAACGAGTAAAAGCTTTTACTTTCGGAGTGACAAGTATACGTGAACAAGTAAAAGCCAAATACTCGTAGTAATTACTAGTCAATAAACTATTTGCTGAGTCTGCCCAGACCCATGCTAGCATCTTTTACTAAAATGTCATTACAATTATTTTAATATATTTTTGTCACTTTTAATAGTCATAAAAATATACGGGTTCGTTTATTAATAAGTTTAGTAACACATAATCCTTTTTAAGTTATTTTTTGTAAAGTATAATTAAAAATATTCTCCTCAGGAATAAGTTGTTTTTCTAGACAAATATTGGAAAGTATTTGCTGCATGCAGGTAACACTGTTCGCTTGAATTTTGTGTCATTCAAGTCTGACACCTGGCCTTCATGCACCCATCAATTTGTTCAATAATACTAATTTAAATGTACCAATAGTTTTAAGTAAATAAAGAAATGTGAATTAGTAAATATTAAAGTAAAACATATGAATTGAACATTAAAATAAAGAACTGTAATATGTAATTTGACAAAACTAGAAAGAAAAAAGAAATGGAATGAAAGATAAATATTGGAGGCTCACACTAACATGTAATACACATACGAACCCTCTAGTGCTATACACGTCTCAAACAGCCGCATATACATAGTGTGCTTTAAACGTGAGCATATGCCATCAGCATGCTCATACCTACACATATGGGCATGCACCCACAACACTCCTGTTTACGTACTTACGTACAAGTAAGTAGTATTGTAAGAAATAATTTTTCTTTTTTTAAATTTTATTTTATTTTATTTGGCACAGTATAAGGGATTGGGTTATAGAAAATATATTATTTACAAAGACGCTAGGATTTGTATAGCAGCATCTTCTTATATGGTAGCTATAGAACCACTTTTACATAGTTGTCTTTAAGTTGCATCTTTTCTCGTTTGATTTTCAAATGGGTCAGTTTAAGGTAGCCTCTGGAACATCCACAGCCGAGTCAGCGTTAGACATCATCACTCAATCACTACTCAAATATGAACAGAACGTGTGAACAGTGAATACGCATGTGTATGCTTGTTGATAAAGCGACGAGCAGCTAAGTGATGGTAAGCGTCACACGAACGGATGCTGGACGAGTATGTTAAGACCTGTAGTGTTTCAAAAGTATTTACTTGGCTCCACAAAGTTGCAAGTATTTCCCCAGTAATTCCTCGTCAACGTTAAGTAAAAGGTTTTAAGTTAGTGACTGTTTTATTCACTTGGTCGACAAACTTTTACTTTACTCGTGAGAAAATACTTCGAGCTTTTATTAGGTTTTATTCACTTCACCCAATATGTGATTGCCAATTTAATTTTTTATCCACTTTTATTCTCAAAAATATAGCTGTGTTAGAAAAATTGCAAAGTTCTCCTCTCGGTAAACTGATAGAGTTTATAGTTCCAGTAATTTTGCTATGAGAAGTATGAAAATTGATTATATGAGTTTTTGATGTTTTAAATTCTAGGCCATTTTTGTTAAGCCAATTATTCATATCTGTTACCTGTTACTGTTCCTTCAGCAGATATCTTTAAAGTATCTAAATTTTGTTCTGTTGCTAATAAAGTTGTATCGTCTGCAAATAATATAACCTGAAATTCAAAAAATAAAAGACGGAAAATACCTAGGTATCATTCTAGACGACAAATTAACATGGACTGAACACATCAACCGGTTATGTAAAAAGCTAAGTTCCACGCTCTATGTCCTAAAGAGACTCAAACAAATAAGTAATGAAGACACCGAAAGAACCGCATACTTTGCACTTTTTGAAACACGTGTAAGATTTAGACTGGCTGCCTGGGGAGGTTCCTCAAAGTCTAATGTGCAAAGAGTTCTTATATTACAAAAGAAAGCCATCCGCATACTTGCAGGCCTTGCCTCGCAAGAATTGTGCAGAGAAGCCTTTAGAAAACACAAGATACTAACCACAGTATCACTAAATGTCCTTGAAACAATAATGCATGCACAGAAGCAAAATATCAGAAGAGGACTAGACCTTCATTCCTACAATACAAGAACAGCCAACAACCTCACCATCCCTCAACACAGACTGACTCTCTTCGAGAAGCAGCCTACATACACTGGTGCCAAATTCTTCAATACCCTGTCTGAAGATATAAAGAACATCAACGGCCATAAAAACATGCAGACAAAACTCCATACCTGGCTTCTTGAGCGACCATTCTACTCAAATGAAGAATACTTACACTAGAGAGAAGGCAAAAAACTAGAGTAAAAGACCTGAAAACCAAACCACTGACCATTGACATGATTCTGAAGAAAGAAGGAAGAAGAAATGAGATAGAAGATAGAAAGAAGAAGGAGATAGAAGAAGTGAGAAGAAGGAAGAAGGAAATGAAGAATAAATCAAACAATAAAAAAATCTGTAAAGCAAGAAAAAAAATTACTTTTCTGACGCTACTGTATTTCTCAAAGAAACTACAAATAAAGCTATTGTATTGTATTGTTTATTAATTTTCATATAATATTTTGTAGGTAATTTATAAACACCAAAAATAATATTGAACCCAACATTGAGCCCTGTAGTACACCCACAGTCACTGGTCTCCAGTTAGAAAAGAATATATTTCCTTCATTGATAGTGGATTTTACTTTTTTAAACCTATTGTTTAAGTTTGTCGAAAAATTTAAGCGATCTTCCAACAAATCCTAAATTACATAATTTAGTCAAAAGGAGTTTGTGATTGACACTATGGAACATGCTTAACGATCACAAAATGCTCCAAGAGCACTATTCAACCCATCCAAAGCCCCCAGAATAAATGTAACAAGTTCAAATACTGCCATTTGGGTATTCTTCCTTTTTGAAACCCAAACTTCTGCTTGCTTAGTAAATCATAATATTCCAGGTAGTCCATGACCTGAATGCTTATGATCTTTTCACTGGACGATAGTTTTCAAGTAAACTAGGATCCCTTTTTTAAATAAAGATTTGATACCGGCATTGTACTTCATTTTTTTTGTTGGAAAAATACATGTTTTTAATACTAAATTTACTATGTGAGTAATGGCTTGACTATATAAGGGCTTACTAGTTTTATAATTTATGTTGGTATTTCATCCCAACCAAAAGATGTTTTCATCTCAATTGGCTTGTTGTACATATTTTTCATTTACTAATTGAAATGTAAAGGGGTCTTGAACTTTTCTTGAATTTTGCAAATAACATTTAGAGTCAGCTATATTAGCAGAGGAGCTCAACTTATCCCAGTCTCTGAAAAAAAAAAAACATTAAAATAATTGGAGATTTTTGTTGGATTTTTAAGAATGTTGTCCTCAATATTGATTTGGTCACAAGTCTTGTTGTGCCTATCTCTTCCTTCACCATCAACCATGTTGCTTGGAAGAAACGTTTGGAGTTACAATACTGATTGTTCTCTATTATTCAGAGTTGGAGACTGTAGGAGGAAGGAAAGGTAACATTGAGTTAAGTGATCCAAAGATCTTAATGATTATTATTAATTATTCTAAATAATCAAATTGTAGACTATTTTGAATAAAGTAATCTTTTTAGCAGCTCCCAATTTGGATATAGGTCTGGACTAGGTACAGTGAAAGCAGCAGTTTCTTTTATAAAAAAGTGTATTTCTAAGCTTGATAGTAGGGAAAACTTGTAGATGTAAAGCTTTCGATATTGTTTCACATTATCTTCTTTTAAATAAATTGAAATTTTATGGTTTTAATGAAGATGCTTTGTCACTTTTGACATCTTACCTTAGTGGAAGGTTTCAAAAAGTTATCTTTGAAGGTGATGAATCTAGTCTTTTACCAGTTGGACAGGGAATTCCTCAAAGGTAAATTTTAGGTCTAATACTTTTCATAAATTTTATAAATGATTTGCCTATCAACATTTCGTCTCCTCTAGTTCATAGTTATTTGTTTGCTGATGATCTGAGTATATGTTGTAACTCTAACTCAAAAGATGTGTTAGATTTAACCATAAAATCTGTTTCTGACATTGTAAAAGACTGGTGTTCGGCTAACTTGAAATGAAATGAAAAACGTTTTGTTTTGTGAGGCAAAGTTAGGACCATTAGGTCTTCTCTTACACTTAACCTCATAAAACTTGCTTTGCCTGAACAATAACAAAGTCCAATATCTAACTTTTTTCTTACAATAAAAAAAATAACCTGGGCAGAAGCAGAATCCGGTTAGTTTTTTGGGGATTTTAATTGATGAAAGTTTGAAATGGGATGACCATATTCAAAGAATAGAATCTAAAGTAAGTAAGGGAATTTATTTATTACGTAGGTTAAGGATTTCTGTGAGTCTAAGAGTCTTAAAAACAGTTTATTTTGCTCAAATACACAGTCACTTAAGCTATGGTACATTGTTATGGGGTCATAAGTCTTCTTGTGAAAGGTTGTTTAAATTGCTAAAACAATGTATTACGTTAATGTGTGGACTTCCTTCGCGTGCTCACTGTATCAATCAATCTTCGTAGAGTTAGGTATAATGACTGTTCCATCTTTATTTGTTTTCCAAAGTCTTCTTTATATTAAAGAAAATTCTGACTTGTATGAAATGTTAGGTTCCAATCATAAATATTCCACTAGAAATAAAAGGATTGCTTAGGGCTATTTAGGTGCAATATCAGTAAAACGCAAAAATCATTTTACAATGTATTTATTAAACTTTACAATGTTCTTCCTTTGTTTGTTAGGGAGTTGCACTTTCTTAAATTTAAAGAGTTTCTAAAACATTTGTTAATTAATAATTGTTTGTATAGCATAGGTGAATTTTATGAAATAGATTTTGTACAAAGTAATTGTTTTTAATGATAGCTGTATGATTTATAGATCTATGTATTATTACTACTTATTTTTTTTTATATCTTGATGATAAATGTTTATTTAGTCTTAAAAAGTGTTGTAATTTTAAGTATTTTAAATGTAATAATTTTAACTCTATTATGTTTTTGTACTTAGTGACTTATTGCTATTAATTGTCATTTTGTTTGTTACTGATTAAGTATTGTACCTTGGGATTGCTAACTTTATAACATTGTGTTGACTAAATTTCTCTATTTTTATTACTATTATATTTTATTTTACTTTTACTATACAGTAACAGTGTGTATATGTTTTATATTAATTAGAACTAAAACTTAATTTATAGCCTAAGAAATTGACGATTATAATGCATTTTGATGTCCTCATGTGCAATAAAAAATTATGTATTTATTTAAATAGAAGAAGCGCCATGTCTAAATGTTACTGTATAAACAATCACGTTGTTTTTTAGGCAAACAAAGCTGTAATCGGACATCTTTGCCCCACCTAAAAAGAAACATGATCTTGTTAAGTACGAGATTTCATCTAAGGCAGATGCTGCAATGTATTATCAACCATGGGAGCTGAATGATCTCACGTCATGCACAGTACTAGTATCATCAACAGATAGTACTCTAAAATTTCCAGAACAACAATTAAATTCTGCTATTCCACTAATTCCAGTGTCATTGTTGTGTCAGAAACACCAACTGATCCAGTGTAGCTGCACCATGACCCTCAACTACTCCATTAATAAATACATGTCCATCATACTTCAAATTCAAGCAGTGACAATGCTTGTTATGATATTAGTTAATGGACCTGTAGACTAATTGATGATTTCACAAAAATGAATCTATTAGAAAATCATTGGCTCCCACCAAGCAGTTATGACTTGCCTTTTCATCCAAAAATTACTGTGGGAAAGTAATTAAGAATTTGTTAAGAGCAAGTCATTTGGAAAATTATAAAGCATGGTGGTTACTATCAAACAATAAAAGAGGGATGTTTTGTAAAAACTGTTATCTGTTTTCAAATAGTAAAGAAGAAAGATTTTGCGAAAAATGCCCTGATCATTAAGCTTTTGACAAATTTTAAGAATCTTTCCGGAAATGATGGAGATCTTGAAACTCGCTGTAATGCATAGTATCACAAAAATGCTGTACAAGCAGAAAAAGATTCCCTTAGGCATTTTCACTCTCAAAAATTGTAAATTTAAAAATTTTAAATAAAATACCTTTGCGTTTTCCAGATAATCGTATCTTCTTCTAAGGAATTAATTTAAAATAATGATTAAATAGGATGTTAAATAAAAATGTTTATCATTTCATTTCATAATTTTAAAATGTAATGAATGTTTATGTTATTAAAAAATATTAACGACTTGTTAATTTTACAGTCAGTACCAGTACCACAGACAACTATCTTGCCTTACTTCTAGGCCTTTATATTAAAAACTTGTTAATTTTACAGTCAGCACCGGTACCACAGACAACTATCTTGCCTTACTTCTAGGCCTTTATATTACAGTCGGTACCGGTACCACAGACAACTATATTGCCTTACTTCTAGGCCTTTATATTAACGACTTGTTAATTTTACAGTCAGTACCGGTACCACAGACTCTATATATTATAGTTATCTTGCCTTACTTCTAGGCCTTTATATTAACGACTTGTTAATTTTACAGTCAGTACCGATACCACAGACAACTATCTTGCCTTACTTCTAGGCCTTTATATTAACGACTTGTTAATTTTACAGTCAGTACCGGTACCACAGACAACTATCTTGCCTTACTTCTAGGCCTTTATGTTAACGACTTGTTAATTTTACAGTCAGTACCGGTACCACAGACAACTATCTTGCCTTACTTCTAGGCCTTTATATTACAGTCAGTACCAGTACCACAGACAACTTATCTTGCCTTACTTCTAGGCCTTTATATTCAAACTTTTATAATAAACTTACTTGTACTTATTGATGTTTTAAATCTTTGTGGAAATGTTCTTGTAAAGGATATTTAACGTAATTAAAAATAGTTTGTAATTTGTAGAAGTACAAAGAAGGCGGTTGAAACAGTATAAAGATATACTGTCTATATTTCCGTGGTTCGGAAGTCACGTAAAGCTGTCTATTTTTGCAAGCTCCTCATCTAGATCTTATAAGGACTGGTTTTATGCCCTAGAGTAGAAGGTTCAACTATGAAAGAGGTAAGAGATAAAAAGGGAGATACCCTGAGCTTTGTATAACATACTGATATTTGAGTCATTAGATAAGTACCAATTTACAAAAAATATTTATAAAATATCTAAACTATTGAATAATTTGATACCAAACTTGTTCTTTGGCGAAATATTACACCAAAAGAGAGCAGTTTGAAGTACTTCAAAATTAAAATAATTTTTCTCGTGTAAACAAATTTGTACAGAACTGAAAATTTTAACAGTTCCATCATTATACATCTTGGAAGCAATTGGCTTTTCAGTGGTACTACCTACCTTCCTCTCTTAAAACACTCTTAAAACACCAGGAATATATCCATAAATCCATCCATACAACATAGTCTAAGACGTTTTGAAACAAAATCTGAGTATATGGGGACTAATCTTTCTTCACTCCTATCAGTTGAACAGAGGAACATTTGTAAAAACCTAAATTAATTTAAACTTAAACAATTCCTCATAAAAATTTCAGTACTTCATCCCAGCCTCTCTCTTGTCCTTTTTTCTACTAACAATCCTAGCATATTCCAAGCACAAGGACAATGCCAGGAAATTAAGGACCGGTCTCTTGCCCTGGAGTAGGGTTCAGCGATGAAAGAGGTAAAAGATAAAATAGGATATACCCTGAGCTTTTTATAACATACTCAAATTTGTCTCATTAGGTAAGTACCAATAAGCAAAATATTTATAAAATGCCTGAGCTATTGAATAATGGATACCGTACTTTCTTTGGTTGTGGCTAGAGATTAAGCAGTCATTATTATTATTATTGTATTTTTTATATGTTTAAACTATCTAGTTGTTATTATTTTCACTATAACCCTCCTCTTAAGGAATATTTGTTATTAATCTGAATTAAATAAAACATATTACATGAATATATAAGTGTAGTGTTGGCAACATCTGATTTCTATCCAATTGAACTTGAAAATTAACTCACTTAAAATTAGATAAACGATCAAGTTCTTTTCCATTATTCCAGGAGTTAAAAATTTTACCCATTCAGCACCTTTTCATTTATAAAGTTATGAGATTGTTTTTTATTAGAAGTGGTAATAGAGAAAACTTAATTCCAAATCATTTTCATAATACAAGAAGTTTGGTAAACAACTGTTTTAAATTACCTAAGGTAAACAAATTCATTTTTCGACATTCGTTTCAATATTTGGGCCCTAAATATTTTAATCAATTACCAACTCAAATCAAGAATATCAAACAACTTAAACATTTTTGTAAACAAACAATCACTTGGCTTTCTTCTCAGCAGGATTTAGAATACCTTAATAGTATCTTAGTTTAAATATAGTTGAGTTTTTGGAATGTTTTATGTTCTTTTCATTATTACTTGTTTTTATGTTCTCAAATATTTTATTATATTTATTTATTATATTTATTGATATATTATATTTATTATTATTATGTATTTATTATAAACATTCATTTATGTTTACTCTATGTAAAAATGTGTCTCAGTATAAAATGTACTCATAGACTCACTGATGTTGCAGTTGGCGATGTACTAAGTGCTTTTATATACATAATGCTAGACTCAAACTTCTATGTTAGTATTTCTCAGTTATATTGTGCAACTGGCTACGCTACTGGACAAAGTGGTCAGTCTTATTTCTCACAATTTGTATGATTGTATTTTGATATTTTTTATGGGAAATAAAATTCATTTATTCATAAAGGGCATCATTTATGCAGTACAGTAAATACATTCCTAGAGTTATCATCATTTATATATTAATGGAACAATGCTGCAACATAGCTACTTCGGGACAGTAATCAATCCTTGGTCCTCTTAATATCGACATGGTGTCTGCTCAATGGTTGCTATTGACATGGACACTATTAGAGAAGTCTGGGGTATCCATGTTGTGTGGTAGTCAGTATTCGGGTGTTGTGTAGAGAAGAGAACTGAGTACGGTATCAGGCTTGTCAATTATCTAAAATCAGACCAGTACTACGTGGTTCAGATTCCACGTAAAGCTGTATGTCCCTTAGTTGCCCTGGCTTTTGAGCTTTTAATAAATGGCCCTTCCTGAGGAACAGACTAACTCAGTTAGTAACCAGACTACACTTATATAATCATTCATATTCGCCGTAAAATACGCACAACATTGGGTCGGCAGGGCCGCATTTAGCTTTATGACACCCTTAGGCCAGCCGAGTTCCGCCGCCCCCCTCCCCCCCCCCAACAACGCATTACGTCTGTCTCCTACGTACAATATTTGTAATATGAGACACGTAGAATAGGAACCGTATTTGAATCTATTTTCAAGCGAAAATATAAGTTTATTTAAAAAAATGAATCATTAGAACTACTATTTTTGAATTATTTTCTTTACACCTGTATCACAATTTTTATTGTAGAACTATTAGCGGTAAATTTTATATTTTCCCTTTTATCGAACTTGCATAGGAACAATTTACTTATTTCATTACTACAACATTTGAATTATTTGAAATAGGTACATAATATGATTTATTGTCTATATTATCCTAAAATACTCCAACTTCTTATAAAAAGGATTAATTAAAAATGTATAACAAACGATAAAAATTTTTGTGTAATTGTAATTTTTGCAGTTCTTTTTTTACATGACATTTAGTATCTAATGAATAGTAGTAGGAAATAAGTCCTTCTTTATTTCTTCAGTCTCCATCTAAAATACTTTCCTCCGAGCCTTCTTCTGAGCAAAGTCTTCTATCACTGTGCTGTAATATATCTTTGCAGCAATTTCAGATTCTATACACAAAATAGACAACGCGTTCAATTTATCTTCATTAATGGTTGATCTCAAATAGTTTTTCACTCTCTTTAAACAAGAAAAGCTTCTTTCATCAGAGCAGTTTGTAGCTGGAATCGAAAGAAAAGAATTCCTGAGGTAAGTTGAAATGTCTATCATCGAGGTATCTTCAAACTTCTCACCAGATACTGCACAGTATGCTTGAAATGGCAGCACTCATCGATGAAGTCATCTCCAAGATCATTTCGGTAAGTTTCTATGAGATTTTGAGCTTTCGATCTCAAAATACTTTCTTCTACTTTTCCTGGAGATTTTACAATTTGTGTCAAGATATTAAATTTATGTTGGTACTCATTAAATTACTTATACCTTCTTTTAAATTCAACTATAAACTGATCAATTATAACTAAAAAAGTATTGATTTTAAAATATTCTCTGCCATCAAGTTCAAGATCTTCAGTTCCTCCGTCATCATATTTTTGTTTCTTTTGAGAATCCTTTTACAGTCTTTTTCGTAACTTTTGTTTTCAAAATGTTAAGAGCAAGTGATTCATAGCAATCAAAATCATTTCTTTGAGAAGAGAAATATTCTGCTAGAGACGCATACAGCTCTGTAACTGTTAGAACATCTATTGTCTGAGACAGTATTTTTTGGATACTTTATTAAGGTGGTATAAAATTGTCCTCCAAAAGCAAACCATAAAGGCTGTCTCAAATCTGTTCAACTTTTAAAGAATTCGTACGGCTTCACATCGTGTAGTGGCTTTTTCTGTAGAGTCATTTTCTATTTAAGTCAAAACGGATAACATTTCATTCCATGACTCTCTAAGGCCTTGGAAAGCATCGTCCCTGGCCGACCACCGAGTAGTTGATAGCTTTTTTTAGTGTTTTTCCTTTATCAATCTCGACTATCAAACGTTTCCATCTTTTTTTCGAGCTTGTAAAAAAACATATAGCTCTTGAAGGATCATAAAAAAATTACAAGCTTCACTACAAGACTGCCGCTGATGTCCCAACTAAATGTAATGAATGAGCTGCACATGGTACAAACCCACCCGCCCACCTATTTACGTACTGTGACATTGACCCACCCGCCCACCCATACACGTACTGTGGCATTGACTCACCGCCCACCCATTCACGTACAGTGGTATTGACCCACCCGCCCACCCATACACGTACGGTGGTATGACCCACCCATACACGTACAGTGGTATTGATCTTACGTGTATGGGTGCCCAATGGGCAAGGTCCTTTATCTTAGCTTGCAAGCCATTATAGAGTCCAGCCAAATTCGAGGCATTGTCGTAAGGCTGCCCTCGACAATCATTGATATTTATATTAAAACTATTCAATTCTGTTAGTACAGCATTGAACATTTGTTCTGCTTTTTATCCAACGGAGGGGATAAATGTGAAAACTCGTTCACATGGAGAACCATCATGTAGAACATATCTGAAAATAAGTGTTAGCTGGTCAATGGGAGATACATCAGGCGTAGAGTCAACTACAATGCTAAAATACTTGGCTTGTTTTAACTCCTCACACATTTTATTCTTCACTCTCACAGCAGTCACAGCCATTTCACCATATATAATAGATGATAAGTAATTTGTGTGACCGGAGCCAGGATTTCCATGCCTTGAAATATGTTTTGCCAAGAAAGGGTCAAATTCAGTGATTAATTCCAAAAACCATCAAATAGTTTCCATTCCTTTGAGAACCTATTATACTATTGTCCCCCCTAAGAGGCATACTTCTTGAAGTAAGAGCCCAAATGGCAGCAACTACTCGGGTTAAAATATTGCACCAGTAAATGGTTTCGTCATCAAGTTGTGCCAAAAGCCTTGAATATATCCTACTGAAATAAATGCTTCTTGCTTTTAAATCAATGATTGACCATACACACGCCCAGCCGCCAACCAATCAGTGATCTCAGATTGAGGACCCGCTGGTATACAAGTATTATCAAACTGGGAGTGCGGCTGGACTCCAGGTAGCTAAATGGCGTTTAGCCGCACTCCCAGTTTGGTAATAGAAATACTGTAGTATGGTTGATATACCACACGCCAACACTGCATTATGTTTAGTAAATGAAATATATATTTATAATAACCCCAGTAGCGAGTGATTGCTATGGTGTTTTGCAGCTTATCATAGTATTGATGTTTACATTTTCGGGTTTTTCTACTGACATTTTACATTTATAAATATATTTTTATATCAATGTTACATGGAAATTTGCCGCCCCTGGATATTTGCCGCCCTAAGCCACGGCCTACTCGGCCTTATTGGAAATACGGCCCTGTGGGTCGGCGTCTCATACGTAAAAATGTACAAGTAGTCATTCACATATTAAGTATGGCTGTATGAAGGCCTGGAAAAATATGTAGATTAAAATAAATAAAAATCGATAGTTGTATTTTATTAGTAACAGAATTCCAGCCAATTAAATATTACAATTAACTGGATTTGGTTTTACCTCTTAGATTTTGAGGTAAGGTTTTAAAGGATTTCAAAAAAATAACTGGGCAAATGTGAGAGTAGTGCATTGGGGCTTGAGGGAGGAGACAAGACAATAGACAAATTTTACTTACCATTCAGCAATATACAATCAGCAATAGGTTTCGTCATAATATAAAAGAGAATCATAGTTACAATTCCATTTTGGCTAAGCTCCACATCCAAACTTTCTTTTATGAATTATCGAATTTAAAGTCCTAAGATTGATAGAAGGAGAATCAACCTGTGATATGAGACATGGAGAGCCTGAGGTTTTATGGCAGTCATGTTGTATTGGACTGTTTGGAACTATGGAGTTCGCCTAAGAATTAGGCCTAATTTTATATAAGGTCTTGAACTTTGGAAATCAGTTTTTTGTTTTCCTTGAAAAGCATTTTGTTCAGGTCTCTTTCTTGCTCTAGTTCATCTAAAAGTGACACAGTGCTGGCGGGACTGATAAACTATAGGCCTACTTCTTTATACTGTCAATACCGTTTCGACCGCCTTCATTATACTTCTACAAATTACAAACTATTTTTAATTATGTTAAATATCCTTTTTAAGAACATTTACATAAATATTTAAACCATCATGAAGTACAAGTTCTTTTGTTATAAAATCTAAAAATGTCTTGTCAGCTAAAAGACATTTTAAAGATTCAAGATTCGTCAAAAATAGTAAATATAAAAACCTAGAAGTAATGTTAAGTAAAAGGCAAGATAGTTGTCTGTGGTAACAGTACTGACTGTAAAATTAATAATCACTTGGTACGGTGTACTTTATACCCGAGGACGTCGATGAACACTTCGACCAGTTCCTGCAGTTGGTAGGTAACGTTGTTCTAGAGAACACTCCTCTCAAGAGAATTAGTTCAACTCGCTTCCCACTCTGGTTTACCCCTGAGTTAAGGCGACTGGTCATCAAGAAGAAAATACTTCATTCCCAATTCAAGTCCACCCTTCTCACATCAGATTATGGAAAGTTTTCTATGGTTCGGTCCCAGTGTAAGATCCTAACAAACCAATGTTATGATAATTATATCAATCATGTGAACTCAGCCATTACTTCAAACCCTAAATCTTTCTGGGGCTTTATAAAGAGCATGACGTCATCATCCGTCAATGAACCTTCCTTTACATACAATGGTAATTCATCACTATCACCTTCTGAAATCTGTAACTTGTTTGCTGCCTTCTTCTCCTCAGTCTACAAGCTTCCTACCTCCTCAGCTTCTCACTATAACTTCGGAAATCAAATGAACCTGTCCTCAATCGTGATTGAAACATCCGACGTTGAGAAGAAACTTTCTGAACTCAACCAACTCAAGGGAACTGGCCCTGACGACATACCTGCATCTGTCCTGAAACACTGTTCAACTTTACTTGCCCCTCAACTAACCGAACTTTTTAAAAGAGTCTTCATGCCGGGGTCTTCCCCAATGCACTCGAAGAAGGCTATGTCGTGCCCATCCATAAATCTTCATCCAAGGGAGAGGTAACCAATTACCGACCAATTGTTATTCAACCTGCTCTGGGCAACGTTTTTGAGTGCCTTCTCATTGACAAACTTAACCTACAAGCTCTGATAATCCCTGAACAGCACGGATTTGTATTGGGGAGATCGTCTCTCACCAATATCTAGCTCTCCTCCAACATTTAGTCACCTCTACTTTAGCTTCAGGAAACCAGGTCGACTGCATATATTTAGACTTTTTGAAGGCGTTCGACACCGTTAGCCATGAACATCTTATTGCAAAGTTGGAGGGGGTTGGGATCAGCGGCAGTCTACTCAGATGGTTCAGCTCATATCTGAGTGGCAGATCTCTAAAAGTCAAATTCAAGGATGCATTGTCTGATCCATTTGTTGCTCTATCTGGAGTGCCACAGGGCTCTCATCTCGGGCCTCTTCTATTCTCCTTGTTCATCAGTGATGTGGTGGATGTACTCGACTCCAACTGTCTCCTGTTTGCTGACGACTTAAAAGATTTTTAGAATTGTTCGCTCGGATGAGGACTGCTCTCGACTTCAGAGATGTCTTCGGCGTGTCGAGGATTGATGTACCGATAACAGCATGAGGCTTAACGTTAACAAGTGTGTGGTGGTTACATATAGTAGATCTAGAAGGCCTGTGGATTACAATTACTACCTAAGTAACCTGCCCCTCGCTAGAAGCGACAGCTTTCGAGATTTAGGGGTTGTATTGTGTGCGGATCTGAGTTTCTCACGGCATATCGACGAAATTTGTTCTAAAGCCACCACGGTCTTGAGATTCATCATTAGATCCTCCAGGTGTGGATTGAGTATAGAGGCGCTTCTGTACATTTCTTTGGTGAGGTCGAAACTTGAATATTGCATCTCTATATGGTCACCCCACCAAAAGTACTACATTGATCGTCTGGAGAGCATTCAGTGCCATTTTCTACGTCTTATCGGGTGTAGGACGGGGTACATGTACCGGGATGTACCTACCCAGGACATTAGAAGGTTTCTTGGACTTGATACTCTGGCCACAAGGAGAGAAATCAGCGATGCCATGTTTCTATTCAAGATACTAGGTGGACAAATCAACTGCCCTGATCTGCTTGCGCTGATTGACCTACACGTCCCGCCACCTAGATCCACTCGCTCCAATGTGCTGTTTGCTCGCCAACACTGTTCCACGAACTATGAACTTTATAGCCCTCTGCCTAGAGTGCATCGACTCGGTAATCGACTCTCCCCATATGTGGACTTCTTTGACTGCGGTCCACAGGATGTCAGGAGGATTGTGTCTTTGGCTCTCGAGGAACAGTAATCTCGCTCTGCTGTGATCTAGTTGTACTGGTCTTGTATAGCGTCTATTTTTCTGCCAATGTTATCAGATCTTTCTGTTACTAGGCGATATTATTCTGCTGTTCTAATGTATTTTTGTTATTTTGCATGTATTGTTATTGTAAAAATGGTGTAACCGTAAATAAATAAATAAACAAGTTTTTACATTTTTTAATATCATAAACATTCATTACATTTTAAAATTATGAAATAAAATGATAAAAATGTTTATTTCTTCGTCAAGAGGTGCAAATCACTCTCTACTATTTAACCTCAATATATATTATGGAAGTAAGAATATTCAAGGCAAAAACAGAATACCAATGCGGGCTTGTAGAAAAAAGTAAACATTTTAAGAATAAAAGTTAAAACAGTGAGATTTTAAAGTCAATGTTTTGAGATTAAAAGTAAAAACTTTGAGAAAAAAAGTCAAAATGTTGAGATTTAGAGTCAGAGTTTTAGAAAAAATATTCTTTCACTATGTCCTTCCTCGCCGTATTACAGTGGAAATCGGAGCTAATGTGCGATTGCGGTGCTGTTGCTGACTATGACGTCAAGTGGTACAAGCAATCAGTTCAGTAGTAACTTGACTTGAGTTTTGAGTTTCTTTAGAATTCCGTTTGTCTAATGTCTAGGAATTGAAAGAACTCCTAATTGTTTGGAGTATTTGTTTAATATTTCTAAAACAAGTATTTTATTAACTTTCTGTCATCGTCATGTGCTAAGCCAACCCGGAAACATAATTGCTTTATATAAAATTATTTCAGTAATCATTCTACTTAAATAATAATTGCATTTTGTAATGTAAAATGTACATAGACCAGTCAATGTTTTTAAGGTAACCTCAAAACGGCCTTATGAAAAATTGTTTTTTGACTTATGTGTAACTTAAATATCGTTGGTATTCTATTTGGTTGTTTGGGCTGAAATAGTTGGTTTGAGAATAGTAAAAATGATTCAGAAGATTTTAACTCTAGGAACCTTGTGCTCAGCAATGTTAGTTTTTATATCAGTATACATCAATTTGACTCCAGATGATGAGTTAAACATTAGACTGAAACATGTACTCCAAGGATTAATAGAGGTGGAAAATCAGTTTAAAAGTGAAACCCCTAAAGTTGCTATAGGTTATGGAGCTTGTAATGATCTATTTGTAGAAGGGAAATACTTTTTGGAGTACGATAGTTCAGTAAAGCCAGAGCACTTTGATGACATAAATTCTATAGAAGATTTAAAAAAAACATTTGCATACTTTTTTCGCCATGGAGCTGCTGCTGAGTGAGTAGAATATACTTAATCTATAGACTAAGGCTCACATTAACCATATACATGACTGTACACTTTGACGTATGTCATTCGGGACACTAGATTTATTTCAACGGTCAGCACCATTTATAAACTACAATTCTGTTGTAAACTTTTAACCATGTTATAAATACAAGCTATATACTGTAGACCCATATAGGCCCTAATCAAATGAGCCATGCACATAATACGTAGAATAATTCTATGAAAATAAAAGGAACGGTAAAACTGGAAATGTTTTGACATAAGCGATTTCGGCCAAAAAAATTTTTCTCCGTTGATTTCGACCTGCTGATCACGAATCCGCAAAACGTTTTCCGCGGAAACCGCCGGAAAAATCGGAAAAACTCGGAAAATTTTGAAATAATTTTTTTGGCAGAAAATGTCATGTGACATATCAAAATTGACTGGTTTTTTACGCTGAACACGAAAATGCAATCGGATTTTCTCTACGATCAATATCACGCGAGAAAATAACGACGTTATCAAGAACTACTTTGTGCGCGGAGGATGGTGGCTCGAGGCGCATGAATACACCGCGTCGCGTTACCACTCGCGGACGGCCAGGTTTAGGTTAACCAACAGGTTTAGGTTAACCTGTTGGTTAGGTTAGGTTAGGTTAGCAACACAGTCACTGGCAAACGGCCGTCCGCGAGTGGTAACGCGACGCGGTGTATTCATGCGCCTCGAGGCACCATCCTACGCGCACAAAGTAGTTCTTGATAACATCGTTATTTTCTCGCGTGATATTGATCGTAGAGAAAATCCGATTGCATATTCGTGTTCAGCGTAAAAAAACAGTCAATTTAGATATGCCACATGTTGTATTCGACCGAAAAAAGTTTTTCACGTTTTTCCTATTTTTCTGGGGGAAGGGGTGGTTTCCGCGGAAAACGGTTTGCAGATTCGTGTTCAGCAGGTCGAAATTAGTGAAAAAAAAATTTTTTTGCCGAAATCGCTTGTGTCAAAACATTTCCAGTTTTACCCAAGGAACATACAAATTCATACAATTTATAACACTAAACAATTAAGTTTCAACAATGATAAACTATATAAAGAACTCAAATGATTGTAATTGTATTGGATAAATACCACATAGTCTATCTTACAAAAACTGCTATAATTGTTTAGTTAACACACCAAACAAAAAGATAAATATAATGTTGGCCAATATGCCTTGCTGTGCAATTCACATAACTAGGTGAATAAATTATTTATCTAGGCCTATACAAAGATAAAAAAGTATATACATAAAACTTATAATTGAGTTCAACATATTTAAGCAGTATCTACTGTATTATAATTTAGAATTAACACATACGTAGAGGATTTATCATCTGTACCAATTCATGCAATAATTTACCATAATAATTGAGTTTAACAATTTAAGCAGTATCTATTGTAATTTAGAGTTAACATATAGAGGATATATCATCTGTAAAAATTAATGCAGCTAATAATATAAAAATAAATAGGTTTTACAAATTAAATTAACAAAAAAATAACTTAACAATAACAATTTAAATACTATATATTACACAGATAATCTACTACAAGCATTTACAAGAACACAATGGACGGCTTCAATTTTGGCAGGAGTGTAAGTCCATGCAAGGGTCGCAATGTACACTTCCCTGAAAGAAGCGGTTTCATCAGAGAGTAAGTTAAGCCGATAGATCATATGCTTCTGAAGGTATTTTTTAAACAAATGCAATATAAAAATATTATTGAATTGGCCTTATTGGTTAGTATTTTATATGGATGTATTCACTACTATCTTTTCTTTTTGATTATGGGCATTCAATCCAATGTTATAAATTACTCCGTAAATAAAGTGTATAGTAATTATGCACTTTCTATAGACCTCTTAAAATAGGATGTCTTATTGAAAAAGTAGTGAAATAGGCTATGGGTATATAATTCTTCAAGAGGTTGATTTTAGTCACAAAAACTTGCTTTTTTACTGAATAATCGAAAAACAATTGTAGGTTTGGTAATTCTCTACTATTACTTAGTCAATCTCAAATCTTTTCATATTTTAATAATACAGTTTTGGGATGCTTAATATCAATATTTAGTAAAAATTAGTTGTTGAAAACAGATTTAGTATCATTAGTATACACCAAGGCCGCCGATAAACATGGCGCCGCGGCAGTTTGGGTAGGTTAGGTTATCATAGCCTATTGTAAAATATGATTTTAAAAATTATTCTGATTGAAAAACTGTTTGTAATTTGTTTTAATTTTAGGTGCTTGGCCTCCGGAAATTTGGCATAATTATATATGAATTTGTTTTTGGCGGCTAGTTATAGCTCTTATTAACATTGTTATATAGACATCATTGGTAATTTGCCACAAACGTAGTATACCCCGATATCTCGAGAAGTAATCGACGTAAACCAAAATAGTTTTCAAATTTGTGATCAGCACAAAAAACTACATAGAATTACAAGATAATGATGAAGAAATCACGAAAAAATAACGGATTTGATAAAAAGTCAAGATAGCCGATGCGATAATGTATGAAATTAAGACTATACGAGCGTCATTAGTACATATATCAGAAATGTTTTATATGTTGAAAATATAAATGTGTGTTGTTCGTTGCTTCGCCTTTACGCTGATCTGTTTATCTCAGACGCACTGCTTGGTTTTGTTTTGTTTAATGTGGGTTTCTGTGAAGTTTTTTTTTTTGTGTATTTCGTGAGATACTGTACAGTAACTATAGTAAGTTCAGACCTGATCCTATAAGGATTTAATTACTAATACCGTATTTTTTTAAGTATGTTTTGTGGTAGTTGCTTTAGCTGGAAGATCACAAAATTTTTACAGTCCAGCTACCAGATTTGTTTACCAGACCCAGAGTGTACATACATTTAAAGATTTGTTGTGGACGTGAATAACATCACACCCCATTAGTGGCACTCGTGGCAAATAATGGGCTTGGCTCTCGTTGCTGTGCAATATAGCTCCTTCTAGGGTAAGACATCAGGAGGCACTACTTAAAGAATTAAAAAAAGTAGAGAATTTTTAAGTTACACAGGATCTTCCATGTCAGAACGGTTGAGTAAAATCTCGAAACCCACCTCTACATACTGCTGTCCAGTTGAGCAGATCAAATTTTGTGCCCAATACTAGCTCGGCCGAAGCGTAGAACAGTTTTGATGAACAAAATAAGTTCCTTATTAACGATCCGTCAATACCTGTTACGTGGGAAGAATCTCCCTTGTAGGGAGTGGACACTGTTGAATCACTTCCGAACTGGAGTTGGCTGATGCAATTACTGGAAGTATAAATGTTAACATCATTGAAATAACAATATAAATATATCACCCTTGCAGTATATATCCGGGTGAACGGATTAGTCTAGTGGTATAAAACAAAATGCTATTTTTCATATTTTCTTTTTTCATATTAGTACAAAAATATATATGCTTATAGAATATTGTCACTTTAACACGTTGACTGCGGACTACTTCTTTATACGTAGTGGTGGCGCTGCACGCGTAGCGGACTACTTCTAAAGAAGTACCCCTCCCGCTTCAACAATATTGGTTCAGGGTGAGGCTAGCCATTGCCCGGGAACCTTGTGCCACTCACCGCTTGTTGTGCCGTTCTTTGTGTGCATTTTGGTGCCGACAATTTAGAAATAGTCCACTACGCGCGCAGCGCCACCACTACGTATAAAGAAGTAGTCCGCAGTCAATGTGTTAAATGAAAATAAACAATCATTAATGATACAAATAAATTACTTTGTTTTCAAAACTAACTAACTAGTTTATAATTTAGGTCAGAGAAAAGTTCTTGTAATGAATAATATTACTTATAAAATAATATATTTTTAAGTTTATTTCTAAATTTATCATTATTATTTTCTTTTACAGTATTTGGAATACACTTTAGGAATTCTATACCCATATATGTTGTCTTTTTTTTATACAATTCTAAATTATGTATTGGCAGGGTATAGTTACATTTCCCGTAGTGTTATATTTATGAAAATCACAATTTTGTCTGCCTTTTAAATGTTTGCACCTACTGTACATAACACATTACAATATACGAGGTACAATCAAAAAGTTCCGGAATCGATGTCCAGAGACAACAGTGTGGTTGCCGGTGGAAATTTCGTCGTCGATCAGTTAGTACTACTCCTGGAGAAGTAGGTAGCGTGCGTATCGCCTAGCCGCCATTGTTCCTCTGTGGAGAGCACTTTTCGTGTATTTGCGTGTTTAAATTGTCACGTAATGAACGTTTATTTAACAAACAGCTAAAACACATTAAATTTGGTTTTTTACTTCAAAAGCTATCTTTTGGGACACTTAAAATATCAATTCAAGCATACGGAATTAAAGTGTTGAAGATAAGCCAATTTTATGAAAGGCAAAACTTTTTCGTGAAGTTCGCATAAACATTGAAGATGACTCTCATAGTGGACGCCCTTCGACTGCAACCACAGATGACAACATTTAGAGAGTTCCGCAAGCTGTCCATGTAAACTGAAGAATAACAATTGATGATTTCACATATAAGGTCAATTTATCCACACAAAAATTCTTAGGCGCTTACAAGATGCCATTAGGAGAAAACAGCCTAAAAATGAGCTGAAAACAATTGGATTTTGCTGCATGGATGCGTAAATACCTAGTCAAGCACAGCGTTACCACATTAGAACATCCTCCATATTCGCTTAACCTTATGCCAGCCAATTTCTTACTGTTCACACGATAAAAACATCAGTTAAAGGAAATCGATTTGCAGGTGCTAAAGCTATCAGTAAATATGCGATAAAAGTATTGAAATACATTTAAAAAAATAAGTGTCAAAAGTGTTTTGACCGTCTGTATGATTGTAAGGACAAGTGTATTTTGAAGGAATATAGTTTGGTAAGATTTTATCTTTGTCCAATAAACATATTTCAACCAATTTCGGGAACTTTTTAACTATACCTCGTACATAAACTATAGACTGTTAATATTATTAATTATTTAAAGTGTTCTTTCACTGATTCATTTAACTTCTTCCCCAAAATTATTCATATTGCTTTCTTTTGTAATATCAGTATTCTGTATAAGTTAAAAGAAGAAGTTCCCAAATACTACTTTCCTTATATAAACAGCTCATGGCGAGTCCATGTACAGTGTCTTTCAAAACTGAAGGTCATCTCGAATCTCAAAATTTTTAATGTAAACCTAGGACAAGTAATGCATTATTTTAACTCGTCAAAATGGTCGCGTGGTGTAAACTCTCTCTAAAATAGTTTACATTGGAAACGTTTTTAATAGTCCATCTACAACATTGACCTTCAAGGAATGCTTTGTCTAACCCTTAAACAGTATTGGTGGGGGGCAGCGAGGTGAAGCGGTCAGTACACCTACATGTTTGGCGTTTTCTCCATATATGTGACCCGTTTGTGTCTCAGTAGTGGAGAATAAGTTTTCTCTGTACACGACTAGATTTGTTTTTGAACTTTTTTTTATATTTTGTTTGTACATGTAGTTACGTGTGTTTAGTAGTATTTTAATTTGTAAATAAATAGTTTTCATTTGTATATAAATAGTTTTTATTTGTATATAAATAGTTTTTATTTGTATATAAATAGTTTTTTCAAAAATGTGGAAAATAAGCTTTATTTGTAAATTTTTATACTTGTATTTGATAAATTTAATAAGTAATCTATTTTTATATATGTGCTTTATCCTCCGCATTTATATGCATTTATTAGTTAGAATAAAATAAACACAACTACAACATTTATGAAATAATTATAACAAAACTATTTAATAATATGCTGTAGTTTTTAAAGAAATAAAGTGTCTTTAAGTGTATCAAATAAATGAATGAATGTCTTTATTTAAAGGCGGAGTTAGGACTACGAAGTCCTCTCTTCCACTCAACCTTGTATAAAACTATACAAACAACATAAAATATAATTTCAAACTAAAACTAAAATTCAAACAAAACTTAATTTACAAAGTGTAAACTACTAATCAAAGACAATAAAAACTAAAGAATTACAAATATGTAACTAATACAATTTAATAGTTACAATATAATACATACTTACAATACAACATACATACATACTTACTTACATACAACATACTTACAAATTAATATAGTAAATTTCATTCTCACAGACTCATTCACTCAGGTAATCCGCCATGAAAACAGTGCCCCACACCTCCATCACTCCCGCGAGGCCCGCAAAAGTAGGTCTTTCAAGTCAGCCCTGAAACCAGCGCTATCATCCATATTTCTCAAGCTGTCAGGAAGGGAATTCATGAACGACAGACTGAAACAGTAAATGATTTATTGAGAAACATTGAGTTATGATGGGGAATAGACAGCTTAGAAGATCCATATCGAGTGGAATGAGAATTGATCTGGGAAAGAAACTTAAAACGATCAAATATGTACCTAGGTGAACCAGTTTTTAATACAGCGTGCAGGAAAGTAAGAGCGTGATACTGTCGGAGCTCCTTAAGTTTAAGGAGAGATAAATGATTGAAGAAGGGTGAGACATGAGCATCACGCCTTAAATTGAAGATGAAACGAATACAATAATTCTGTGCACGCTGCAATTTATCAGAGAGTTCAACGGTTATGTCATCTATCACAATGTCACAGTAGTTAAAATATGGGAAAATCAGAGTCCTAACTAAAATAACTTTCATGTCAATAGGTAAATAAGGAGCAAATCGTTTAGGACTGTGAATTCCAGAAAACACTGTTACAAGTCTCAACAATCTGATCCTTCCAACCCAAACTCCTGTTTATCAACAGTCCTAAATTCTTCATTTTATCACTGTAATCAAGATAGTGGTCCATTATCTTCAACTTAGGGGCAGTTGTCAAGTCAATTTTAGGTATAAGTCTAGAAGATCCAATAACGATAATCTGAGTCTTGCTTTCGTTAAGTTTTAAACCATGTCTGTGAGCCCAAGAAATAATAGAAGTAATGTCGATATTAGTATCATTTACAGTATTTTGAAAGTTGGAAATGGGAAAGTGTTGATAAATCTGTAGATCGTCGGCGTATAAGTGGCAATGTGAGTGTTTTATGACAGTAGTTACATCGTTAATGTACAGTGAAAACAGCAATTGACCTAAAACAGAGCCCTGAGGCACCCCTCGGGTGACAGGCCTCCAGCAGGACTCATCGTTGTACGTCTTCACACACTGACGGTGATTCGACAAATAAGACTCAACCCAACCGACGCAACTCTCCGAGAAACCAACAGCCTTGAGTTTAAAAAGAAGGAGTGGATGATATACGCAATCAAATGCCTTTGAGAAATCAAAGAGTGTTAAAACAGTTCCCTGTCTTTTATCCATTGCAGATCGAATGTCCTCGGTTATTTTGAGAAGGGCACTTGTGGTGCTGTGCTGAGGTCGGAAGCCAGATTGAATATTTGACAGTAAATTGTTATGTTCAATGTAAGAGGACATTTGATTATGGCAATTCTTTCAAGGTTTTTAGACAGGGCGGGAAGAATACTGATGATGAAGTCTTGTTAAACATTTATAATAACCCCTAGTTTGTGGACAGAAAACATAATTAAATCTCTTTAGGTAAATAAAATGTACAAGAAAGGCTAATGTTATTGTGAGCAATTGGTAATTTGTGAAAAATGTTATTCAATCATAGCTTGAGTTATACAATATAAATTTAAAGAGCTTTTTGAGCCTGGGTAAGTGCAAGATATTATTTAAATACTAGTATTTGTTTCTTCTAAAAAAACTATATGTTTAAAACCATCACAAACAGCTAAACCTAGCTAAAATTAATTTGTAGTGGTAATAATATTCCCTTAAATATGTTTATATAGACAACACTCGCTTGTCAACTTGATACAAGGTGTTTTGACTCGCAACATAAATTGTAAGTGACACACTATTCTGTCGTACTATGTCGCACAACATAATTGTCTGAGTAACTTGCAAGAATGTTGTAGTCAGTGTACGGCCATGTAGGAAAGAGTCTCATAACATTTTGTTTACCCACGAGTCAAAACATTGCATCCAGTGTATGTCCAGCCATAAGCAAAACGTAAATAAGATGCACTGTAAGCTATATTTCTGAGAGGCAGAACCTAGATTTCTGAAATCTAACCTTCCAGGGGAAAAATTTATATTTACACAATGAGTTATTTTAATTCACTTTATATGGATTAAGGGTAATAAGCTATATATATTGATCTTACAGAAGATATATGTCCAACTCAACTTTATTTGATGAGCTGGTGGCTATCGCCAGTACAATGGAAGGATCTCGGTTTTCTCTTGGAGGTAATGCTCCTATAATGGCCCAGAGAATGAGTCAAGAAGGATGTGAAGTTCTATTAGCTGCTACATTAAGTCCAAGATTGAGGCATAGTATTTCATCACAGTTGAAAGGTGAGTCTGTTGCATTGTAGACCCACATATTTCTGTTAGCCTTGAAAGTAAATTAGATGCAAGATGAAGCTACTATATTAAGTTCTTATACATAGTGAGTAAAATAACTAATAATGTTTAGAAGAGATAATATTTGATAAGAAATCTATTCATTATTAAGACACCGATCCTCAAGACAAGGGAGAATATGAGGGGTGAACGAGTGTAGTCATTGTTACTAACTAAGGTCATTTGTTCCTCAGAAAGAGCTATTTATTAATAGCCCAATAGCCAGGGCACCTAAGAGACAAGGTGTACAACTTTACGTGAAATCTGAACCACGTAGTGTTGGTCTGATTTTCGGCTGACAAGTCTCTGAATGCTCAGTTCTCTCCCTACCCAACATCTGACCTTGACTACTATCCAACATGGACACCTCAGACTTCTCTAGTAGTGTCGGTATTAAGAGGACAGAGCAAAAACATGTCGCCTACAATCTCCTCAACACTTCGTCCCCAAGTATTTTACCCGGATTGTAGCACTGCGCCACAAGTGCCGATTATATTTTAAGACAGTAATTTCTGTGTAAGTTCAGTCCCATTATGCCAGTATACATTTTTATTCTGAAATAAGTAAATTTTGTTTTACAAAGTACAATGTTATACAATAGCAATAAATTCATTATTAGGAAAAATGCAGCTATTTATACCGTATTTAAAAATACATAATGTCCACCCATATATGGAGGGTAAACACATAAAGCAGACGTTGTCCATCCAACTACCTAACTCACATTGCTAACAGTTCCGACTTACCTACTAAATTTACATGGCTGATGGTGGGTGGGGGAATATTTACAATAACTATGAGGTAGTTTGAATTGTACAATGTGTGCAGTTGTGTACCAACTTATTTTCTTATGTACAAGCACTTTCTAGTGGCCTTCATTTTGTTTTCATCCTAATCCACTGTCAAGGCTAAATAGGCTCCTGTCCTGCAAGGTAACTTTTCATAGCTCTTATATTTTTTGTAACTTAGATAGATAGATAGATAGATAAGCATTTTATTCACAAAAAAAAAAAAAAAACAATAATTACAATGTAAAGATCATATAAACGGTGGAAATAGTTCCCCTCATGGGCACATGCCTGTGGGAGGAGAACGGGCCATACCAGCCAGACGTAAAATGAAATGAAAATGTTACTATTATGTAAACAAATAAAAAATTAATACGTATATAAATAAACTTATGTTTCATAACAATTATTACTTAAATTACAAAGAGACACTTTTATAAACTAAATTTCGTAACATTAGAAATTTAATAAATTTGTACAAAATCACCAATAAAAAATACTTTCTTCGAAGCCTTTCGCCAGCAAAGCTGGCATCATCAGGCAACAAATTTATATTTGGTTATAAACAAAACAATACAATAATAAATTGTTTTTTAATTAGCATAATACGTGTTGGTACATATACAGTACAAGTAAACGTCACACAACACAAATTTATTACAATATAAGCACAAAATGTACAAATAAATTACAATACAGGTACAAAATGCAAGAATATTATGGTGATCGATTTCGGTGAACCACGCTCACCTTCCTCAGACCAGAGGGATTCACAAAAGAATCAGATTTGTGATGCAAAAGAAAATTCAAAAATAATAAAATCAGTTTCATCTTCAAAACATTTAAATGTTTGGGAAACCTATTTTATTAACAAAACTCTTCATCTTTAATGAATAGTGAAAGTGGGCCTATTCAAAATTCTCGTTTATTATCATCACATTTTATACAAAATTATACACTCTTGTTCGAGACTGATTTCTACTGTAGGGGTGAGGGTGGGTTCGAGCCGTCACCCCTCGGGCAGTCAGTCTCGCGTAGCGCTTCACCCACTCTTGCAGTGTTGTAGCCTCGAGCTCATATTGATTCGATACACTTAGATTCGTTACATATAGATTAGATACATTTACAATTTATTTAGATCAGTTACATTTTACTTTATTCTCGTTTTGTCACAGTTTCAATAAGTTCAGACCATTAACTTCAATATCAATAAACTCAGTGATCACATCTCATTTTGTTGATTAATTAACTATTTTTACCCGTTTTCGAATTGGCTTACCGCGGCATACATACGCCGTAACAACTCTAATATATACAGTTGACTCTTGATAATCTGACAGTCACGGGACCAGTAGGGTGTCGGATTACCAAAAACGTCGGATTACCAAATGTACCTCCCATCATGACTGAATTCGATGTTTAAACTTAAAACAATAACAAATACGATAGTTTTAAGCAATAGGTATGTACAGTACTGTATTAACAAACCTATTTCATACTGTTTGTGAATATTTATGTGCATAAAATAAATACGTACTTTATTGACCAAAGGTCTAGGTTAAAAATAAAGTACAGTAATTAATGCAGATAATTTTAAGAAATTGACTAACTGTATTTACTACATTAAAAGTACAGGATTGTATGTATTATAGCAAAGTTTGTACTGTACTTACACACATATGAACAGATTGTAAAACAGTAGATAAACTAAACATGGAAAAAATCTGTCATTTTCTTCTGCTTCTTTGTACGCAAACCTTCGTTAATCGCTTTTTCTTGAATGTATTTCAAAACTAAAACGTTGTTGACGTCTAGGTCACGTTCCTCACACCAGCGAATCAAAGTGGCAGCAGACAAAGCTTCATCACAGCTGATCACGTATTTTTTCTCCGTCTCCACGGCCTCTTCAATTGTGTCGTTTTGTGTTATGATTTCTTGCAGAATCTCTTCATCTGTTTGTTCTGCACCCAGGTTATCGTCTAACACCCATCTTATTAGTTCTTCCGATAATTCTTGTTGGACGTTAGTTTGATTACAAAGTAAAATGGTTTCTTCCACTACACGATTTTTATCTTGGGTGTTGTTGTCATCTTCCCGTTGGTTTTCATCATCTTTATTTTGGAGGAGGGGGTTATGTGGCCAAACATTTTTCCAGGATTTTGTAAGTGTTGATGGCTGGACTTGTTGCCACGCAAAAGCTGCATTAAGAATAGCGTCCTTAATGTCAAACTTTTTCAACAGTGTTGTAATGTCTGCATTTGGTTGGCAAACAATATCCATAAGTAGGCGTTTTTTGTAATGCGCCTTTAGAGTTTTGATAACATTCTGATCCATTGGCTGAATTAGAGCAGTTGTATTTTTCGGTAAATACATGACCTCGATGTATCCATCGGCTGTTTTTGCTTTTAATTCTTCTGATTTTGGATGCCCAGGAGCATTATCTAATAATAAAAGAGCCTTTTTTTTTCAAATCAAATTCTCTTTATTTCACAAACATTAAGAATGGAAATTGCGTCATAGTAAATAAACATAAAAAGTTACAGTATAGAAGTACAATAGTCATAAAATTCTTCTAGGGTGTAGATTGGCCTATTCTGCAGCCATCTGTGTAGCTCTTTCTTCATTTTGCTCCCCTTTAACATCCTTAGAGACTGTGGCAGGTGGTTGTACAGCTTTTGTCCAATGTAAGATGCCTTCTTCTCAAAAAGTGCTGTTCTGTGGCATGGAAGGGCATAGTTAGATGCATGACGAGTGTTGTATGAGTGGAAATCCTGTCCTGTTTGCAACTTCAGGGTGAGTGTATGTAGTATCACAGATTCAATATACAGTCCTACAACAGTCAGGATGCCCAAATCTTTAAAAGATTCTCTACAGGAATTGCGTGGCTTAAGGTTTGCAAGTATACGAACTGCCTTCTTTTGCTGAGTAAGAACTCTTGTCATATTCCCAGTTGATGTTCCTCCCCAGACCACAATTCCATACCGCATATGGCTTTCCAACAGGGAGCTGTAAGCTGTTTTGGCTGCCTCTAGGTTGGCAAAACAGCTTATCTATTTCACTCTTCTAATTACATAAGTTGCTGTGTTAATTTTCTTAATGAGTGCATCTATGTGTGCTGACCACGAGAGTTTGGAATCTATAGTAACACCTAGAAGTTTAACTGTGTCACTTTGCATGATTTGATCATGTTTCTTTACCTGCTCTTTCTTTTTACTAAAATTTATTTGGATTGTCTTGTCAGGGTTTACTGCAAGGTCAGATGCTTGGCAATAGGAGATTGTTTTATCAAGAGCTGTATTATAATAATGGCAGATTATTAGCCTTTAAATGCTGTTTTACTTCTTTGACAAAATGATTATTATACCAGTCTAGGAAGATTTCTTGGGTCACCCACGCTCGACTTTAGTTCATATAAACCACTGGAAGAGTTTCAAGATTGGTGTTTTTAAACGCCCTAGGTTTCTTACTTTTACCTACAGCTAACAGTTTTAACTTATGACTCCCGGCACCATTTGAACACACCATCAAAGTGATCCTTTCTTTTAAAAGTTTCCTGCCGGCAATATTCTGTTCATCCCTTGTTACAAACGTTTTGGTTGGAAGTTGCCGCCAATTAAGGCCGGTTTCATCGGCATTGTAAACTTGTTCGGCAGTTAGGCCCAATTCAGTAATTTTTGTGTCTAGGCGCGTGATGAAGTTGTCAATATCTGTCTCATCGGCAGACAGTTTCTCTCCGCTCATCTGCAAAAACCGAATACCATGCCGTTTTTTAAAATTTTCAAACCAGCCATCGCTTGCTCGAAAATCGTAATTATTAGTTATTTCACGATAAAAGAACTTTGCTTTTTCTTTTAAAATAATCCCCAGAAATTGGGGCATTTCTGTTTCTTTCTTGTCGAAACCACGCATGAAGAGCTTCTTCAACTTGAGGAAATTCACTCATTTTAAACGTTTTTCTGTTTGAATTATCCTCGGCAGATTTTATACAGTTTTCAATTTTTCCCGATTTTTTACAATGTCATAAACTGTAGGAATCACTTGAGGAATCACTGCCAAACACTTGAGAAATCACAGTAGGGGTTTCGTCTCTGTCATATCTCTTAATGTTGTCCCACTTTTCTGAAATTGATAATGTTTTATGCTTACGTTTGGTTCCACTTGTGCTCGCCATCATATACCACACCAAATATACTGTACAGAACTCTTAACTACAGTATTTACACTTACATACAGTTACTTTGCACTTACATATACTTAAATACAATTACAGTTACATATTTACAATTACAATGCCACAGTACACAAAAACTGTTCAAATTTCACACACTAAATAAAAAGGAAGAAGCACTTGTACTGCACTATGCTACACGGAAATACAGATGCGTCAATCCTGTTGAGACAGGAAACGAAGGTTGTTGACCGCGTCGGACTACCGAGCGTGTCGGACTGTTAAGTGTCGGACTACCGCGAGTCAACTGTATATATATTATTAGTAATTTACCATGTTTACAATTTTATAATTTTTAAAATTATTTACATATGTTTTTCAAATTAATTATTGTATTGTTTTGTTTATAACCAAATATAAATTTGTGTTGCCTGATGATGCCAGCTTTGCTGGCGATGGCCTCGAAAAAAGTATTTTTTTTTTTTTGGTGATTTTGTAAAAATTTATTAACAACAAGGAATACCAATATCAACTCCATCTGAAATTTACAATTAGAAATTAAGTTTATAACTGTAGAACTACGCTGCTACAGTATGACACACTGTAAGGTATATATGTAAGGTGTAAAGATAAGGTCCTGCCACGTCTTTACATACCAAATAATAATTTTTTTGGCGTTTGTAACTTTTCATTTCATTGTGTGTTTATGTGCTTATGCCATTTTACTGTGCAATCGTCAGCTGAAATTATCTATTCGCACAGGTGCGATAATTAATTTTTTATTTCATCATGTAGTAGTTATTTATTTAAGTGTTATAATAAAACACTTTTATTTATTTTATTAATTGCCTTGGCTATTTATAAAATATAGCTCTTTCTGAGGAACAGTCGACCTTAGTTAGTAACAATGACTACCCTTGTTTATCTATACTCATCACACTCATTCGCCCATATCTTGACAATTGGCGTCTTACTAATGATTATTTTTTGTGTTATTATATTAACAAAATAGTGAGAAATGCATTTTCTTTTTGTTATTTATTTAGTTTTTCTGTCTTGATTTGTTGTTTAGTGTCAAATGCGTGTTTGTAAAGTGGAAAGGAAATTTGTTTATTATTGCAAAAGCTTATGCTTTTTGCATCTTTAAAGTAGTTACCGAAAAAAAACAGTATTTACTAAAATGACATACTTACTATTTATAGGTTTTATAGGCTTAACTTATTTGCAACAGCATAAACCATACATATTTTGCAAATGTATCCGCTTATTCAGTATTTATATATTACTTAAATTTCTTTAATGATTGTGCATTTTCATAAACTGCAACAAATGGAATGTCTTTTCAACAGAAGCTTTAGGAAACTGCAATCTCTATTAGGCTAATACCACACTTGCGATTATTTCCACTAAAGTTTAACGACATTTGTCACGCCAGAAATGCAACCAATAGATTCAAATTGAAGGTGCCACACTCAGTTGAAATTATCACTCAATGAAGCTTCCGCTCAACGACTTTCTCGATGAAATAGGCCTGGGCCTATTTTTACCACGATGATTGTCGTCTACCCTGCCACACTAGGCTTACATTCTTACATATGAGACGCCGACACAATGTTATGCGTATTTTAAGGAGAATATGAATGATGATATTAGGATGATTGTAGTCTGGTTACTAACTGTGTTACACTGTTCCTCAGAAGGGGCTGTTTTTGTCGCCAGACACCAACCAACCTGGTGTTCGGCCTTGTCTAGTTCTTGTTGCTAAAATTTTAAAGTGGACCATTTGGACAGTGAATCAATAATAATTGAGGTGGAGAAGTACCCCTGTCTCTACAATAAGAAATCTCAAGATTTACAAAGATCGTGTGATGAAAACTGAAGCATAGAAACTAGTTTGTGAATATGTTGTTGGAGCTGAAAAGTGGAACTCACTAGATCTAGCTGACCAAAATGCAATAGGTAAGATTATGTTTAGATTGTAATTTCTTATGGAAATTAGCCATAAGTGATTGGTCTGCTTAAATATAACATAATTGACTTTCTACCAAAATGGATCACATTTTTAGTCATGTAAAATTCACTATTGCAAGAATAATTTACATTTTGTTGAAATTACATTCTAAATTCCAATTGCAACATATTTTTTGGCATCAGGAAAAATATATTTATTGAAAATTTTGTTTAACTATTTAATATACATTACATTTTATTTAATTATTATTCATTTCCTAAAAATAACGACAAAAATAAGAAAGTGAATATTAATATTTAATGCTTTTAACAAGGACAAAATAAAGAAAAAATTTTTCAAATTGCAAATTGACACAGATATGTTTGTTTATAGTCAACAATAAATGATAATTTGCAAATATGATGTTTTAAGTATTGTATTATTCAAATAATGTATTTTAAATATCATATTTTTATTTCTGTAGAAGTACAGATAGTACTTCTACAGAAATAAAAAGTCAGTAACTATCAGTAAACTATCAGAAGTACAGATAGTTACTGTGTTGTATTGCTCATTAACTCCTTTTTAAATTTAAAACAATTTTTGTTAGTTTATTTTTAACAATTTAGTTCATCAATTTATGTTTAAATTAATTTAAATTTTTAACATCCAATTAAAAGTTTTTAAAATTATTTTCATTTTTATTATTTTACACTCCCATCTCAAGGCGTTGACGAGTAAATCTGGTAAAGCTTTGTGGGTGAAGATTAAATAAAATCAAACTATTTTACAGTGTAGGCATTACTTTTAATTGATCAAATCACATTCTATCCTACTTAATTATATTATCTATTGATTTCTACACTAATAAAACTTAAATCTACACAAATTTATAAACTGTTGAGATAATAATTAGAACGCCTTACTTCATCTCAGTTTGGTGTTGTAGAATCCGCGGTGACATATTTCCACACAAGTTTTAACTGTCTGTTAGTGATGAATGTTATTTAATATTCTGAGTGGATATCATAGTTACAGCACTGGGCCTACGAGGTTATGTCGGACCCTCATGGTTTTCTCAACGCACTGTG
The DNA here is from genome assembly GCA_035578905.1 of Stictocephala bisonia. Lineage (NCBI taxonomy): Eukaryota > Metazoa > Arthropoda > Insecta > Hemiptera > Membracidae > Stictocephala > Stictocephala bisonia. The sequence continues at coordinate 1,575,739 of JAQJVL010000023.1, forward strand.
CAGAAATAATTTGAACATTTGAATCTTAGTCAATTTTACTTCTTAAACTGTCGAGACATCGAACAATTTTGAATACACGTTGCGGTAATATGTAGAAGTGTTTGTTAGTAGGTACTTGAGACTACCAGTGGTCAGTCTTCACAAACACTCGACAAAGGAGATGGACTCAATACAGATCTGTAACACACAATTCACAACGAACTAGAACCGTTGTTAAGACTGATAACTAAACTGTAGTAATGAATAGTGATTAGTTTCAATGTACTGTACGGTAGCTTGCCGATAATAAATTAATAATCTAAAAAAGCATGGTCTTTAGTCTCCACACCACACTGCTCAAAGTAGGGTTGTTGTCGGTCGGCCATGTACTCGCAGACTGCCTGAAAGTCTGAATGTACGAGTCGCTCAAAATGGACCTGCCCTAGTGTGGGAAGTGTTTCATCAGCCATTATTTTTGACTTAATTGTTTTGTTTTTATAATTTCTATATTCAATTGATTAATTTGATAATTTAATTTTATAGCTAATTTACTATTAATCGCGGATCATTTTTATTCCAAATTAAATACAATTATAATTTTTTACAATTATTAAATTTAATTAATTTACTGTTATGACTCAGTTACATCTTCACAGATTAATTAGAGGCACAGGGAAATAATAACATAAACAGCAAGATATGTCGATAAACTTTAACAAAACAACAAAGAGGAAACATAACAACTTGTATTTCATAATACCTAGCTATCTTTGCCAACAACATAAGCACTTTGCCAAGGTACTGCCCCTTCCTCAGAGCAGAAGTAGTTACAAAATGTGTTTCTAATGTCACAACCAAGAATGTTACCTCTGAGCCCAACATTATCTATCGATCCAAAGAACAGGTTAAACTATCTTCAAATCAATAGCCATCATGCTGCCGCACAAATTTGTATAGCAGGGAACAAGTTATAGTAATACTTTCAGCCAAATTGATATTAACTTCTATAGGTCGGTGGAAAATTCGCCATTTGTTAGCAAGAATACCAAACCTACATTCTACTACACACCTTGCTCTACTCAGCCTATAATTAAATACTTTTCTAGGGAATGTGAGAGATTTCTTGGGTAAGGCCGCATCAAGTATTTATTAAGACCAAAGCCTTCATCGCCTATGAATACAAAAGGTACTTTCACACAATTTGGGTCATTTGGCAAAGGTTTGTCATCTGGAAATGATAAACTTCCATTATAAAGTCTTCTTCCAAAGTTAATTCCTTTCAAAATATTTGAGTTAAACTCAAGTCCATAACCTTCTACATCAATATATATCTAAATTAATAGTCAATGTTTGCAACTGCCAAAAGTACTAAAGAAAAAATTGTGACAAAAGAATTCACACCCACTATTCCATGGCTTTACTATACGTACTTGTTTACCGACCACAACACCTACGCAGTTAAGAAAGTTAGTTATTTTCTGGAAATTCAGAGCAATTTCTTTTAAATTCTCTTTTTTGGTACTGGAAAGTAGTCTAATAATAAGCAGTTACAGATTTTTGTACAGGTATCTTGAATTATGGAAGCAATTGTTGAGCGACCTAATAAAAACTCATAGTGAAGTGGTTTCATGGAGCCACCCATTCCAAGATACCTGTTAAAAAAATAAATTATAGTTTTGTGTTAAGGTTGATGTATACAACATAATACTTAAATAAATAGGCATCTCATACACATTTTATATTACTTCAAGAAATGAAATACAGAAAAGATGGAAACCATGCATGATGCTTATTGCCGCAGCCTAAGGGATATTAAAAAAAACAACAAGAGTGGAAGCACAACGTTCAATAAAAAATTTATGTGTACTATCAACAAATTTCTTTCCTACAAGATGCTATAGAATTTAGTCCGTAAGTAAAACTATCTTGTCTGCACTATGTACAACATCATACAATTCAAGTTAATTACAATATAAGTACCTACGATGTAGTAGAAATTATAAGGTGATCAAAATTTCAGTGAACCACGTTTACCAGACAGATTCACGAAAAAAACTCCTCCTTTTTTATGTGATTCCTGCAGTAATACCTCTGGTCTGATGATAGTAATTAATTTAAACTAGTTTACCGAAATTTAGCAGATATTGTACTACATTGTTCTTATTGGAATATACTTATGTTGAGTGACGTTCAATATTTTTACTAAACAATTGACTTTCTTTTTTATGTAGCCTGTCTGTTCTAAAAATAGTTTTTCACGCCCATGTTCAGTCACACATTTCATATGGAATTTGTGTTTATGGTGGAACATCAAATAAAAATTTAAATAAAATATTAATTGCTCAAAAAAAGCACTGATAACTATGCTAAAAATTAAAAAAGATGATTCAGTCAGACAATACTTCAAGGAGTTAAAAATCTTAACAGTTTACAGCCTATACATTTTGGAATGTGTTATGTTTGCCAGAAATAATGAAGCAAATTTAATACATCATAGTGACATCCACACATACAACACTAGAAACAAAAATAAGATAGTTTTGCCCCAACATAACTCTGAACTTTTCAGGAAAAAAACTTCCTATGCAGGTGCTTGGTTTTTAAGATTTATACCCAAAAATATTACTAATATACAGACCGTTAGTAAATTTAAATTAAAGTTAAAGGAATATTTATTTCAAAATGCTTTTTATTCACTAGAAGAGCTTTATGATCTAAATAATTGCATGTAGTACATACACTGTTTTTGTAAACAAGATGAATAGCACACTATAAATAGTACAAGGTACTGTTTAGTTGGTTACAGCATACTTTGAGTAACATGAAGATGTAATTTTATTTTAACTGTGTATTATACTTTACAAGGAGTATTTTAATGTATTAACTTGTATACAATTATTTGACACTATTTACTGTATATTATGTACAATTTAAATAAAGACGATTTGAATTGTATTGAATTGAATTGTATAACACGTATCATTAATTAATAATTAATCATTATTAAAAAATTGCTTTTCTACTCTGGAATAAGATCCAACTATAAATATTCTGCACTGTGTTTAGTTTCTTTATGATGTAAAAATGTTTTTTTCCTCATATATTTTACAAGAAGTTCTTTTTATTTCAGGACCTCAGGTAGTATTGAAGACATTACTGTGGATGATGAGGTGGAAAAACATAACGAAAATCGTGCACAATCAAATACCAAGCCTAGCGCTCGTAAACCAAAAAAAGAAATATCCAGAACTACTTTGAATGAGATTTAATAAGAATTTTGTCAAGTGCTAGTGCTTGTCAACCGAAGGACCCTGACGAACAATGTTTAACATCTCTTGTTCTATTTAAAAGAAATGTCTAGTGACGACAAACTATACTTTCAAATAAAAACATTAATACCAATTAAATCATACAAACAAAAGGCTAGTTATACCTCCACTACTCTTAGTCCCAACTTCAACAAGCACCATCCACATCAACCAGCCCACCAACACGTTCTGAGAATTTAGTTACAATTTTTCAGGAATTGATTTACAGGATAGTGAGTTAATTTTTCTTTCGAGCATATTTAAATTTACTACTTAAACTTGGAACATATTAATGTTAATTTAAATTTAGTTTATATTCAAGTTTTGTCAAGTTAGTGATATTTGTAATAAAAACTTACCTTAAACTGGATGCTAGTTTTTATTTGGCACCAACCACTCACGTAACTTATGAACTCGTAAGTTATTTTGATTTTTGACAAGAATAATCGAAAAGAAGATGCAGACATGCGGTAGCAATGAAAGAATTTATCAGGAAAATCAATTAGTTTGTTGTGTAACAACACGAACTTTCCTTTATCTAAACGATTCATAATGATTGGATGAATCCACTATTTTCTTTTACTGATACGTCTTATGCAACGATGAACCAAGCAAAATGCTACTACAGATAAATATTTAAGTTTGGAATGACAGCAAATTTCAAAATATGAATAAAAAAGGTGAATAGAGAGAACAGTGTGTTCCTAACTACTGATTTTAGTCATGAGTGTAGCACCCAATTAAGTCAATTTTCTTCACAGTGACACCGCCATAAAAATCACTACAAGTGTGGCATAGTTTAGCGACTATTCCAACCGCGATAATTACCGTGCAGAAATTATCGCAAGTGTAAAATTAGTCTTATAACTTTAACACTTCTTATACTGTACTTACAAAAATTAATCTGGATATTTACTTTTTTGATTAAATTATAAAATACAGTAAGGTATTTTTACACTACTAAGCATATAATTTTGTAATTATATTTTTAAAGATTTTTATGACAAATATTTAAAATTATTTAGCTGTGGTCACATACCTATCACATACCTATGAACATATGCTTGTATTTTTATTTTGATTTTAAAATAACCCAAGCAAAGTATGTATTTTTATAAACTAGATAACATTTGGCGTATATTAGCTATCTTGGAAATTTTAAATAGCATGTTTCCCCTTTTTACTACAAATTTTATTAGAAAATTTCATTTTAACATTACTTTGTTTAATGAGAAAGGTAAAAATATACTAATTATATTTTTCATATCAGAATGTTTTATTACTAAAAAACAATAAAATCGTTTGTAAATGTATTTTTTATCAAAACAGCTCACACGCTCCAAAACGGTTTGCCAATAAAGAGTACTTTGGTAGCCACTATTAGGTGTAATAACATGTGTATGACTTGTATTGTTATTAAAATGCTATTAATTTAATACTCATTTGATTTTTGAATGTTCTGTTTTTTTAACTTCTTTTTATTGTGTTTTTAACATAAAACTAGTTGCAAGTAACTGGTCAACAATCTTTGCATTCTGTGACAACTAACCCATGTGTTGTGTGTTACACTAACCAGTTGTGGGGGGTGAAGCGACCAGAGATGACATCCACCTGATCCTGGAGTACAAGGCAGGAGATACCTGGGGCCCCTTCACCGCCCCCAGAGCCAACAGGTACTGGAAAAAACAAAAAGAAAACTAGACTACTAGCGAAAACTGACACAAAATTGGTCTGCTAATTTTAACACTAACTAAAAGTAATCTGCGTAAATCGGTAATATCATATAGATAAATTAAATAATTGTTTGGTAAAATATTTAAACAAAGAGTTTAAAATCCTTAAAGTGGTTCAAGGTACAAAATGTACTTAAACCACTAAGTAAAATATTTTCCACTACTTTATTCTTAGTGATAACCACACAGATATTAAAATTTTTCATTCTAATACTAAACCAGTTCAGAAGCATGAAATTAGCCTTGATTGATAAAAAAATTCATAGCCATGGACTTCTAATCTCATTATCAGTTAGATTTATCATATTTCCCAACCACCAACAAACTCATTCATATGAACTGTCTTGTTAAGATTACATTGCACTTTGTGACAGCGGTCGGCCACCCAATCTCTGCAGTCAGTGGTTCTTTACCCATCAGAAAATGTGTTATTGAAAGTTTGTGGCTCATTTTGTAATGTGATTATTTTTAATGAACTCACTGCATCAGTTAAGTTTGCTTGTCTCTCCTATTTAACTAACAAATACTTGTGTTAAGGCTGTTGGTCAAACATTTTAAAAAATTGTTCAATTGCAATTACTTAATATCAGATATTAAACGCCTCCCAAGTAGTTCTTTCATTAAAATTATGTTTATAGTATAAATCCACCACCTTAAAGATGCGAATTTGGGCTTTCTTGTTACATACAGAATTAAGAAACTTCTCTCGATTATTCCCAAATTTTCAAAACAGACCCTCACAGGACTGGCCTTGCTCATCGGTTATTTTAAATTACGTAATTTTACTGCAAATTAGCAAATTTGATTTTAAATAATAAATGTTATATGTTTGTTTTTAATTTATTATGACAAGAAATACAGTGTCATGTTTGGCATTTTATGTGTTTTAATATCACACAATTTACAAAATTGATTAACTTTATATAAATTAGAATTATTTATTTGCCACAAGATATTCCATCACAAATACATAGGCACGTCAAGTTATATGCTATAAACTATAGCTAGTTTAGAAATCAAAATTAGCTAGAGTCCATCTTTCTTCCAAAAACTCTTTTAGTGAGTAAAAGGCATTGTTAATTAGGAATGAGCGTATAACTCTCTTGAAACTGCTGCGGTCATCAAGTCGTCTTATTTCTAAAGGTAATTTATTTAACAATTTACTACACTTTACTGCAGTGCTCCCATCACTCTTCTGTAATCTGTGTTTAGGCAAATCAATAAAATAGTTATATCTAGTGTTGTGATAATGAATATTGCTTCTTAAAATAATTTTATCGAGGCAGGCTCTATTATACAATAAAGATTAGTAGATATATAGAGAATAAAAGGTGAATATGTTTAATTTTTTAAAGAATCCTCCACAGTGATCAGTCCTCTTTAAACCTGAGATTATTCTAATAGCCTTTTTTGAAGCAAAAAGATTTCTTGTACATGGGGAGCACAGCCCCAGGCTATTAAGCCATAAGATATATGGGCATGGAAAAGCCCAAAATAAGCCAGACGGAGACCGTCTTACTCCAACTCACCACATAGGCGTTTTAAGGCAAATATACTCTAAGTTTATTTTTTAGTCCAATTAAATGATAAGACCAGCTTAGATCTGGGTCTAGGGAAATTCCCAAAAATTTTGGAGGGCCTAATTTTTCTTTTGTACCAAAAATAACTGTAAACGTTTTATCTTCATTTAAAATTAGTTCATTTGCAGTCATCCAATTTTGAACAAGATTTTGATTGCTTTTAGCGGTTGCCAATGCAAGACTGTGATTAATATGCCTATTTCTAATAGTGGTGTCGTCGACGTACAAGGGAACCTCCTCCGGTGTATTAGCACTAAGATCATTTACCATTATCATAAATAATAAAGGGCCAAGCACTGAACCCTGTGAAACACCATAGCTTACAGGCAAAAGCGATGAACTCATTTTATTTACAACTACATACTGAGATCTATTGATAAGGTAAGATTTTAAAAGCTGCAGAGCTGAATCTGTAACATGTAAGTGCTCTAATTTATGTATGAGTATATTGTGCGCAACACAATCAAAGGCCTTGCTGAGGTCACAAAAAGTGACCGTAGCAAAGGCCTAGCTCTCATAGCAACTAATAATCCCCTCGACCAACTTGATAAGAGCATGAGTTGTGGAAAGACCCTTTCTAAAGCCGAATTGAGAGTCACTTATAAGACTATTTCCTTCTAAATAAGACAAAAGTTGCTTGCTAATAAGGATCTCAATGATTTTAGAGAGCACAGGCACTAAAGAGATAGGCCTATAGTTTCCTAGGTTGTCTTTTTTGCCTTTTTTAAAGATAGGAAGGGCTCTTGTCACTTTCAAAATATCAGGAAATATTCCCTGAGCCAAACACTTATTAACTAACATGGTAAAAGGTTTTACAAAACTTGTAATGGTTTGCTTAACTAAATGATTAGAGATGCCAAAGTGGTCTTTACTCTTTTTGGAAGGAATATGTTTAACAACCTCAATGACACTTTCTTCAGTGACAGAATTGAAAAAGGATAAATTAACATTATCAGGTACATGGTGATTATTTAAAAACCTATTAACTCTGCTTAAATCTAACCCACTATTTACATTATTTTTAATTTTAACATCATTTGCAATATTTACAAAATACTTATTATTGTCATCTGGCGAAAATATATCTAATCCATCATTATTTTTGGACTTTGTTTTATTTTTATTTACTATTTTCCACAAAGCTTTTGTTTGGTTTCCAGAATTTTTAATATTTGAAGTATTATGTTTCTTAACAGATTCCCTAATTATACTGCGATACTCTGTCTTATATTTACAGTACTGGTTTTTAAGTAGGCTAGAACGTACATCATTATTACTTAAAGATTCAGATTTTGACAGTTCATAAAGTGAGTCTAGGTTTTCTTTCATTTTCTTTAGCTCACTGGTATACCATTCTGATTTAGTATGCCTAATATAATTTTTTTTTACTGTGCGAAGTAGTAGACCTATATTTCTTAAAAGACATAAAACTAAGGTTATAGTAATATTGTACAGTGTCTCAGAAGCATTTAAAATTATCATTTATATCATCATATAAAAAAAGACCTATCCATTTTTCTTTCAAAAGATAGTAATTAAATATTCTAATGTCTGATTTGTTTATTCTAATTACAGGTTGTAGGCAAGGTTTCATACTAAATTGACATTCATTTAAATTTCTAGGTTTACATTGGCTATGCTTAAAAGTAAAGATCTGACCTAAATGATCACTAACGTGACAGTTTTTGACCGATGCTGTATAATCATCATTTACTAAAGAAGTGAGCACATTGTCCAAACAGTTTTTTCCACGAGTAGGCTCAGTTATTGTCATTTTTAGGACGTACATACAGCACAGATTTATAAAACGTTCTGCGTTATTGTCAGGATTTATAAAATTTAAGTTAAAGTCTCCACAAATTATGGTATCTCTGTCAAGTCTATTTATTGAACACATTAGCTTTTCCATTATCTTGAAGAAAGTACCAATACTTCCATTTGGACTTCTATAAACTGTCACCAGAACAATTGGCCTAGACTTATCAATAAAAAATTCAATGCAGGCTATTTCACATTCTAATTGTATAGATAGATTATTAAAATCATGCAGTACCTTCAATTGTGTTGGTTCTAATCCGAAGTAAATAGCAACTCCACCATGTATTGAGTGCATGCGGCAGTAGCTAGCAACAAGTTTTAGATCAGAGATGATTGAATATTGTTTTATCTCATTTTCCCTCATCCAGTGTTCGGTTAAGCATAAGAAATCACAATTTAGCTCTATAGATAGATTCGTAATCAATCCTACTTCATTCGAGAGAGATTGCACGTTTTGGTGATAAATGACAATTAAGTTTTTATTTATGGTTGAATCAAGACTAGGATGATCATAATCATCCTATACTCAACTGGTTTATGTACTTTTACCCATATAATTTTATATTACAATTATATGAGTAAAATAAAATTATATTGTAAAAACCCGTATGTTATATTACAATCTAGTCGCTATGCACATGTACAGCGAGACACAGCACCCGCACACACAGGATCGTGTTTCAACGACTTCATGCAAATATACCACACCCATCCCATGGAAGGGGGAGGGGTCGAGTGTTTATGTGTGAGTACCTTACAGCCAGACGTACAGCTAGCGCGGGTAGCGGAATTCAGCTGTCCCTAATGCTGGCAGAAACGCCTTAAAATTGGACTTATTTAGTAAGCAAAAATAAAAAGTGAACTCTAAATCGATTCAAATTCAGTCCGATAACTTTAAAATTTGGGAAACTAGTTATTGTAATTCTAGATCTGCTTTTAAAGGCATGTACTTGATTTGAAAATTGAAAATGTGTAGTGAAGGAGATTTCAAAGTAGTAGTTATGTTCGTTTTTATAGCAGTTTACAAAATTCTTATTGCCACTTTGTGTTTTTGATTATTAAGTTTGTACCTTACCTCTTTTTCTTTCATTTAAAACTGGATTTTGATTTCATTGGCACCACTGAGTGAAGGCAATGTTTTTTGTATTGTTAACCCATAACCTTTAAATTATAGTGAGTGTGGATTTTAATTGTTCATGTCAGATTTGCATTAAAAAGTTACTAGTGTCAGAATGATAGGTTTCTCAATGTGTACACTTTTAGGGTGTCAGCCTATCACAGCTGTTCACCAAGGAAGTGAGAGGTTAGTTAGACCAAAATAAGGATTATTAGCAGCTGTCATACAATAATTCTTACATTTTTTGTTTTGTTTTATTTGTAATAAATAAGATTTAAATGTAATAAATAAATTGTAAACTCTAATAAATTGCAGATTTCATGATTTGAAGTAATAATTACTGTACTTAAAATTATTAGAACTATTTGCATTGATATAAATATATAAACACTGCTCAACACTCAAAGTGGAACACTTTCATTTTTAGTGATACAGTAGAAAGCCTATTTTCTGTCAGGGGTCGGGACCACGGCCGTGACGGATTGGAGAATAGACGGATTATAGAGAATTCACCCAAACACACTTTTATCACTGGAAACTTATTATTAGTGCTTATGCACGTTAAATTTAAATGCTGTATAGTACATATTGTTTAACAAAATGAGAATGAAAAGGTTAGAAAGAAAACATGTTTCAGAATGTATATACTGCACGCCATAACTACCCTTTAATTACAGTAGGCCTAGTTTTAATGTAAACCATAAGCTTGTACATTAATAAGCAGAAATATTAATTATCAACATTATTAAAATTAAACTGCAGTACAGAGTAACATATTAAAGCCTAGTTCCCACGGCTAATGTTTTCGCAACATAGGCCCGATGTAGGTACACGGGTAGTGTGTTCTTCTTTCTTGTTCTTGTTATTTCCATCCATAGGCCCTTAAGCATTGGATAGGTCAAAGTGCCAACTCTAGGTTAGCCACTATTTGGTTGGGGTGAGTTAAGGAAGTTGCAGGTTGGATTACAAATTTTTAGATGGTTTGCGAGGTCTTCCACAGAATAAAAACAGTGAGCTATTAGAAATGTTTTCAAATATGCTTTAAATTTTCTATTGTCAGTTATTTCGGAAACAAATTTTGGAAGTGATTGATAGAATTTAAGACCAGCATAAAGTGGTTTTTTTTTCAAAAACCGCCAGTCTATGGGTGATAGAAAATTTAGCCTTAAACCGGGTATCGTGAGTGTGATTTTTTTACAATAATCTGTTAGGTTTTGGGTTCTAATGTAGGTAACTAGTTCAAAAAAATATAGTGATGGAGCAGTTAAAATACCAAGTCTGGAGAAGTATCTCCCGCAATGTTCCCAAGGTGGAAGATCAAAAATTGTTCTAACAGCCTTTTTTTGCCAAATAAATATTTTATCCACAAGTGATTTGTATCCACCCCACAAGGCTATGGAATACATAATGTGAGATTCTAGTAGACTAAAATTAACTATTCTAGATACATTAATGCTACACAATTTATTTACTCTTCTTAACACAAACAACCCAGATGCCAATTTCTTTTCAATTTTTTCAATCTGGTCAATCCATGTTAAACCATCGTCCAACCTCACTCCGAGAAAATCAGTCGAGTCAGAAGGATCCAGCATATCCTCTCCAATAACAACACTTACTTTATCTACTTCGGTGGCTCTCTTCTTTTGGGCAGTATTTAAGCAGAGATACCCAGTTTTGTCTGTGTTTAATTTGAGTTTGTTGCTGGCAAAGAATTGTGCAAGGGTGTTAATTTTGACATTTGTTTCAATTTCCAAATTTTCCAGATTTTTGTTTTTTGTGAAAAGAGTGGTATCATCTGCAAAAATGAAGAGGTTCTGGTCCGAGACCATCTCTGCCATATCGTTTATATATATCAGGAACAGTATCGGGCCCAGAATTGAGCCTTGAGGAACGCCACTTTTGATTGATTGTTTTTCTGAGTGGAGTGTTGCCACGACTCGCCTGTGAATCATCAGGCAGGACCGTTCCAACGGCCCGTGACCTGTGTAGGCATCGCGGCTTAGGACTTCATCTTCAACTACATGCCTTTGTAGTGCCACCTCTTTCCCCATGTTGTACGAGACCTGTTCAGGCAGCCCCGGACGGTCTGTCCGTACGTCAGGCGTACTCAGGCGAGCTGTTCCAACGACCTGTTATCTGTTAGACGGCAGACGAGTCCTTACTGATGATAGGCCATCGGAACTAGGCTTATGTGGGCTAGACCATTGGGCTAGAGGGGGAATTGTCGTCTTCCAGACGGACAAGTCATACGGCAAACTGTCATATCGTGGCACGATGAACCCAGACACTGACGGATAACAGAACCTGGTGGAAAATAGGCTGACGGACAATAGGGTTTGCACTGTAATTCTCATACTTTTCCAGCTTGGTCTGTGGCTTCGTTCTTATTTTTTAGACCTTCCTCTTGAATGAGATAATTTTTAAAACAGCAAATACAAATAGTTTTTGTTGTTGTAAAGAATCAAGTACTTAGTGTATTTTTTTAGCAACTTTACTTAAAAGACAGTTCATAATACAATCAAATCAAAATCTCTTTATTTATATCTGTACATATATATATATATATATATATATATATATATATATATATATATATACAGGTAAATAGTGTCAGACATTAATACTAAACTTATGTAAGTAAAATAAAACTAAGTATAACTAAAGCCCATAAATGGTAAAAAACAACTACAGCTCACAAAACTCCTCAAGTGAATACACAGGATTATTAACCAAATATCCCTTTAATTTTTTTTCAAACTTTAAATTATTTTCAATTTTTGAAAGGCTGAGTGAAAGTTTACTAAAAAATTTAAGTCTCATGTAAGTTGTTTTTTTCTTAAAAAATTCTAACCGATGAGGTTCTAAATTAATATGATGTCTTGTATTGTAATGGTGAGTAACTATTTGTGTTGAATTTGAATTAACTGATCTAATGTACTTAATAGTTGAATATATGTACTGGCAAAAGACACTTAACACTCTCATATTTTTAAACTCTTCTTTGGCAGAATCTTTTGATTTCAGCCCAGCCATTATTCGAATTGCTTTTTTTTTAGTTTCAATATACTGTTCAAATTGCTTTTGGATGTGGCCCCATATATACTAATTCCATATGAAATATGTGAGTGAATTAGAGCAAAATAAATGGTTTTTAATGTTATTACGTTGCAAATTCTAGACATTCGGTAAAGTGCATAAATACCAGAGGAAACTTTATTCAGTACATGTTTTACGTGAATGTCCCAGCCTAAATATTCATCTATGTATTTTTTAATACAGACCTAAAAACTTTGTATTTTTTTCTTGAACCAAAATATTGTTGCATATCTTTATAGTTGGATTAAATCTAGTTTGAGATTGGCTTGTTGAAAATTCCACATAGTTTGTTTTCTTTGAATTAATTAGTAAATTTTTATTGCTGAAGAACTCTTCCATGACTGCAAGGTTAATAAATGAAGATATTTCCAGTGACTCTTTATTTTTTGTCTGACATAATTATATTAGTATCATCAACATACAGACAGACCACAGCCCGTTCACCCTGTACCACCTCAGGGAGACCTCTCACATAACATAGAAATAGGAGAGGCCCTAAGATGGACCCTTGAGGAACCCCATACCGGACTGTCTGCAATGAGGATGATATGTTTTCTATATAGTTAAACTTGTTTTGAAATTTATGCTCTATTTCTACATATTGTTTTCGTTTGTACAAGTATGATTTAAACCATGATAATTCTTTGCCTTCAATTCCAAGGCATTGTAAGTTCTGAATCAATTTGTTATGGGAAACACTGTTAAAAGCTCTTGTTAAATCTATAAATATTCCAAGTACTTTTTCACCTTTATCAATGGAACTAATAATTTTTTCGACAAATTCAATTCCTGCTGTAACAACTGACTTTCCTGGTCGGAAGCCATGTTGTTGGTCATCCAAAAGGTTATTTGATGTAAGGAAATCTAGTAATTGCTTATAAATTACACGTTCATAAAGCTTTGAGAAGGATGGGAGAACTGATACTGGGCGATAATTTAATAGTCTATTTACCTCCCCACTTTTGTAAATTGGCACAACTTTAGCGAGTTTCAATTTATCCGGAAAAATACCACTTATTAATGATGAATTAATTAAATGAACAAGTGGCTTCATTTGTGAGTTTTACTGTCTTTATCAAAGTCATGGGAATTTCATCCACTCCAGAAGATACTTTATTTTTTAATGTAGATAGTATTTTATCAAAATCTTTTTCAGTTATTTGGTCAAATTTGAACTTTTTAAATTGTGTATTTGTCCCTGTGCATTCACCCGTGGATCCTCCAGAAACAATATTGGGCATTACCAACTTATCTACATCATTCAATGTGTGTGTACTGTTGCCGTCAGTCTGTCGAGTAAAGGGTTTACACCTTTCACATACATCATAATGACATGACTCACAACTCAAGCAGGCCTTAAAACTTGACACCAGTTTCGGAGAATGGCTGGGTGTGGATGAACATCCTTCAGAGGTCTTCAGAGGAAGTTTTTCCTGAGTATCAGCAATAGTTTCATCTGGATGGAGCTGGTCAGCTCCGTGAATAGCGATTTCTTTTGTAGAACTGGCCATGTTTTTGCGTGACAGGACATATTCGGATTCATTTGATTGATTAGAAATATCAGAAAATGCTGCCCATGTTGTTGTTTCAGTGGCAAAAGTAAAGGTGGATATTCAGTTAGTGATTGGATGCTTAATTGTGGAGTGGATAAATAATTAAGCTCCAGTTTCATGTAGCTTCCCTAATTCTAATAGGGCATGTATTCACTTTGTCTTGAAATGTTGACTTAGTTTCTTTATCTTGAGGTTGCGTGCTTAAGCTGTCTTTAATAGCATCTTCAATCATCCTACAATACTTTTTCTTACCATTATGGTTTAAATGTAGGCTGTGTTTTGTGTGGTCGTTTCTGAAAAATTTAGTATTATTTATAAGTATTATCTTATCTGGCTTGTGCTTTGCTATTCTAGCCATACTTGAATTTCTCAACTTATTTACTTCTGTAATTTTCTTATTAAGCCATGGCTTATCGAAACGGTGAGGGATGCTTGGAACTATTACATTTGTATTTAAAGAATCTGCAATTATAGACACTTCCTGGTCTGATGCTTCTGTCTCTAACTTTACATCATTAGTTCCGCCAATAATCACTAAATAATCACTACTTGTAAATTTTGCAGTCAACTTTTTATGATCTTTAATGACTGCATTTATTTTAGAATTTGGTTTGAAAATACTCTTAACGCCAAAATCATGTCCAAGCTCATTTTGAAGAAGTGAGGCACATCCCCTACCATGACTGTCTGCAATTAATAATACATTATGTTTTTTAACTTCTACTTTAGTCTTCGGTTTTTCCTTGAGGGATTTTTTGTGTTGATAGATATTTAGAAGGTTAGAGGGTAAATTACCTGTCCAATCACTGTAAGAGATCTGATAATTCCTTGTCATCTTCCATATGGGCCAAGATTTCAAAAGAATTAGTCGTATGTACAGGGGTAAAATTGGAAGCTTTACCCAGATAATTGGGATGTTTATTCACTAGCGTTTTATTTTGAACTTTTTTCCAATGTTCCAATTTTTTTTGTTTCAGAAATCTTTTTTACTGCAAATACTGTTTCTTTATTTCTGTCATTAATGCTTGGTATCATTAATGTTAAAAGATCATTGTTAATGTTTGCAAGATTATTCAAGATGTAAGCCATTGTAGATCTCTTTATTATCAAATCCTTTTCATTTAAGGTGGTATTTTCTAGTACTTGAGAGCTTACTTCACCCTTAGGTAGCTGCCCATCACCACTTCAATAGCATAGATCATGTAAACACCACAGTCAAAGTTATTTATTTGCTGAGGTCCTTTAATTTGGTCTATACCGCATTCATTTTGAAGGACCCTCCCCTCCAAATATTTGAAAAAGTTTCCTGCAACTAATTGAGATGAAGTTCTATTGTAGTCCTCTATAGAGTCATAGTGCAAAAACTTCTTTTGAGATTTACAGTACACCAATAAGCTCCAGTGGGAGCCCCCAGCTTCTGTCAGGCTCAATGAATCATTGATTGGCATTATTAGTAGCTCTTTAGTTTTGATGTCTAAGGGGTCAAGAAACACATTTGAATCTGCCAGATTTTTAACAGCATGAACTATTAAGGGGTTTATGATTGTACAGGATTTTTCTTTAATAATTTTGGTGTTTAATAGGTTTATATATTTCTGCACTGTATCGTCAGTAAGCCAATTTGAGCCCAATAGTTCATTTGTACAAGATATATTTATATTGACATCTGTTTGGCATGCAACAGATTCAGTCAATTTAATAGGTTCAATTTTCTGGCAAGGCTGTAGGAGGTTATCTTTATTTTTGAATTTTATTTTACCTTTATCCGTTGTCATTATGGGTGAGATTGTTTTGAGAGCTTTACTGCGGTTTTTAGTCATAATTGTTGCAGCTGGGGTAGATCTGGGTTTATTTTGCTGATTTAAAGTCATATTATTGAGAATTATATATACATAAACAGACTTATTCAATGAACACAGTCAATATTCCAAAGTGTTTATATCTGCAAGATTAGATTCAATTATATTATTTTATTTTATTATTTTATTTCACTGTTGTATAATATCGACATCTAATATTGCTTTATATATGCAAAATGCTCTTAATTTGTCCAATATTATATTAGAACAGTTAAGTTGCTTTATTTATAATTAACAATCATTTAAATTACGGAGGTTTAATTTGCTACTGCTTCAAGAACAGCTGTTTATTATGTTGACCAATAGCAAGCTTGATATGTAGACAGAAACAGCTGTATAAACAAACAGCTGATTAAGACTGTGCAGAGAAATATTGAGTTTGAGCAGGTGGAGGTGGTATAAAATCCTCAACAGGAAATAACTGCTGTAGTCAGCAAGCAAATCAATTAATATAAAATATTATTTTTCAGTTGGCTTTATGCATCAATTTAGAATATGTGTATTTCTCAAATTACTATAAATTTGTTCTTTAATATAAAGAACAGTGTACTGCCTTTGTTTTATTTAGTTTTGGGCTATACAAAGTTTGTTACAAAACAATGTGGTACTTACAAGAATCACTTTGAGTAAGTAAAAAATTAAAATTAATCCATAGTCTATAGAAATAAAACAATACTTATCAGTTTACTTAGTAAAATATGAACTGAATTTAAATTTAAATATAAACTTGATACTTCTTATTAAGAGAATTCTTTTAATAATGTAAATATTTAAGCACATATAAATAAGAATACCACAACAACAAGTCTGGATAACCAATTAAATATACACTGTAGTAATAACTAAAAGTCCTATTGAAATCTTACAGAAAATTGCTGTCATATATCCTAGTGGATTTCAGTATTGAGTAGACCCTCCTCCTCTTCTTATTACTGTATGGTATTTTCTTGGCATAGGGTTTGTGAGATCCAGATCGGCTTCTTGAGGGATGCAACCCCATTCTCCGATAACAGCCCATGAAGCTCTTTAGAGTTGTCAGGGATAACAGCACGAACCCTGATTTGCCTCTTCAAACGATCTCAAAAGTTTTCTGTAGGATTAAGATTTGTGATAGTGCAGGCAACAACATGCGACATATTGCATGTTCATGAAAAAATTATTAATCACTCTTGAGCGATGTGGGGGAACCATTATCATCAATGTATGTGAATTCTTGTCAAATTTGTTGAGCCAATAGCATCACAATAAGCTGAAGAACCATGTCTATGTACATCTGACTGTTCATAGTGTTGTTACGAAACATCACCTACGGTAGTGGATAGAAATGAGAAATTCCTCCCCAAATTGAAATCAAACCACCTCATGCCCACTTCGTAGGTCATGTTAGCCTCATCATAGCGCTCCCCTGAGCGTCTCCCTCATACTCTATTTTGGTCATCTGAACTATGCAAACAAATTTAGGTTTCATCGGCAAACAGACACACGTTCCACTGGTCAGGTGTCCAATCGGCATGATCATGAGCCTCGTTGCAGTCGCCTTTGAAACCTTCTTCTAGCTCAAAGGACCATGCTTCCATTTACATATATAAATTTTCTTGACTGTGATTGGTTTGTCAGCGATATAAACACTGAACAAAATTGGATCATGTATAGATCCCTGTACCGTCCTTCAGCTGTCTAAAAGAGCTTTCCTCTCAATGGAGATAAACTTTTATTAGCCTGGCACTAAGAATTGACTCCAAAAGTTGCAAAATAAAGGGACTTGGAAGGAGGCAGTAAAACTTTAAACCTTTGCTCTATACTGTGTCATTAACAAAAGTATTATATGCTAGTGAGTGGTACACTTCTCATTGATTTGTAAATGTACCAATAAAGTTTCCCTAAAAGTTACCAATGCTTTTTTACTGCTGTGGGTAAAGTTTATGTATTCAAGTCTTAACCCATTTTTCTCTCCTGGCACTGTCTAAAGAGTGCAGCAGCAGATTTAGCTGTGTTGGAGTTTTTGTTAGCATTAAACTCTTTGTAAAGATCATTTGATTCCTCACACCATCCTGGTATATATATAGTACAACCTCGATTATCCGGCCTCGCTTTATCTGGCAGTCCGTGTCAACAATAACAATTTTATTTACAAAATAAAATTACAACTAATCGGAAACTCCTTTCAGTTTTGAAACGCAAATGTCATACACAAATGTTTTGATTTTGCATTTTGCAAATTGCAGGCGCTGTATTGACTAGTCACCCTCTCTCATAATTTAATAATGCGCCTGAAGATCCTAGGTGGCAATGTTGTTTATTTTTGTTCAGTATGGCTGGCTGGAAGAGTCCATTTCGCAAGTGGGGGAATTGGAACATATATATCTGTTGTATTGTAAAGCAGCGTCAAAGAAAGTTGGCGATCGTGATAAACATCCTTCATTTCACTACAATTGCTGCAGAGAGCGTTGTGTCACATGCAATTGTAGGCGCCCGCTTACGTGTGCTGTCTGTTATCAGTTACTAAACGTGTTTCTCCAATAAAACAAAGTTATTTATGTCTTTTGTTTTATCCAGCTTCACCTTCAGCACATTAGGCCGGATAACCGAGTTAGTACTGTACTTCTTTCTGTATCCTCTCGATATGCAAGCTTTAGCAATGGATAAGATGAAACCTGTGTAAGGATCATAATTTCTTATTGTAGGAGGGATGAAAATAAAGCCCAGTGTGCTTTATTAAAACTCCCATCTTGGGCTTGGAAGATATTGAATTATGGGAATTTGAATCTCCAATGAAACTAGTACTGGGCTATGTTAAGAGTGGGGAAAAGCATCAAGAACTTTTCTCCTAATTGGCTTTGGCCTTAATTATCGTTCACGTGAGCAGAAGCTTAGGTCGGGTGAGTTACCCCAACGAGCTGAATAAAAAATGGCTGAATGATCAGAATAATATTGTTTATTTCAGCCTAGTAAGTAAGCTTACTGCCATTCTGACGTCGGTGTTGTAGCCTCATTGGCTATGGAGACTGTTAAAGTATTCCACATAGAGGACAGAGTGTTAAAAAATTGGCAAAATCCTATCGTCAGGCCATTGGATGTTAGGAGGCTAATAAACATTAACTATAGTAGTTTAAGACACTTGAGTGCTTAGACAAATATATCACCATCAGAGTTCTTTTGGGTAACTGAAACATTGTCTATGTCTTGCTTTACTTAAGTTGTAATACCATGCACCTTATGGCCAATGTAATCAACCAGTTTGTATTCAGGAACATTGCCTCCCGAAATATTCATATTTTCATTATAATAACAAATCAAAATGAGTTTATCAAAGTAACATTCTTAGTACGAATGCATTAATTTTTCAACGTTTATCTTGCTAGTTTTATTTTAGAGTTGTGACATTGTTAACTTTATTTGTGGAATAGGTTCATAATCCATAATGATGACAACAACCCTTTGGTAAGCTCTCTAGAGGAGTTTCAACAGAATTTGAAGGAGTTTAACGCAGATCTCCTTGTGGTTAGTGGGTTACAGATGATGGACAACTACCCTTTTAAGCATGGTAAGTTCACGAAAATTGTACAACATTTTTGTTCAGTGATAGAATTTGAAAGTTAGATCCATCTGATCGCTTGCCTAGAAATGTAATGAGAAATAAAATAGTAAAAAAAAAAAAAAATTACTTTTACTTTTTTAAATATAGCTAAAATCTTGATAAAGAAAAAACAATTTAACTAAGGTGTTAACCCATTGGCCTACCTATTATTTCGGTACCATTTGGGACTAAAAAATCCTATTAAATGAGCATCTTCGTTTCATTGACGTCTTTATCTAAATCGTCGTCACTTTTGTCTAAATCGCGATCCATTTTGCTAGAAAATATAGAGTCAAAATTGTTTCTCCTAGCCAGGTTTCACTTACATAACTAAAATAAAACAACAATGTGATAACCTTTCATCTAAGTAACAACAATATCACACATCAAAACACGAGCAGCAATTGAACACAACCTACAACTACAACACGAACTTCGTTATTGTTTTCGTCAGGTGAGAAATAAACCAGGTCATATTAGTCAAATACGAATACATTACTGCTAATATAAACACTATACTGTTTTCGGAGAACGCTTAGTTATATTAATTGTTTACTCTAATCAAACCAAGGGCGAGCCGGTGGCCGAGTGGTCTAAGTCTAAGGCGTCAGGACTTTGAGCTTGGGTTAGAGATAGCGCTGGTTCGAATCCGGCTTAGACCGGAAGATTTATCAGTAATATTCACCTTCTACTGTACTGGTTCGCCCCCTTACTCTGTCTGATTAAGTTCCTCGTACAGATCAATAGTCTATGAGGAATGGGCAGAGTAAGGTAAAGAAGGTTGGCCTCTCCTTTACAAAAAAAAAAAACTTAGTTTTACTGCTGCGAAATGTTGTTTGAAAAATGTTCACGATTTTAAAATAGTTGATGCCTAGTTTTACCATATATTTTATTTTTATTGCAAAGTACAACATTTGACTAACAATTTTGTGCCCATTTTATTACAGTAACTTCAATGCCAAATTCATTACAGCAATAACAAAATGTTATGTCACCATCACGGAACAGTTCCGTGATGGCCGAAGTGGGCCATGCGACGTCACCACGGAATGGTTCCATGAAAGTAGGTCAATGGGTTAAGCTCTCCATGCAAGAACTTTGAAAATAAATTCATATATTTTTAGTTCTTTTTGTTAAGCTCTTACTTTTTTATTAATTTAAGAACCGAACAGCCCAATTTTTTAATTATTTTTAGAACCAAACAGCCCATACACCACCTATTAATTTTTTTCTGGAAGTTATTATGTGATAAGTATTAGGACCATTTCATTCAATAAATGTATTGGTTTTTTTTTTTTTTACTTATCAGATGCCAACATAACTGTGTGATTTTAAGGTGTAGGGAGTGTGGATGACTTTATAGTCTGGTTACTAACTGAGTTAGATTGTTCCTCAGAAATATTAATACCTACTTATTAATAGCCCAATAGTGGGGCAACTAAGGGACCTAAAAATTTACGTGGAATCTGAACCACGTGGTACTGGTCTGATTATCAGATAATTGACAAGCCTGATACTCAGTTCTCTCCCCTACACAATAATCTGGACACTGACTAGTACCAAATATGGACACCATGTCTGTATTATAAAGACCAAGTATATTGTCTTTTTAATACAACAAATTAATGATAATCATATACTATTTTATACTAATCCATATAATATATGATTATATGGATGAGAACCTATCCCCTGCAATCTCCACAACACTCTTACTACGTTGAAAGTATTGATTTTTACCAATCTAATAGAACTTTTCCCATAGTGTTTTTGTCACTTTTTTAAAAACAAACTGGTTTAAGCTTATATACACTTTTGGAAAGAATAGTTTTATTTTCTTATTTGTTGGATAAATACAAGGTTATTTAAGAAATAAAATAAACTGGTTAATAATTTTTGTTTGTGTTTTACATCTTGAATTACGTCACTAAACAACGCCAACATTGCAATCTGTGCATTGATGTCAGGATTATTTCTGTTGATGTAACTGATTGCACACAACACATCTTCTAACAGAAAATTGATTCTACCTGTAGTTGGATAATATACCGAATTCTGGATATTGGTGTTTGATTAAGCAAATGCATCTTCTTATAGAAAAAGACAGCCTTTCTTAAGTTTTTGGGTTTCTTCTTAGAGCTGAGCAACAGAATTCTTGACTTGAGATTGATCAATTCTCAAATCCAAAAAGTTGATTATAGTGATTCTTGGTACTGGAATCTGAATTGATTGTAAAATTCAATTCTAATTAGTATGTGTGGTTCCAGTTGCAGATTGTTTTTGATGAGTAATTTAAAAACATATCATTCAAAGACAAATACGTAAGAAAATTTTAAATTGTTACGATTTAAAAAATATAAAAAATCACTGTCAAAGGGCGGATCCATATCCAATAACATCCCCACACTCATATCCTTGTCACTTTTTCCACCCTCATCTCACACTGAGGATATGTCATCATCATCATCATCATCATATTCTATAACATTCTGTATATCGTCCGACCTCAAACGATTATTTTCTCCCATTTTAATATATATTTTTAAACACAAAGAAATAAAATTATATGATTTATTCAGTATTTTATTTCGAACAACCAATGATTGATACGAACACTGCAACAGCTCCTGTCACCTCCACTGACATATTTATAATAGATAAGGAGGGGACTAGACTACAAAAAATGATAAACAACTGATTAGAAAGAAGCTCAGGCATCACACAACAGATAGCAGCAAAATTATAACAATCAGAATGAAGAAAAATATTTACACAGATGTCCAAATAGATTATAAACATCGGGCACAATCAGACACAGCCGAGGGATAGGAAGTTCTCACCAGGGCCACTATGCATGGACAGCCGAGGTGACAGTCAGACATTTGCATTTTATTGCCAAGGCATAACAAGACATGGTGCGAGCCAATACGCAAGGACACCCGATGTGAGAGCTAGATAGCGAAATTGATTGTGAGTGCAAAGGGTTAATATCACGGCTGTCATAACAGACATTCACAGTGGTATTATTTTACAGATTTAAGTAAACCGGAGTGAGAATGTATGAAAGAGGGAGGAATGTGTAAGTAACCACCGTCAAGTGCTCTTTTATCTCATTATCAATGCTGATTCTTAATACAACAGTTTCTCAATCCTTGCCTATCTACTATGTTGAACTGTTATTTTTTTACACAGTTAAATTTTGTAGTTAGTTGTTTGAGATTGATTCATTTTAGGGGAACGCAGAAAAAGATTGTTAGCTATCAGAGAACAAATGGTATCTCAAGCCGCTCACACAAAAGTCCATTTTGAGATGGCATCATTCACTGAGACAGCGTTATTGGATCAACTGGTCGAACTAGTATTGCCCCATGCTAACTCTCTTGGCATGAATGAACAGGTACATTGTCTAAAGATTTTAACAGTAGACATTTCCTAAGACAATTTTTTATCAGCCCGATCAACAGATACATACCATCAGTTTGTGGTGGCATAATTTAGTATTTTTATCCAAAATATGTATACAGTGGAGTCTCGGTAATCCGAAATAATTTGGACCGAACCCCTTTTCGGATTAAACAGATTTTTTTAAAACACTTTTTAATAAAAATAACAAATTGATATGTCTAACATTGAGTACAGTACTTTAGTTTTGAACGCAATATAATATTATGATAATAAGTTGGAGATAATGAACCCTTTATAGAAAAAAACATTCATATGAGACGTACATTCAAACATAGTTTTTCAAAACAAAAAATTAAGTCTAGCAACATTGGTCCCGGGCCCAGCACTACTAGGCGCCGTTGCATTCACCAATTGTCACTAGGCCCACGTAATCAGCTGACGGAATATTTCTGGCATTTTCATGCAACTTGAGATAGCACTGTCCCTAATTCCTACTGTCAGTCGAGCTTTTGTGTTTATGTTTATATATCTCAGTTTTGTTGTAACCCATACAGACGCTGCGGCTGCGTCCAATCTCGTACTACGCTACGTAGAGCAACACCCCGAGTGGATAGGCATAGTGCGGCTACAGTTTATTTTGTAATTATTTGGAATCTGTATTTACTTAAAATTAATTATTTCTTATGTTATTGCTGGTCACAACTTGTGAAATGTGACCATTCTTATTTTCTTGCATTTATATATATATATATATGAAGAAGTGGTTCTTACAGTAACAAAAATTTTAATTTTCCAAAATATTTTGCCAATTTCTGTTTCGGATTAAGCAAATTTTCAGATTACCGAAGTTCAGATTAGCGGGACTCTACTTGATATGTGTGTTTAATGGTTATTGTGAACTTTCATGTTTGTGTCAATGTATGTTTTTGAACCTAGTGAAGACCGGTGCTAATCACCCAAGGATCTGATGATGGATTATTGAATCTGAAACACGTTATCCAATTGCTATTTGGAGATTTATTGACTGACGTAGTAGATTATTGTCTAACATCTTTCTGGGGTTAAAACGGCTAGATTTATTACATAATACATGATTGACCTATAAAAAGAAAAATCCAAGAGAGATTTTAAAAGCTTTCTTCATATCCCGTATCAGTCTCGTAAGTAGCCAGCCAAACTTCTGGAGGTGATTCTTGGATTAAAACAAACAGAAAATGTCATGTGTACGAATCGTCTATCTCGCACTGTTATCCGTATGCCTGACCATATGTGATTTTTACTAAAAGCCTACTATCTCTCTGAAGTTATTTGAAGTAAAATCATGAAAATTGGTATGACTGTTGATCTTTATAGTGTTCATATTTAAATTTCATTTTTTACAATAATTATTTTCAATTCGGTGGCCATTTAAAATGTTAAAGCTATATATTGTTATAACCTTAAATTTTAGTAAAAACCTGTTACATAAAAGTTTAAGAATTTGTTTCTACAAATAATGGTGTAAAAAGTATTAAAATCGAACAACTATTAGCTGAGAAATTGAAATTTGTATCTGATAATAACCAAATTCTTTGGCCAGAAAATCTTTTTTATTTGATACAAATATTAATTTCTCAGTTGATAGTTGTTCGATGTTAAAACTGTTTGCACCATTATTTTTAGAAATAACTTCCTCAACTTTTTTGTAATCAGCAATTTTTTATTAAAATTTAAGGTTATTAATATACAAGTATTTACTAAGATAGTTACTAAGAATGGCGTTAAAAATATCTTATTTATTTATGTATGTATATTTACATATATAAATAAATGGATCTCAACGCTTATCAAATTCAAATCAGTTCTTTATTAGTGACATAAGTTACATAAATGAGAGAATTCTCAGAGTAATGTATGGCATGTCACATATTTTGAATATAATCTTTCTACATTTAGCTGTACATCAGGATATATTGTTAATCTTAAAAACAAACTTAACCGTGGTTAAATTTTTTGAATGGACAATGTCTCCTATTTTAGTACATTAGGAGAGATAGGTCATCAACTAACATAGAAATAGTAATAAACAAATTCAATAGTCACGTGTGCACAAATGTTCTTTTAAGTGACAAATGTTCTATGACTTCTAAGTAAGTCTCACTCGCTCTACTCACCTGAAGAAAGTGCCAGTGGCACAGAATATTTGTACACATGTGACTATTGTATTTGTTTGCTACTACAGTGGTGTTAGTGGATTTGTATTCTAAGGTAAGTTTGCTGAGTCCTATCTCTTCTAATTTACTAATCCTAGTGGCCTTAAATAACGTAAACTGTTAGAAAATGTTGTATTCTAGCTTTTACAATATGAAGCTGTCCTTTATCACTTCTGGTAATTTGTTATACATTTTAATTCCCACATAACGAGGCTCATTTTCATAGTGTCAGTATACGAGGTACGTCCAGAAAGTAAGTTCCGTTTCCATTTATATCCGCTGCAGCGCTGTAATCGCAGTTCCGCACATGCGCGGCAGACGCTCTGTATCAAGGAGAAGAAACGTGCGCCATTTTGAGATCGCTGTCAGTCTCGTACGCTTTGTTGTGCTTGTTTAAAATGTCGGTGTTGATCGAAAATCCCGCCGCTTGTGAAATCAGATCTGTGATTCG
The DNA here is from genome assembly GCA_035578905.1 of Stictocephala bisonia. NCBI lineage: Eukaryota > Metazoa > Arthropoda > Insecta > Hemiptera > Membracidae > Stictocephala > Stictocephala bisonia. The sequence continues at coordinate 1,601,410 of JAQJVL010000023.1, forward strand.
TTTTCTGAATGCTAAGAAAGTGAAACCGATTGACATTTATCGGCAAATTTGCGAGGTTTACGGACAAAATGCGATGAGTGATTCAATGGTGAGAAGATGGGTCCGACAGTTTAATGAAGGACGTAATGAAGTGCATGATGAAGAATGAAGTGGGCGTCCATCTTTGATTACAGAAGAACTGGTTCACACAATTGATGAGAAGATCAAGGAAAACCGTAAGTTTACAATGAGTGCTCTCGCTATGGAATTCCCCCAAATCTCACGATCATTAATTCATGAAATTGTTACCGAAAAACTGAAATTTCGAAAACTTTGCTCACGTTGGGTACAGAAAATTCTTACTGAGCAACACAAAACACAACGGATGGGTAGTGCACTTCAGTTTTTGAACCGTTATGATGAAGGCGGTGAAGATTTTCTGTCACAGATAGTCACAGGAGATGAAACTTGGGTTTCTTATGACACCCCAGAAACTAAGCGGCAATCAATGGAATGGAGGCACACTTCATCTCCAGCAAAGGTTAAGCCGAAACAAATCTTGACACCTCGAAAAATCATGTGCTCAGTGTTTTGGGAAAGGAAAGGCATCTTACTGATTGATTTCTTACCGCGAGGTCAAACAATCAATGCAGAAGTTTACTGAGAGACAATGAGGAAATTGCGCCGCGCAATACAGAATAAGCGCTGAGGATTTCTGTCCAAAGGTGTTGTTTTTCTTCACGACAATGCACGACCACACACTGCAAATGTGACGAAAAACCTCATACAGGGATTTGGCTGGGACGTGTTTGACCATCCTCCGTACAGCCCTGACCTCGCTCCTAGTGACTTTCATCTGTTCTTACATCTGAAGTCTTTCCTTGGCGGTCAACACTTCAACGATGACGAAGAGCTGAAAGAAAATGTTTCCAAATGGTTGAAGACACAGGCGGCAACCTTCTATGAAGAAGGCATAGAAAAACTTGTGCCACGCTATGACAAATGCCTGCAAAATTTCGGCAGTTATGTAGAAAAGTAGTTTAAGAGTTGTAGATTTTAGTGCAATAAATATTTTTGCTGTATCTGTAGACAAATTATTTTTATTACCAAACGGAACTTACTTTCTGGACGTACCTCGTATGTTTGGGAAATCTAAGATAACCCTAGTCTCGTATTTATGATCTACACTATGTGTCAAAACAGTTCTTTGTTTTTATAGAAAAAAATTGATAGTTCAAATAATAATACTTTACAAATCTATAAAACAGTTTAAAAAAAAACTTTTCTTAGTACATACCCAGGTACTTTGTGATTTTTTTGTATTGACAATTAAACTTATCAATAAAGTGATTTTTTGATAAATATTAGTAATTATCCATTAAGAACATGACAGATTATCAGGTTTTTTTAAAATATTTTAATATGTTTTCTTATTTCATTAATTTTTTTCACAGGAGCTGGCAAATCTCATTAATATCTACCAGTTTGGAAATGTCAGTCTCATTACTGACTCTAACCCGAGAGTAGCAGCGGTTCTAGATGGAATGCGCCAACTGTTAAGGTTAACTGATTTTTCATGCTTATGTACTAAAACATTCTTTGTACAGATAAGAAATTCCTTGTTTGAATTGGATTAGAAGGAAATTTCTTGGTGAATAAATAATAATGGATGATGTAAAAACCAATATCAGGGTGGCCACTCAACCAGGGAAACCGAAAAACCACAGGTGTGTTCAAATTCACAACCCATTAGGGGTACCAACAGCTACATCCAAATTCACACCTCTGTCAATCCAGTTTGATCTGAGCGAGTCAAAATGTCCAAATTCACACCACCAGGCCAAACGGGAATATCAGCAAGTTTTTGGTTTTTACTGTACCTGGTGATGGCCTCAGTGGCTAAGGCTTCGGACTGCGGAGGGCAAGGTCCAAGGTTTGATTCTCCACTGAGCCAGCAGTCAGTACTTTATTTGTTAAATAAAGTTCACACACAGGCTTGCAAGCACATGTGAACGGGCGAGTTAAGTTTAAAAAAAACTAAACTATAAAAAAAACTATAATGTTTTGGGGGAGAAGTACTTTCAGCATCAGTCCTTCCATAATCTTTCATTGCAACCAGTTTTGAGGCCTTAGCAAACAATGTTTTTTTGCTATTACAAGTACCTTTTAAATAGTGTAAATTACAATATATATTTATGAAGGCTAAATACCGTGGCTGTATTTATTTAAAAAGTGGAATAGTTTGTTTATTTAAAAGAAAAGTTGTTAATGAGCTTTAAGGACAAAGTTTTCCCGATAAATTATTCTGTGCAGCCACAAGTACATATTTAAAGCAGTAATAAACTGTATTTAAACATATTTTACAGATGTTAACCAGAGAGAAACTAAAATTGTAATTATTAAAAAATTAATAAAATAAATAAGTTCAGTTTGTACGAGCTGCTTTTGTATGTTATAAATTAAATTATTAAGAACGTTTTCATTGTTTCTTTATAAATTAAATAACTAATAGAGAAATAACGCATTGATCAAATTCTAATCAGAATTCAAAACTTTTATTCCTTGATAAAAGAAAAGTATTATTTTTTTTTTATTAAGAATAGAAAATAAGCCACAAATTGCTGCAATACAATCTCACAGCATGTTAGACAGTGGCTACTTGCAGTTGTATGTGTACGATACTAACAAAATTAGAAAGGTTAATGACTTGAAGGAAAGTATTTCAAACAATCTTAAAGTACAAGCCAGAGAGCGTGAAACAAGTCAACACTTTAAGATTGTAGACTAACATTTTACACTCGATAGACATTTAGCTATTGCAATCTATAAATATTGAAAGAACATCACCCCATTATTAGTTCATCAGTATTCTCTATTAATCTTTTGCACTCCTACGTCTGCATATAGGAACGTCGTCCTAGTCTAAACGTCGAATATAGGACGTTCGAGTTTAGGCCAAAACTCCGACGTGCGATATATCAAACGTTTGCTAAATGTGCCAAAGACTCCCAACGCCCGAAATCAAAATAACCCTTTTGCTGGCTTTATAAACTTCCCATTTGCGCTCAAATTACGATAAAGTAAACTACGATAGTTATAGTTTAGCGTAGTAGTACATTATAGTCTACTCTATCAAATGTTTTTTATCAGCTGTTTTGGCACGTGAATTTTGACACTGTCACATTTTGTTTACACGGGAGCGTCAGTTGTTTACGCTACTCTTCCGATGTTTTGTTTTTGTTTCTAAGCGTATGTATGTTATGTTTTTTATGCAATTTATGTTTTTTTAAGTTTCTATAACATTTCATTTTATCAGCTGTTTGACAATTTTTATTATTTTATGACTTGACTTAGTGACTTAACCAATAAAAATGTTATAAATAAATATATATTTGCATTTTTTACATTTATTGTTATTGATTCATCATTTGGAGAAATGAAATAATAATGTGACAGGTGCTTCAGAAACAAAGGTGATCAGAGTACGTAATATAACATATATATGCTAAATTTATGATTTGTCAAGATTTCAATAATTGTTTACCATGGATTTATTTTTGAAGATAAATGTACAAAATTTTGCATATAAGTTTGTAATTATATAAGGAACATAATAATAACAATGGTTTATAATAGGTCAATGCAATTTTTTTAGTTAAAAGGGCTCAAAGTTAACTTTTACAAACATTTTTAGAAATAAACTTTAATAAAGTAAAATATATACTGTATATATGAATTGCTTTTTATTTTTATTTACATGTAGAATGAAACATGATTTTATTATGAAACCCTTACAAAATTGGCAAAATAAGCTTGGAGTTTTTGCTAGTACTTTTCTAACATGGACTGGAGTTTTTGACACCGACCAAACATTTTTGTCCAGAGTGCAAAGGGTTAATATTGAAAGAACATTGTCCCATTACTAGTTCATCAGCATTTTATATAAAAATTGAAAGAACACTGCTCCATTAGCATTCTTTATAACTATTGAAAGAACAATTGATCCATTACTAATTTGCAAACATAATAAGTGGCTTATACAAAAATTAATAATTTTACAGCATTATTAATATGATTGGCTCATTTATTGATTATTTTGTTTCAAGACTTGTAAAGTAATCTCAGTTTTAACTAACAATATTTAGTTAAATCAATCTATGTCTTTCATGATGTTTTTGTTGAATTTCAAGACATTGATTGTAATGATTTTGAAATAAATGTTCTACATCATATTTTAACTGATGTACCATTTTTTTCCCTAAAAGGCTAGTAATGGAAGCAGGTGCCAAGAAACAGGACAGGCGACAACTAACACGTATCCATGTTCACACACTGGCCTATCAAGCTATCTTAACTGTAGACTCCTCTATGTGGCCTCATTCCGATATTGCTGCGGCTAAAGCCTCTCTCACCGCATTCAGGCACGTTTGTGCCTCCTCACAGGTATATTTGGATTGATTGGGTAGTTTCTTATAAAAATTTTAAACTTATAGTCTGATCTTAGTAAAGGTTTTTACAATCCAGTACCTACGACTGTATTAGTACTGGAAACATCATTAATTGTCAAATCCATCGGCACTTTTTGGACACCCAAAACTATATAGTGTCCAAAAAGTTCTGGATTGGTTAAATATTTTTGCACAATTTTAAAATAGAGCTAAAACAATTGGTTACAAGAAGCTTTTTCTGTTAAAAAGTTGTAGTGGTTCAAACATTTTAAACTGCCACCATTTTGTAATGTATAAAGATTTTGAAGTGCGGTTTGTGGCATTCAAAAACATGAAAGCTTTTGAGCAATGGTTTGGGCATAAAAAGAATTAATAATAATGAAACCTGGCTGTTAGATTGCACTATTTATATCAATGATTTGATATATTGATGTAGATAATGCAAATACGTTTCGTAATTTGTTACAGGGTCAGATTTAGAAATATATTAATTTATCTAACTACAGTGTTGAAATAGCTGTCAATTTATATACAAGTAGTAGTAGATGGTGAAAAGCTCATAGTCAGTTTTTATATACTCACAAATTAAATACTAACTGTTTATTTTTCTTTAATTTGGTATTGTGACTCTTAATATTTATTATCATGTTTTATTTGTATTAAGATAGACGTAGAAAAAGCTCGGCTGATAATGGATGACAGCTTCAGAGTGAGCCGTGATAAATCTAACAGCCCAGATGTAGACGGAGGACAAGGGCGGATAGTCTTGGAACCTCATCGTCCAGTGTCTTGTTGGCAAGAAGGGCTTCTTCATCTCTGTGTGGCTCCTGTACTTGTCTGCAAGGTACACAAAATGCTTATTAGCTAAATTTTATATATTTGTACACATTCAGAGAATATGGCTAATAGACATTGAATACACCGTATATTAGTGCAACACTAGTTACATGTGTTTGCTTCTTCATCTCTGTGTGGCTCCTGTACTTGTCTGCAAGGTACACAAAATGCTTATTAGCTAAATTTTATATATTTGTACACATTCAGAGAATATGGCTAATGGACATTGAATACACCGTATATTAGTGCAACACTAGTTACATGATTGTGTTTGCTTCTTCAGCTACTTCTTACTTTTTATCCTTCAGTTCTCTAACAGCACTTTCATCAATTTACATCTATTCTCTTCACTCTTCACTTCCCCTTCAATGCACTTCAGTATAATAATATGCACATGGCTTAATATCCCATGAAATATCATCTAATGTAATAAACAAAGGCCAGTGAATCTTGTAATCTAGCGTGCTTGTTTCCTCACTCACTGTGTTATAGACTACCAGTCCTGACCTTACGCCAGTACATGGATGAAACATTTAAACTTAATGAGCTACGGTATCTTAGTCATTTGACCTAAACAATATATTGCAATGAAAACTAGTTATATAAGCCTAACTCTTTTGATACATCCAAATTTAATGCTCATATAGTTCTCATAAAAGTCTTGTTTATATTATGGATTGGTAATCATATGATAAAAATAAATGGTTCATTGTTATGCAATACATTCTTCAAATGTATTGCTGTTACAAATTACTTTTATATTTGTTTAAATTAAAGTATGCTATGATTGCAGGTGTCGGTACAAACTGCGGGAGGTGGTGACAATATTTCTGCAGCAGCACTTACAATGCAGATTTGACCTCCAAATTCTCCAAATCCACTATACCACATTCAACAATATCTTGACACCTACAAAATTATACTCATTTAAATACATAACCATAATCAAGAATAACTATTTATTTTTATGGAAAAAAATCTAGATATATAAATAGTGTTTAATAATTTGATATTGAGTGACTTTTTAAATTTTCATAAATTTGCTCATTATAAATTTTAAAGAAAAATTAAATGTTGTTCCAATAAAACTAGTTTTTTTTTACATACTTTAAGGCTTTAGATGATGATAATCCCATACCTATAACACAGGAATGTCTTTATTCTTAAGACATATATATGGGTATACATAAATAGTGTCAATACTAGTTAATTGTTTACTTAGTCTATCCCTAACAATATTGTGTCACAAATATATGGGGAAAAAAACTAAATTTTAAGCAGCAAAGTGAATAGTTACCCATTTTATAATAATTATGTTTGTACATAAATATAGTGAAATATTAATAACATTATAAAACCATTAGTCATGAGTATGCATGTTTATAGCTGATATTTAAAGCGTGATAAATTACAAAAGACGAATGAATATTTTATTGAAAAAAGTCCTCTATAAAGAAAGTGCCAATTCTGTCAAGTAAGTTGTCAAAAAAAGTCAACATTTCTTTATTTACAATTTTCATAGAGAAATGTATTTTCGTCAAAAACACAGTGATAAAATTACAAAATTTAAGTTAAATTGAGCAGTCTTGATGTCTGGAATGGTCATGTGTCCTATGTAGATATTCTTCCAGCGTGTAGAACGGCCTGGTCACCAGCCATCTGTTCAGTGCCATCTTCAGTTTCTTCCCATTCTGAGTTTTTATCTCGGCTGGCAGCAGGTTGTAAAGCTTTTGCGTCCCATGTATGACGGCTTCCTCTCATACAGTGATAGGTGGTGTGCTGGCAGGATGTAGTTGTCAGCATGTCGAGTGTTGTACTGGTGTACATCTGTTCCCCGAGGGAGTTCATTTCCATCGGCAAATATAATCACTTCCTGTATGTAGAGGGCCACAACTGTCAAGATGCGAAGATCCTTGAAGCCTTCACGACAGCTGTCCTTGGGTCCTAGGCCTTTATGAGTTTTTATTACTTTCTTCTGGATCAGGAGAAGTCTCTAGGTTAGTGACTGTAGTGCCTCCCCATATAGCAATGCTGTACCTCAGATGAGACTCAAAAAGGGCATAATAAGTTGTTTTTGCAATGCTTAAATCACTGATGTGGTAAATTCTTTTGATGACAAAGAGGCTGGTGTTTTGTTTCTTACAAAGGTCATCAACATGCTGAGTCCATGAAAGGGTTTCGTCAATTGTCACTCCAAGAAATTTTGCCTTGGATTGCATATCAACTTCTGGAAGAGCTGCAATTTCATCTCGTCTTCTACCGAATGTCAGTTATTTGGTCTTGGTCATATTGACTACTAGGTCATTTGAGTGGCAGTACTGGTACACCATATTTAGTGCTGTATATAAGTCAATTGCTAGTACTCCCAGTAAGCAGAAGAGTAGTATCGTCAGCATACATTAAAATCTCTCAGTAGGTATTTAGAAGATGAGGCATGTCATTAGTAAATAAAATAAACAATAAGTTGATAATGTTTTATTAAATTTTGATTTTATATGTGGTTTGGTAGTTTTTTATTTATAAAACTTAAGTCCTTTATAGACTGGATTTTTTTGTAAAATTCAAGGTTATGTGTTTGGGATATTTTATATCTGGAATGTCTAGTTTCGTATGGCTGAGTAACTTGATCCAAACCTTGTGCTGACTCTTGCAGTTACTGTAGCTGCAAGAATGTAAAGAGAAAAACTGAAGGAATTTGAAGTTGAGAAAACCCATTTTTGACAGTCTCTTTGTTTTATATTTAACATTATCCTAGCCACTTGCTTTTGTAGTTTTAACATTTTATTGAGATTAGCTTGTGCTGTTCCCCCATATAAACTTATTCCAAAATAAATATGGGAATGAATGAATGAAAAATATATAGGTTTTTTTTGTTAATCATTATTTACATTCTTCTTAAAGGAAAATGACCAGACGATACTTAGGGAGAATCTTATTCACATTGTCAGTCCAATCTATATCAATAATTAATCCTAGAAATGTGATGCTATCGATTTGGCCCAGTTCATAATTATCCAACAGGACTTTTAAAGTCGTAATAGTATTTGTATTTTGCCTAGTGAAAAAATGTATAAGCTGTGTTTTATTTTATAGTTCACTAACAAATTATTTTGGGTGAAATTCTGAATTAAATAGGAAATATTTAGAAAAGAAGATAATTCAAGTTGGTTTATGTTGTCTATTGTCACAAGAAGATTAGCATCATCTGTATAAACAGATTCAGTAAGGGAGCAATAAATTCACTGGTAGTTCTACCACATTGTTTTAATACAGTAAGAGGCACATCATCATGACGATAAGTATTAAGAGAATTAACAACAGAATATACACAGTATAATGTATTGTGTCATGGTCGTTGTTAGTTAAACCTTTTACAAGTAATATATATTCAAAAATATACTTACTAAAGTACACTATTAAAATTAATTTATGGGAAAAGTACTGTTTCAATGAATATCTTTACTGTAGGTTGAAATTTATTCTTCACGCTTTTCTCTGTTTTTATAAGATTCTGTCCAAATTTATTGTTGTTGTTGTTCTATTATGCTTATAAATCAAGAGATATAGGAGTTTAGAAAAGTAATACGGTATTGCCTTAAAACAACTATACTACAAACAAACAAAAATTAGGTACTAACAAATAAAAGGGGTACATATGTGGAAATATTACCTGTTTTAATTTATTAAGTATTCAAACTATTCACCCTCATAAGTTACCCAGTCTCAGGAGAGGAAGAAAAAAAACGAAGGAAACGGTTTACAAACCTAAAACGTCAAAGGCAACTAAGAGATGCTGCATCGAGGTATGTTACGAACACTTCGGATAGTAACAGGAAAGCTTTTTTTGACAATCACCGTTGTGAAGCACAGGTAGTAGCTAGTTGAATATAAAATTCTTAAAACATAATTCATTCTCAATAGTACAACAATTGTTAATTAGCATATTATATATTGGTAGCAATTACAACTAAATGAATGTCACCTAACTTAAGTTGCATATAATGTAACACAAATTTATAGTGTTAGGATCCAAATTAATGGTTCCAGGTAACTGGCACAAACTTTCTCCCTTTCCCTTTGTTATGTCAGTTGTTTAAAAAATGAAAATGTAAAAAAGATTGTTTAAAGAATGTAAAAAAACATCTAAATAAAATCATATGTTCAATTAATTACATTTCTAAGGAATGTACAAACGAAACATTTATTTTATTTAAATAATAGTATAGACAAAAATAATCCTCAAAAACAGCTGTTCAATTAATCACATAGCCAGATTTTATGTAAACAACCTTCAACAACTAGAATTGTGGCTACCAGCCTTCGGCCTCCAGGCCCAACTTAGTGGGGTGGTAATTAAAATAATTTTAATTGTATTTTGCATCTTTACTAAAAATTTAATCAAAATTGTAATAAAGCTTCAATAGATTGCATTTTAAAATGTTTTTGCCTGTACAAAAAAAATGTTATAATGAGAAAACTAGAGTTAGAGATATGCGGTCTTTACTAAAATATTTCAAATTACAATTTACATCTTTCCTGAAAATTCAATCAAAATCTCTAGAGCCAGTTTTGATAAAATTCCATTTTTGTGTGTTTTTTGCCCATACAAAATTTAAAAAAAATAAATTTCAAAAAAGTTAAAACATGATCTGCAGATATTGTTTAGATACACTTACATACAAAATGTCATAAAAATGTATCCAGCTGTTTGGTCTCCAGCAAACTGCACATACACACATACGGAGACACCAAAATTTTTTTCAGAAAAACTACTTTTTTAGGTTCAGGGATCCTACAATGGATATTTAGACCAACTTGTAAACATTTTTTTTTTTTGCTAACACAGGGGAGAATGTAAAAAGGGCATTGAGAATTGTATGTGAACTCATTTCATAAAACCTTTATTCACAAATACAGTAAAATCTCGATTATCTGCCCTAATGTGGCGAAGGTCAAGCCGGATAAAACAAGTCATAAATAACTGGGTTTATTGGAGAATCACGTTTATTAACTGATAACAGACAGTACACGTAAGCGGGGCACCTACAATTGCACATGATGCAACGTGCTCTGCAGCTATTATATTGTTGAAACGAAATGTAATGTTCCTTATTATATAATGAAAAAAATACAATACAATACGAAAGATATTTAAAAATACAAATGTGTTTTAATTAGGCTATCAATAATTCTAAGGTAAATGTTATGTAAATTATATATTTTTACTTAAATGTTAAATCTTATACTTACATTTAATTTTAACTCCAACTGAATAAAAAAATATGTGCAGTTATGTAACTGCAAATTATGTGTACTGTACGTAAAATGAACTGTTCCAGTTCCGAGTTCCCTCACTCGCGAAATGAACTTTTTCAGCCAGCCACGCTGAATAAAAGTAAACAACATTGCTAGCTCGAATCTTCAGGCGCATTATTAAATTATTAAATAGTAACAAGTGACCGCTTGTCGAGAGAGGGTAACTAGTTAGTACAGTGCCTGCAATTTTCAAAATGCAAAACTGAAACACTCATTTATGACATTTGCTTTTGAAAACTGAAAGGCGCTTCCAATTAATTTTAATTTTATCATGTAAATAATTTTTATTGCCATCTACTTGCCGAACCAGATGACATGGACTGCCGGATACTTGAGGTTGTACTGTAGTACATTACATGTACAAAGAATGCTGTCAATACAGGCTACTAAATGACAGAAAAAATACATATTTGTGTGTTGGTATACCCTTATAAAAATATGATACCCTTAATAATAATGATGTGATACATTTTTTTATGTAATATTGTTATATTGAAGGGGTCGGGGTAAAAGAGTGCCAACCATCATTTTTGTCTGACCTCCTGAGGCTATATGTCCTTTTTAAAGGACACTAAAATAACTTGAGTTGATTCCGTAGAGTTGATAAGAGTCTTGATGTCCTTTTAAAAGTACAAAATATGTTTGTTTCTTTAGTCCCAGCAGTTTTTACCCGTAACTCCAATTAAGTCCAATAATGTCCTTTTAAAAGGACACCAATTTTGGGAACATTAACAGGGAAAAAAGAATGTTTGTTTGTTTAGAAAGGTTAGCAGCCCTGTCTTTCTATCAGATTTGCTGTATTGAAAGTACACGGAGTTAAACTTGCTGCTACATAACCTACAAATTACTGGAGGATTATGTGTGTGTGTGTGAAGATGTCATAAAAGCCGAAAAGACTGCTTCAAAACCACTTTTGTAAGTATAAAACAGATGCTTTTTTAGCTGGATCTTATATATTTATACTAAATATAGTATAGTTGCTATAATATAACAGTATTATTATATAAATAATTATTATCAGTTATAATGGAGAAATGAACTAAGTTTTACTCCTTTTAAAAGGATACTGGGTCTCACTTAAGTAGAGTATGATTTTTTACATGTCCGTTTAACCCTAGGTTAGTGTGGTGAAAAATAGTAACATTATTAGTGTGGTGGGTCTCAGAGACCAAAAATCTAAAAACCCTATTAAAATTGTTTATATCAAAATTTAGAATAAACATACAATGTTTAATGCATTTTCATTGTTTTACATGGTTTTATAAACTTTTTTTGTGATTAAGAAACATACCCTAGGTTAGTGTGGTGAGTAATAGTAACATTATTAGTGTGGTGGGTGTCAGAGACTGAAAATCTAAAAACCCTATTAAAATTGTTTATATCAAAATGTTTATAAATACATTAGTATTTTTAGAATAAACATACAATGTTTAATGCATTTTCATTGTTTTTCATGGTTTTATAAACTTTTTTGTGATTAAGAACCTTCTTTACTCTGTAGGATTGAAACCATAACGTGTTTAGTGTGGTTGGGTGTCAGGGACCGAAACGGAAGTTGTGCACAGTTGCAGTCGTTAAAAAATAATGCCACTTCAAGGTCATGCAAAGGCTCCCCCTAGAGGAAGGTACTGGGAAGGGGAAGGGCGTATTCTTACCCGGCTGCAATATTTTCTTCTTAGAAGTACTAATTGGTCTCTCAGACCGCGCCACACTAACGTAGGGTTAAATGGACAGTGGGTCTTAACATAGTAAAATAATGTCAATGTTTTATCATTCCTCTTATTATCTAGTATAGTTATTATAATTTATATGTGAGGTCTAGACTTTATTTATATGATATATATTTACGTATATATTTCTTCTAGTTCGAGATGAAGACCTTACTAATAATGTCTTGGATGAAATGGATAGTAGTAATTTGGATGGCATGTCTGATGAAGACGATGATGTTGACACTATTGGGATGTTTGGCCAACATGACCTTAGTGATGATACAGATGATGATCCAATGGCTGACCCATTACAGTGGAACCCCAACTATCTGAATCACTGATTCAGAATGTAATATCCGAATTGCTTTCAGAATGTAATAAAATAAATCTTAAAATCTGTAGTTTTTCAATCTTGTTCTGAAAATAAGAAAAAAAAAAAAAAACTAAAAGCGTACAACAACAGAGTAGTGTTTTTGATCCTTAGAAAAATAAACCGTACATATATGTATCACAATAAATAACATATAATATGCCTCTATAAATACTGTTAACTTTAACACCGTCTTAAAATAACAAATCCAAATTCTGCCAGGAATCATAATGTGATGAGGATAATGTATTGTCTATTCACAGTATTGTCTTTCCCTCTGTCAAGCATATGCACGATCTGGCTGCCCAAAAACGGAGAAGACAGCCAAACATTTAGAGCATATTTAACCAAGATGTTTGGCAAGCAATATCATTCTTTTACAGGATGGTACGTAAATACACATAATAGTATACTGTAGCATGTAATTAAACTGTAATTAATTATATGATAAATGCCTTTCTCATTTAAAATATTGTTTTATATCCTATTTCAACATATGCATTTAATTACATGCAGTAATTTAATAAAATGGACTGCTTTTAGACAACAATCTGACTATCCGAATATGGTCTGGTCCCAATTGATTCAGATAATTGGATTTCTACTGTATTTGGAAAAATCAGTAACCATTCAGATACGACAGTGATAATTAAATGACTACAATCTCTCCAAAGTAAAAAAGGTAACAAGACAAAAATAACCATGGTAAGTAGGATTATCTTTACTCTATTTTAAATATGTTACATGCAACCTACCACAATACATACAGTACTTTTATAATGTGTAAATCTAAAGAAAATGTTTCTATTCCAGATTGCCGTTAGATCAAAGTTACGAAGAACCTCCCAAGAAAACGCCGGCTACTTCTTTTAAAAAGGAATACTCACTGCAACAAGAAACTGTTTCTTAAATGTCCAATCTTAATGTGAAGTTGTGATGTAAACTTCTATAGCTGTTTTTACTCACAGTTTTTATGTAACTTTAAGTAGCCAACAACAACTTTATATGTAAAATAAAACATTTTATTACATTTTAAATACTGTTTTAATCACCCATAGTATGAACTTGTAATTAATAAATTTAGTTTTCAAACACACCTACAGGTTTATATTGTAGTTTTTAGTATTTAAAACTAAATCAGTAAATTTTAATAACTACAGCACTAAACTGCATATACATATTTTTAAACTATCCATTTGAAACCCCGTTATTTAATAATAAAAATTATCATGTTTACAAAATTAAACATTTCAGTCTTTTATTTACATTTACAATTCCTAATGTAGTGTGTTTTTTTTTTTTTTTTTCTTTTCATGAACGTGGAATTCTAGTGGAGGCTGGTAAAACAGATGGAGAACAAGCAGTTCCAGGTGGTGCAGAAGAGGAAAGGGTATCTAGAATAATTGTAAAAGTGAATTTACACAAATGAGGTAGATCATGCCTCTCTATTATTCACTTGAAGAGTAGTGAGCTGAACACTATCAATAAAAAAAGTTGGATGATGTAAGACTTCCGAAGTACATCCCTAGTATGTACCATAACTACTACAACAGTCTACTTCCTGATAGAACCCGTGAAGGTGGAGACATTAATATAGAATAAGAGGAAAACGTTTTATTTTTTAATGAAATCAATTTTAGCTTTTGTAACAAAAAGTTTTAATGAATTTTATTATAAATAAACTTAATTCAAAACATAAGTGTGTTTATTTTTGGAAAGCAAAGTGCCAACCATCATTTTTTCATGTTTTATGATACATAATGGTATATTAAAAGAATCGCCTGAACTTAAGTGAAAGTCTAAGCTTATTTCGATGTATTAATACCTAACCTAAAAATTGACAAACTCTGGTTGTATTTCTTCATTTATGATTTATGGATTTAGTCAAAAGTTAAAACATCAAATATCTCAAAAGTATGAAAATGATGGTTGACACTCATTACCCCCACCCCTTCAATTGTGTGTCAACTGCTTTTATGAACTTACTTGTACTGTTAATTACTTTCTATTATGTTGCTAGTTATTACCTTTCTTGTTATGTTAACTTTGTTTTAATATTTATTAATTTTATTAAATAATTTATATTTTTTTGCCATCATAGTTTTGTTATATTGTCTATTCTTGCTTGTTTTGTTATGATAGTTTGTTACCCTTGTTAGTTATTAATTTTTTACATTGCCTTTGCTATTTAATGCTAGCCATATAAAATTATTCTTGCATGTAAATTGGTGTAATGCCGTTGGAATGTAAATAAATAAATAAATTTAAATTGTAAAATATTCTTTTATTGAATGTAAAGTAAACTATGGTAAATAATTTTTCAAGAACTTTTGAATTTTTTCTCTTTTTTTATTACTTCAGGTAAATAATTGTAAAATTTACTCACGGGGGAATTGAAACTTCTCTATTTCTTGTATTATAGTTAGTTATGGTTATCACCTATTAAAGGAAACTCATTGATTTTTTTTTTTTTTTCAGTGTACAATTACTTCATAAATAGGCCTATACATGCTATATACTGTCTTGATTCCAATATTTTTAAAGTGTTCTTTTACAGTGTCTCTTCACTTTAGATTTAGCAATATTCGAATGGCTATTTGTTTGTAAAACCAGAATTCTATCCAAATTTTTCTTTTTGGTTGCACCTTAGACACTAATGCTGAAATTAATATTTGTGTCAATAAGTCACACCTGCGGAAATCAGGAATGGAATTGAGTCTTGAAATCCTGACTAAATGCAACATCAACATACAGGGTGGGGTGGACTTCCTCTGCATCCAGCAAAGCATCAAGGGCAGGGTACACTGGAAGAGGGTCGAGCTGAAGATCAAATCAAGAAATACCCTTCGACATTCAATACATAATTGATGTGGGATAGCTGGTATATGTATCGTATGGTTTTTTTGGTCAGTTACCATTATATATATATATTTAAAATTATGTAAAAGCTGAGTTTTATAGTTGGACAAAAAGTCATTACACTATAATAAAAATTAAAAATAAACAACAAATGATCTCCTCTCACAAAGCTAAATCCAGTCCATCAAGTCATTCAAGACCTGCCTCACTGATTCTATTTGTGCTAGCTAATCCCTCCGTAAAACAGCGCAAGGGGCACTCTGAAACTATGTGATTCATTGTTTGCATAGACTCCCTGCAATCACATTACTGATCAGCTGTCGATTCCCAATTGTATTTCCAGTAGTTACATCTACCCACTCCAGGTCGGAACCGATTAAATAATGTCTACTTCCCTAGAGGGAGGTTCATGCTACCTACAGGTATTGACGATCGTTTTGACCATTAACACATTTCGTCTACTGATATGTAAACTCCACCAGCCAGTAGATGAGCTTAATGAGACATTTCCAAAGATATATATAGAGTTTCGATTCCAGGATCAGAAAAATGCAATTCTGTTGCACAGAAAGAAGATGGGACCGATTAGGACTACACCGCCAGAGGATTTGTTACTTGTGAGCTCAGAGCGATCTTTGCGAATGATAGTGAAATCAGATAAGCCCAGTTCGTGGTTAGAGCTATCTTCGTGAAGGTTAGTCTCAGTGAAAACTGAGATGTTATAAACACAAGCTGAAATAGACTCCTGAAGTTCATGCAGTTTGGTCCTCAAACCATTTACATTTTAGTAGCAAACAAGAAAAACATAACGCCTGTGTCGATTTAGTTTTTTGGAGGGTTCCCTTTAACTATCTTGGGAACACCATTCCGATGTTTAGTTGTGAGGTTATCTTCCTCTGCATTAGTGCGTCTTTTTAAGTTCTCTCTGAGGTTGCTAAAAAGTTGCCTCTCTCTGGGAGTTTTGTGTCTAGATACACTAATGCTTGATAAGTTCAGGTCCAGAATATCACTTTTTAAAGCCTTCTTAAAGCTGGACACATCCGCCACGTCCCTAAATACAATTTTCAAGGGTCCGGTCTGGGTCTTTTCGAGTTAGGTCTGTCCAAGCGATGTGTCTTAAAAGAGTGAGTCACATTAGCTGTACAGAACAATTTGATCATAACAGAGACCAAGTCGTTGTCATGTTTAATTCTGTAGGTTACAAATTTGCTTTTTACTTTTTGGAACACCATGAACATTGCAGAATCGGCGAATCCTATTAAACATTTCTTCCAGGACAAGTTCAACGCTCCTGGGTCATTTAATCGAAGTTTGCCGACTTCTTTTTCAATTGAGTCCATTCTATTTTCAAAATGCGAGGTTCAAGAGATGAAAGGGTGGAATTGTAGCAATATCGGTTTTAATTGAAGAAAAATCGGTTGCGAAATAATGTCAGCAAAAGCTTACATTTTACTCATTAATCAGATATACAGCAACATTTAATATTAACAAATAGCAACTGTTGGTTTGATCATGTACACAGAGATTTTATTGCACCTTTGTATTGTAATTATTCTTCTCATTTTTAGTAGGCCTGGTTGAGTGTCCTCATTTTACTGTATGTACCAAACGAATAAAAACACTGTTTTCTCTTACTAATTTATAATATTTCTAAAATTGTCATTTAATTTTAAATAGCTTGTTGTAATTATTGTTAACATTATAAATTTTTGTGTCTCAAGTACCTTCCTATACATTATTTTTCTCATTCTTTAGCTAATCAATTTATTTGTATCTGTATATTTTTTATTTAATGCTCTCATTAAAACAACTATTATATTGAATAGTTTGACACATCATACTAATGATTAAAAAAAATTGTTTGTGAATTTAAAAGTATCTAGTACTCATATCTGGTAATGTTCATTTTTAATAAATATTAATGTTTTATATTCTGTGTGGTCTTCCGTTTATATCTATCAATAAACAAACTAAGATAAGTTTCGTTCGTTGCCGTTTGGACATATTGTTGGCAGGCGCTATAGTCGCCATACTATGCGTCAGTATCGATTATTTGGCGGCGCGTATTTCTTCTTGCGACGAAATCATGCACCCGCGTTCATTCGAGCTTTGCCCGGTGAGTGCGCCACAGTGTGGGATGGAAATATGGCGGTCGGTAGTGTAGTGTGTCGTTCCAAGGTGCAATTTGTGGTTGATATTAACCGGGTATTTAATTTTTCATGCCTTCTGGGATCTGGAAAATTACTTGAGGTATGTCATACTGTCCTTACAAGGTTATTTATTCAGTTGTTAAGATAATTGGGCTCATGCAGTCATTTGTTGAATACTCTACGCTGAATGGCTGGGTTATTGGAATAGGAGGAGCTAACTTTGAATATTTGGCGGAATGTTTAATTTTAACATTACAAAATGCCTTGTAACAAGCTTTATAAAATATAACGTTTCTCATTATGAGCCCCATTTGGGTTGTCGTCTCAACCCTAGTTTTACTTCATTTTTGACAGCTCGTTATTTTATAGGTTAAGTGTCTGTTACAATTATTGTTTATTTTCATTCAACAAGTGTAGAGGCCCGCCTATTATTCTTATGTATTGTAAATGTTCTTTTCCATAAGGATAGTTCTTTCATCGCTTACCATCTTAAATGGATGAGTCAAAGTAAATAAAAGAAATACCATGTAATATATTAGCCTTCAACCTTAGGTCTGACCAGAATTTAAAAAAAATCAAAAGAGGAAACTTTAGTTATATCAGAATCCATTTCCATATCATTCTGAATGAGATAATTATCAGCTAATAAACACACTTTTTCTTGTTGTTCTCTCTATTAAAATACGTTATTTAAAAAAAAGTAAGTTTTTAGTACCGGTACATATGTATTGACATTTAATGTTTAAACTTGCAACAAGTTAGGATACCACTGTGTATAATCACTGATACATGTCATCTAAGTAAATAGGCTACAGTTAAAACAGCTAGGCCAATAACTAACTGTGGATTAATTGATTAATGTAACTTTCTGTAAATGGATAAGTTGAAAGTCAGATTTTTTTATTTAATCTCAAGATGACGATCATCAAGAGTTGAATTTTTCACTGTTGTCCATAAATTAAATGTTAAGTAGATTAATCTCTTGTATTTCAGCCTTTTCTGTGATTTTGTAATGACGAACTGGAGGATTAATTGTATACCAACTTGTACACTACAATCTTTCCCAGTAATAAAGAGTATTATTGAGTAAAAAATTAACAGAAAGAAATACGTTTATAAATTACTTATAGAATAAGAAAAAATAATGTACAGAGACTTAAAACACAAAAACGTGTAATGTCAACAGTAATTAAAACAAGCTATTAAATGAAATTAATTAAATGAAATATTTAAAAATATTATAAATTAGTAAGAGAAAACAGTGTGGTTTTATTCATTTTATTCATACACTAAAATAGGACACTCTATAAGCCTATTTAAAATTAGAAGTATGGACATCGAATGATTTTGATGAGAGTAGATGAGTGATTATAAGTACAAACTAAGGCCGACTATTCTTTAGAAAATGTCTTTAATTAATAGCCCAATGACAAATGAACAGCTGGTGGTAAACAGTGCACCCCTTTCAAATTTTTTTATGTTTCTAGCATATATATATGTACAGCATATATATGTATATACAGGGTGTAACAAAACTCTCTTCACAAACTTTAGGATATTGTTCCTTGGGTGAAATGAAGCAAAAAACATAATACAACAAGGTCTATCTCATTCCGTTTACTGTCTGTATATCAATATGTGTTTTTTACTATTTAAAATGTTTAAAACCAAATTACAAAAACTAATCGTTTTACGAAAAAATACCAAGATAGATAATTGTTAGTGCTTTTAATAAGAATTAAAACGACACCTTATTTTATTAAATGAAACTACAAACAAAAAAACTACAACGATTTTTTTGTTAAACTGTACAGCCTCACTTGCAGGTGTGGGAAAAAAAAATCTAGTGGTTTTATGAAAAAATACCAAGATAGGTAATTGATAGTGCTTTTAATAGGGATTAAAACGACGCCTTATTTGTGAAAATCAAATAATAAACAACAAATTTACTACGATAGTTGTATGACACTGTAAAGTTTAGAACGGACCCATAGAGCAACAATGGAATTCATTATTAATGGGCTGTCAGCTTATAATAACGTAGTAACACTATAAATGTAGTACTTTTTAAATATTTAAAATAAAACTACATTTTGACAGATTATAAAAATGAGTATTTATTATTCAACTATTAATAAAAGGATTACATTTTTTAACTTAATAAATCCCACATTACAGTAACTGCTCAAAGTTATGTCCAGCAGCTTCAAGTTATTCCACACGTGCAAGTGAGGCTGTACAGTTTTACAAAAAAATCGTTGTAGTTTTGTTGTTTATTGTTTCATTTAAAAAAATAAGGTGTCGTTTTAATTCTTATTAAAAGCACTAACAATTATCTCTTGGTATTTTTTCGTAAAACAATTAGTTTCTTTGTAATTTGGTTTTAAACATTTTAAATAGTAAATAACACATATTGATATACAGACAGTAAACGGAATGAGATGGACCATTTGTTGCATTATGTTTTTTGCTTCATTTCACCCAAGGAACAATATCCTAAAGTTTGTGTAGAGAGTTTTGTTACATCCGGTATATACATATATATATGTGTATATATATATACATACTTAGTTAATATCCATATAAGACAAGATAATAAGTTAGAAGGATTAAGTACTGTAGTCATTAAAAAAATTGACCTGTCCATAGTTCTGTGTTTCTGGTTCGAGCAGCACATAAATGGATTTCCCTCTCCATCAACAGTTGTACATTCATGTTAAAAAATTAACATCTCGGACACGGTACCTAGAAAATACTTCTACTTCTATGTGATTAGTAGATTTGGTAACCAGTAGTTAATAGAATAATCAAACCAGCTGATTTCACCCATGTGACTTTACAGCCTCATCATGATATCTACCGTGTTCTCAGGTAGAACAAAATCAGCTTGTTTTTGTTTTCTTTTAAAAATATGTTTTTATTATTTAATGATTGTTTACATTTTTCTCATGGATGTAACCAAATAAGTTATTGTAAAATCAAAATATTATTTATAGAAGAAGCACTATTATTTTAATTGTTATTTTTACTATATATCAATCTTTATTTCAGTTTTTTGTCTTTAATGTCAATAACACAAGCACAGTCGAGCAAACTATATAAACATAGCAGCCAACCTAAATAAGATTTTGAACAGACTGTGACAATAGACGTAGGAGAAGTGTGGTGGGGGACTTTCTCGCTTGCACTACCTCTCCTACTCGCCAAAAACGTGGGCCAGTCTGTACTTGATACTTGATGTCTTCATTGTTGACTGGATGAACCAGATAAGTTAGATTGCATCAAGTGTTCAGAAACTAGTTGTCAAATTGAATTTGTCAAAATTCTAAAACTATTTACACTATATAGAAAGTTCTGATGGCACCAGGGCTAAAATAGTAGCTCGTCTTCTAGCTCTTCAAGAGAGTAAATTAGTCTACTGGCTAGTCTACCCCACACGACTTAATTAAACATGCAGAAATTCAGACATGTCTTGTATTGAATGTATGGTATTTTAAGTCCATAATTTATTCAAAAAAAAACTTACTGTCGTGCACATATAACTTTTCTAAGTAATAAGGGTCATGGGCGAGGCTTTTTAATATCCAAACTTAAAAAGTTTGTAACTGAATAACTTATATGTTAAGGTACCTTTATTTTTAAAACCATTTTGGTTCAAATCCAGAGAATATGAACTCTTCAAGTTCTTATTGTGGTATTTCATCATTGTCATGTGCTTTACAGGATAATTATTACAGCTCAAAAATTGCTTTTCCTCAAAAAATTTTGTGAAAATTGAAAGAGCAGTTTTAACTAGGTCCAACAGAGACGAAGCCTTTGGACATTTCGCAAACAAATCTTTCTTTCAATAATAACTGTAGGCCTAATAAGTTATGGTGTTTAACAAGCTATCTGAACCTCGCAATTATGATTGTTGTCATTTAATGTTGGTTTTTTTTACAAAACAAGTATGCAAGTTAGTTAAGAGGATTTGTTGTATTTAGGTGCGTCGATGTGATTTTACTTTCATAAGTGCTTGCCAGCTTGCACCAAATTATGTTTTCATACCAATGCTTGATGCATTAATTAAATTTCTTTGGCAGTGATTCCGCGATGGTATAGCATTAGAATAAAATGTTATATGTGATAAAAGTCCACCGGAACAGTGATTTACAAGTGTGCATATACATGCATTAAAATCAAATATTGGTTAACTTATTGATAATTTCAGCTATGCTAGGCCATGTCTCATTGTATAAGATTTGATTCAGGTGATTTATTATTTAATAAATAAATAGAAAAACATAAAAATTAAATCATTAAATAGCCTAAATACTTATTACTAAGAACATATCTCATAAAAATTAATTGAGGTTTTGTTAAGGTACCAATTACTGATTAAGCTATCAGGAATAATTTTTTATTTTTGGGGTGTGTGGGTGGATGCATAATTCTCCCAATATGGTCTTATTATCAAACTTCATAATTGTGAAGAGTTTAGTGACTTCCTTTAGTGAAAAAACATACCTTTCTTTTATAATTAACATAATAATCTCAACAAATAATTTACGGTAATGTTTATATCACTTTCGTTAGTTAAATATTATTTCAATGTAATTTTAAATTCAAATGGATATCTTAAAAGTTTAATTATAAGCAATTGGCATTTACCATAAGTACTATCCAATTTTTTTGTCTGTTTAATTAACCTACCAATAATATTTATTACATTTTCTGGTGGACAGAATCAGATCTTGGAATAACAGTAATATACATACTCCATTGTAATATAAACATATTGTACAGTAGTAAAATAATCAAACAAAAATATTTAACATTTTAAATTCAATGAGATGAAAATATGGCTATTTTGTATCATTTTTTAGTCTGTCTATAAACCTGGACCTCTTGACACTGAAAACAAACAATAATTATAATAATAATCTATTTATTTAAATTGATGTAGGTTAATTTATTTTAAATAGTTAACAGGATATGTGATTGACAATCAAATGTTAAAAAAGATTATTATAAATGTACGATACTTATTTCTTGAAATTCATATTATAACTCCTAAGTGATTGTGGAGTCAGACGATAAGTTAATTGGTATCTATGAAATTCCTTATGTTCAAAAATTTTTGTTCTAAAAATATTCTGACTTTGATACATAACAAATGCTTCTGTCTAAATCCATCAACTAGTTTATTAACCGAGAAAAAAATCTATATGTTTATTGTAACTAAGAAAAACACAACCGTTTATTTGTACGGTGTTTACCACTATGTGAGATGATTGATCATATTACTTTTATAGTAGTATAACAAACCATTCATAATCACTCCAACAAATATTTGTAAGGCTATAGTATTGTATGTAAAAGAAAACTTCTTCAGTGTGGTAAGGCTGGCTACTGTGTTAATAATAACCAGCTTTTCTGTTTTATTTAATATAATAGTCCTTAGTCATAATTACTATATTCAGCCTTGAGGAAATACGGGAGGGACTGACAAGGTACTGGCCCTGCCACCCTCATGGCATACTAAAGGAACGGAAATAACAACTGATACACGCGGCCTCTGTTTCATCCTTCTCTGTGGTTACTCTAATTACCCTTGATCAATTTATTTCGACAAATCGTTAGTACTTTTTATTGAAAAGTTGGATATTTTAAATATAACTGCAGTGTCTTCTGATGGATTTTTTTCTTAACCATTTAAAAATACGAATGTAATTTTTTAGCATTGTCTTAACACTGTGAATCTGTTAATTACTGTGGTCAGTATTGACCAGTCCATACACGCGCAATGTTATTACAAATCATCAATTTTTGGTTTTTGAAAATTCGCCAGTAAAAAAAAATTAGCAAAGTTGGTTAAAGCCCAGCTCCATAATCTAAAGGTTCTCAGTTCGATCCCAATCATAGTTATACAAATTTTGAAAAGGATCAGCTGATAACCACCAGCTGTTCGCTTGTCATTGGGTGATTAATTAATGACACTTTCTAAGGAATGGTCGGCCTTAGTTTGTTACATTGACGATATTCGCTCATATACTCATTACACTCATTAGAATCCATATTCGTCCTTATCTTGACGATCGGCTTCCTAAGAATAAATTAAAGAAAAAAATATCCTACAGAAACGACGTATACTCGTTAGGGCCCACCCGCCTATCCTACGGAGACGGCGCATACTCGTAACATTTCTTACACCACTTAACTTGGAAATGAAATTAATCGAAAGTGAAAAGTAAAGCGCCCCTTCAAATCAGTGGAGAGAGAATTGTAGAAGCTTATGTGCTGAAAGTGATGCTTTTGTGTTCTCCCCTCAAACCCTGAATGCTCGGCAACTTTCAAATTGATGAAGGCCTCTTGGCCTTTGTAGCCATTGTGTTTATATATCGAGCTCAAATAATGATTTCTTTGCTGCAGTAAAATGATCATGGCATCAAGAAATATGCTGTTGGCCATTTATCACTGTAGGCAGTGATTTTATGAAAATGTTTGAAAGTGGCTTTTAAAAAGAAGTTGATGGATTATTTCGCATTTATAAATACGAAACATTTGAATCAAGTAATGTTGAGCAAATATTTATTTCCATACTCGTGGATTTATTTTTTGCGTATAAAATAGGTATCTAAATAATTAAACAAAAATGCGGATAAGATATCTAAACGTGGTGGTGGTCTAAAATTTGGAGGCCGAAGGAGTCAGTCGGTTTCCCATGGCTTAGCTCGATGGAGCAGCAATGGTACCGGTGCAAACTACATTGATTAGTTATGTATCGCGAGTGGTGCAGTTCTCGAAGATCACTTGTTCAAAGTCAGTTCTTAGACTTGAGGGTTGAACCAATCACTATCAAGAAAGACCCTTCGAAGTTACGGTCATAGGATGTTGTTTTCGAACTATCTACAATTGATTATTTGATATTTCACTATTTTATGGCATTTGTTTGAGTCTGAGTTGCATAAAAAAATATTCAGCAACCGAACAACCTCTCATTAAATAAACAACGGTGAGACTACGTGGGAAGTGATAAGTGAAGTCTGAGTCACATTTTTGGTAGAAGGTTATAAAATATGAATTATTATCAATTCAATGAACCTTTGAACTAAGATTAATGAAAAATAATGAAAAGAAAGTAGAAAACTGTTAGAAATATAGTTTAAGCCCACTCACCAAAGACGGTAAAAATATAATCAGCAGGTATGAAATACGGTTGCTGATTATATTTCAGAACTATGAGTTTGGTTCCTAAAAAGGGAAGACATATAGAAATAAAGTATTAATAATAGAATGAACGTGGTGGGATTTACATATGTTGGGGCTACGTGTTATAACGTGGTCACACGTAGCCACAGAACAGCTAGAAGACATCACCTACCGAGTGCCACAGAGGTCACGTTCTTATGGCAGCAGCGAACGCCTAAATGGCAGTTACTGATAGATCACAACTAATGTATGTCTTTATACATCGGTAGTATCAATTACTTCGTTTATCCTTTATAATTTGGGGGAGTTACGGTGGGACTGACTAGGTCCTGGCCCTGCCATCAGCTAGTCTATTGGACGCAACCTCTGGTTCTCTCTATTCTGTGCTCTGGAGCTTACTGCCGTAAATAACTTTCATTCGGATTAAGCTGATTTAATAAATGTTCCTCTCAAACGTAAACATCGGCTCTAATGTAACATCGTAGCAGTTGTAACTAAAATGGGTTGCATGTGAAGGGCATCGCAGTAAGTACGTCTTATTTAATTGTGAATACAACGTTAATTTTCAAACTAAATTAGCAAAATAATTTAAAATTGTTAAAAGTAGGTTATTTACGTTTACTTATGGAATACTATGTGTGATAAGTGCCCGCTGCCGCCTGGTGACAAACTCTTTTGAACAGTTTCCATCACTTTCACATACTCTGGTGACTGCGAGTGACCTCTTACAGGTCTTGAATGGCCTGTGATATGACTTGTGTATATATACTCTAGTAGTCAACAGATCGTTCAAGGCCTTACAGAGGAAACACGATGACATTCAGCCTCAAGAGTATGTAAAATTGATAGACAACTTTGTCAAAAGAGGTTTGCCACCAGGCTGCAGTGGGTTCTTTTATAATTAACACCAACTTAGCGTCCGCTCAATCGTTGCCATCGACGTGGACACTACTAGAGAAGTCTGGGGTATCCATGTTGGATGGTAGTCAACGATCAGATGTTGTGTAGGGAAGGGAACTGAGTGTCAGACTTGTCAGTTAGCTGAAAATCAGACGAACACTACGTGGTTCGGATTCCAAGTTAAACTGTAGGTCCCATACTTTTGTTGCTCTGGCTGTTGGGCTATTAATAAATGTTCCTTTCTGAGATAAGTCGAACTCAGATAGTAACAATGACTACACTCATCACACTCATTCGCTCATCATATTCGCCCATATCTCTACGATCGACGTCTTAGAAATAAATGAAATGAAGTATTTTACTTAAGATTGAAATAAAATTTTGTTCAAATCAAGTAAATATATATTTTTTTTATACAAAAGGAATTAATGAAAAGAGATGGAAGTGCAAGAATCGCTTCAAGAAAGAAATACTCACGGTAACTGTCGTGACTTTGAAGAACAAACACAATCCTAATCGCCCGTTTTTGAATTCTAAACAATATTCAAAATAAGCCGTAAGGAGCCGTTAGACAGTGTTTTGCAATTTTGTAATCGTCTTTTCTTTATGTAAGAAGTGGAGTGTCCTTAATTAACAGTTGAAAACAAATATTTTTTTTTTAATTTGACAAGTACAAGTAAAAATTCGCTTGATTATTGGATTCCACAACATTACACTTACACTTAATTTCTAACAAAATTACTGGAAAGGAAATAAAAAAAAAAAATTAATTTGAACCTATCTCATGCTAATTCCAATTGTTCGTAGTAGTTAGGCACAACAGGGCTGTATCGTGAACTACACGTAGGATACTCGTAAATTAAAGAACATTTCTCGTTAACAAGCGCTCTTGTGTTGTTCGTCCGAGACACAAGTGGACTGAGGATTTTATCTTACAAACGTCATCGACTGTAAGAGAATTGCGGAAAAGATAACATTCAGAGAATATTAATGTATCTGTGGATTCACACACCTCATTCGTTTTATGCTAGATCCTAGAAATAAACATTTTGAATAATATATTTATTTCTTTTCAAAATTATGCGTACCTTTTTTATATTCATTCGTATTTGGAATATAAAACAAGTTGCATTTTTTTTAGTACCGACCAGTTCAAACAAAACATTATCATTACAAAACATCATCATTACAAAATATTACCATTACAAAACATCATATGGGTCCTAAAGGCCCTGTTTTAAGACTTCTAAGTACATATAGTTCTGTAGTACAGATACTGTATTAAATAATACAGATTTTTTCGTAACACAAATTTTTACCGTGATATAATATTCGTACTAACGCCACTTCTTCTTACTCCTTCGACTCACATTGTTTAAGGGTGTTCGTTCGGGCGCTCAGTTTAGCGCTCTAAGCGATTTAGTTCTAGATTTTATCGCAACTGCTGCTAAGAGTAGTAAAGATCCTGAATTACTAACGAACAAGCAATGTATTCCCCTCCCCTCTCATAGCCCCCACTCGCCCCGCCACGCAAATTCAACAGAAGGACATAGCTCCCTCATTCATGGTGAACTCTAGCAATACATTTTATATATCGGTATATTGTTAGTCTACTTTTTTAGCCAAAGATTACTAAACAAATTTCAACTCAAAATTTGAACAAATGTCATTTAGAGAATAATACAGTAATAGGAACATTAAAAAATTTTTTTTATTAGGTTTACTATATAATAGGTTGGTAAGTACAGTACCTTTTGCCCACTATATTCTCAAAATGTTAATAAAATATATCACATGGTTTGTTCATAAGTTATGCACCAAAAAAGCCAAATTAGTCACTTTGGGCAGCCATATCTCCATAAAGATTTGTTAAAAGAATTTTTTCCCGTAACACATTTATTACTTACATGGATATTAAAAATTGTACTCGAAAAAAGTTCAAAAATGACTAAATTTGAACACTATTAATATCTCAAATAACGCAAAATATATTGACGTAAAATGTTTAATGGTAGCAAAAGGGGAAATGATTAAACATTCAATTAATCAAGTACTGTTATAATTGGTTTGTGTCCGTATTTATACATTTAAGTTCGTAAAATATTTTAAGTGTAACATACAAATTGCTATATTTATCAGATCCAAAACATGCTATTAACTAACTTATTCTTTACTCAAGTGGGTTTAGTTTTCCTTTAATTAAAAAAATGCAATTTTTATATTTTGAAAATGATCACGGGTTAAAATCCGGGTAGGTCCATTTAATAATTTTCAAAAGGGGTTTGGAATAGTTCCATAACAATTTTTTTGCACATTATGAACAAAATATTACTGGCGTAGAAAGAAAAAAGTGCAAAACAAAAATAAAATCCTATAAGTCCTGTATTGGAAACGGAAAATACGACATGAACTCTATCAAGGTGGCACTGAAGGAGTACTTGAGGTGTAATTTAGTTGGCTTTGACACCTTCAAGAGGCCTGTGCCTGTAGGTAGAGAGGCAGAGAGACATGTCTAATCTTTCGTTTCCCGTACTTACATGAGCCATTACTTTATTACCAATTGGGTGTTGTTGGCTGTCGCTTGACGGTTAAACGGAAACTACAACTGTTCTGTCGTTGATTTATTTCCATTACCTAATAAATACAAACTAAGGGATATCCCTATACGCTTCGCGTGCCAACCCGTCACTCGCTGAGCGTTGTAACTTTTACTGCAATGTGGTAGGTAAACTGTATCAAATACAATTATAATATGGTAATTACAAAGTAGCTTACTCACTCTGTACTTCAAACATATTTCAAAATTTCGATCATCTGTTTTTGTTTTAATAGCTAATTATCAATAAAATAATTCCATTTGATTACCACTGACACTTCAAGTGCCTGTGAGGCAGAGCGCTTACAGTTAGGTGCGAATAAAACATACGTATTATCTATGGGGAAAATAAGTAAGTTCCCAAAGTTTCATGACGACCGACTGAGAGGTGCAGTAATTATTAAAGGTCATACACACAGTGATACAGTCAGATGTGCATTCACTTTTTTATATAGGCCTACAGATCAAACACAACTTCCACTTATCTATATATATAAAAGGCAAAGCCCTCACTCACTCACTCATCACTAATTCTCCAACTTCCCATGTAGGTAGAGAGCTGAAATTTTGTACACTGTTTCTTTAGAACTTAAATAGGACAACTAAAGTATTTTCATCTTGATAAAGTACTCCTAAGGGGTATAAAGCACCCTTAAAAGATTGGTCCATAAGGATAACATTGGGTTGATTTAAGTAAATTAATAACAGCTGTTTTGTAAATAAATAAACATGTCTATTTTGAATGTTTGACATTATACTATTTAATATTTTACTATGAGTTTAATCTTCAGCTGTTAAACAAAAATAAATGAAATGAACACTCTTGAAATAGGCTAAATAGGTGGCAAAGCAATTAGTGTGAGTGAGATACTGTACCGAAATGTAATATTGTAATTTTACGTTATATAGTTAATATACCGATTTTTGTATTGAATAGTTACATGCCGAGGCCGAAGGGCGATGTGTAACGAGTGCAGCGAGCGTCGGGATTGGCACGTGAAGCGTGCAGGGATGTCCCCTAGTATACAATAAAACTTACTCTCTCAAGCAATACGAAAGTAAATCTATATTTATAAAAGAGGATGTTTGTATATTTGAAGTTTATGCGCTGCCAAACCATCCAACCGATCGCCATGAAACTTTAGGATGTTGTCCTGTATACTCCCGAGATGGTTTCTGTAAAGTTTGATGCAGATCCGTCCACAGGGTCCCGCCCCACGGGCTCCTAAAGATCCCATGTTATTCAAATGGAGAATCTGAATTGTTTACAAAAAACATATGACTGTGTGGTTTAATGTAGTTTCACATGCCATAAGCAGATTGAAGTTCTCACAACAACAGTTTATATTATAAACATCATTAACTACACTCAACAGCTGTAACGATTTCGTAAACATAATTATTTACATTATTTTTGTATACAGATCAAACAAAACTTGCCCTGAATACAATAAAACAACAGTTGTTACTTTTCGACTTAATAAAATCTCTCCCTGTTATTTGTATAACCAAAAAACTTACTTGGCGGGTTTCCCGTGTCCTTCAGGGCGAAAATGTTGAACAATAAAGACCTTATTGCACAACTACGAATTGGGGATACATTTGTTGACACCTCAATCGTTAAAATTGATAAAGAATGACGGGAGAAGTTGTGTTAGCAAAAACGTTTTCATGAAGTGTACATATAAGTATTACGACCTACAAGGTGGACTACTAGAAGGCATTTGAGTAAGACGGAGCTGGCTGACATTGTTGCCTTAAGTCGCCTGCCAAGGCAATGTGCCTGATCGTGTAATAGTTTAATCAAGCTTAAGTAGAATTCAGATTGCTTTTATTAATCAGGCGAAGTTGGCCAACAATGCGTTGTTTATTTTGTAATCTGACTATACGTAGTGTACATCCTAACATCCTAGTCTGTATTTAACTAAGTCACTTTAATAAGTACTTTACTTTATTCACATTGCACGCGTAATTGTTCAAAGTTACGCCATCTTGAGCTCTCTTGTATGGCGAGAAAAGGTCTGACTGCCCGATATAGAAATACTTATTATCTACCTTCAGCTCTTTGAGGGAAAATATTTTCGGAGCGGTGTTCCACAGGGCTCAACACGTCGGTGATACCTCACTTTCGTGACAGTGTCGAGTAGGATGGATCTAGGGATTAGAGTGCACGAGGAGTGAAGTGCTCTTCTCCGGTGGTTTTAACAAATAATTATATCTTAACAGTAATAAGGCAAAGATTTTGGATTACATAAAGTAGGCCTAACAAGATAAAATCCTAAACATCTCTTGTTGACAGTAAACAAGTCATACGGAGCGAGGCTGAGGCAATGACATTCTTGGATGTTTCAATTAGTATCAATCAGAAATTTCCCATCTTGTTGACAGCGTGTAAGCATATTAGTTCAGACATTTTCATTTTAAGTAAGATCTTAACTGTTTTTTTATGGTAACACACTCTTGGAAGCTTGTGAGATATTTATTTTTATCCCCTTTTGACAAACGCTCTTGCCCTTTGGGGGCACACCAACTAATACAATCTTTATATTTAAACTAAAAAAATCATTTAAAAACTCTTATTTGTAAGAAACTCATACAAGTCAATTTTTAAAACATCGGTATTTAGCTTTTCTACCTGTATATTTCACTACCATGATTGTTCGGATAACTCATCACACACGGGTATTCTTAAAACCTATTTAACCACTGGGATTATGATAATAATCATGCTACTCGTGTAAGATATTACTTTATTTTCTCAGGCGCTACCTTCAGTCTTATACCATGAAGTTCGACAGTTCGCATCTCGGAGACAGTTGAGCAAAAACAAGTTGGACCAAATAGTACTGTATTATCGTCGTGATTAGAGCGCGAAGGGTTTCTGAGTAAACTGTAGAAAAAGGAGATTCTGTATTATGTAATTTACCAGTGGTGTATTAACATTTTTCTTTTGTTTATAAAATTTACAATTTCGTTGATTTAGTTAAAATATAAAGTCTTCTTTTGACAAAGTAATATTTATAGTGTAAACTGTTTTCTTCTAGATAAATTTAATTAAGTCTAGTTTTAAATGTAAATTCAATGTGACGATTGTCAATGCATGTTCATGTTTTAATGACAATAAATGATTGAGTTTTGAGTATTGTTGTAGTTTTTGTCTAAACATTTGAGAGGCTGTAATAACTTGTGAAATTGTTCAAAATAAATTTACGTTTTTTTCGAAACAGATCATGACAACGTAAGCTAAATTAAAAGAGTTACAGAGTACTAATGAGAGTGTCAGTAACCTACAGGGGTGGTCTTGGTACGGGCGTCGGTACTCAATGATAAGAGGGCGTAAACATGGCACGACACCCCCGGCATGTGTGAACACATGACAGTACTGTCATCATGTGCAATGTGCATATGATCTATCCTCCGAGAGCAGCGCTGATGGCCGAACCAAATCACAGTGATTTTCTGTGTATTCGTGTGACAATTACAGCCGATGTTGTCGACCGTTCGTCATGTAATGTGGTATGGAGGTAGTTCGAACACAGGCGAGACTACTTACTGCATATATGTTTCTTCAAGTTTACTTCCAAATAAAAATAAATGGTTCCAAGTATTGGCACAAACTTTCCCCCATATGTAACAATAGAAAAATCAAAACTTTGAAAATTCCCAGTTTGATTCCCAAATATGTTTTTTTGCCATAACTAAAAAAACTAGTCAAGTTAGAGATATGCGGTTTTCACTAAAATATTTTAAATTGTAATTCACATCTTTTCTGAAAATTTAATTAACATCGTTAGAGCCGTATTTGAGAAAATTCCATTTTTGTATGTTTTTTGCCCAAAAATATAAAGAAAAACTAAATTTTCAAACAAATGAAAAAACGGTCTGGAAATATTGGCTAAATACACCTACATACCAAATTTCATAAAAATGTATCCATCCGTTTGCTCTCCAGCGAATTACACATACGGACAGACACCAATATCTTTTTTCGAAAAAAAAAACACTTTTTTGGTTTCAGGGGACCCTACAATGGATTTTTAGATCAAATTGGAAACATTTTTTTGGACGACCACAATACTTTCTCTATGCTAACGCATATGGGAGAAAGTAAAAAGTGGCCAAGGAAAGTGGCACACAGCAATTCTTGAGTAGGCATTACCTGCAGTACATTCATGACGTAGTGCTGCTTTAACGTGGATCAAGGCACAACATATAACAGCAACAAGAATCAACATTCGCCACTAGTGGCGCAGTGTTGTAACTCAGCTACTTGTGGTCAAAGTGTTGAGCAGATTGTAGGCGATATGAACTGTACAAGTGTGTGTGCGTTTGCTATTTATGTTTAATATATTCATTAATAATGTTATTCATTGAGTTATTATTAAATTGTTATTTGAATACTAAATACTGCACTGCCACCACCCGGCCTACTGTATTCCTAGTTGCCATGACAATTTTTAAACGGAACGATAAGTGCAGTTGTTCTGTATCTCACTTCCACTGCTAAGTAAATCTCTCTTGCACCAGTGTTTGCAGTTAGGCCGCTTTCGATGCAACTTCTGTATACTACCGTGTTTACTATAGGGATCGAACCACTGAGCACAGGAAGCGGTTTTTAAATTATCCAATTATTTTGAAACTAAGACGAAACCCTTATGATTCTCATTTCAAATATATTCCTTGCCACTCTTGTTCATCTGAGGCTGTTCGGTCTGGTAGGCTTGTAATTAGTTTCCGTACCCATGCAGCCACACATCCTATGACTTATTCCTTGCCACTCTTGTTCATCTGAGGCTGTTCGGTCTGGTAGGCTTGTAATTAGTTTCCGTACCCATGCAGCCACACATCCTATGACTTATTCCTTGCCACTCTTGTTCATCTGAGGCTGTTCGGTCTGGTAGGCTTGTAATTAGTTTCCGTACCCATGCAGCCACACATCCTATGACTTATTCCTTGCCACTCTTGTTCATCTGAGACTGTTCGGTCTAGTAGGCTTGTAATTAGTTTCCGTACCCATGCAGCCATACATCCTATGACTTATTCCTTGCCACTCTTGTTCATCTGAGACTGTTCGGTCTAGTAGGCTTGTAATTAGTTTCCGTACCCATGCAGCCATACATCCTATGACTTATTCCTTGCCACTCTTGTTCATCTGAGACTGTTCGGTCTAGTAGGCTTGTAATTAGTTTCCGTACCCATGCAGCCACACATCCTATGACTTATTCCTTGCCACTCTTGTTCATCTGAGACTGTTCGGTCTAGTAGGCTTGTAATTAGTTTCCGTACCCATGCAACCACACATCCTATGACTTATTCCTTGCCACTCTTGTTCATCTGAGACTGTTCGGTCTAGTAGGCTTGTAATTAGTTTCCGTACCCATGCAACCACACATCCTATGACTTATTCCTTGCCACTCTTGTTCATCTGAGGCTGTTCGGTCTAGTAGGCTTGTAATTAGTTTCCGTACCCATGCAGCCACACATCCTATGACTTATTCCTTGCCACTCTTGTTCATCTGAGACTGTTCGGTCTGGTAGGCTTGTAATTAGTTTCCGTACCCATGCAACCACACATCCTATGACTTATTCCTTGCCACTCTTGTTCATCTGAGGCTGTTCGGTCTAGTAGGCTTGTAATTAGTTTCCGTACCCATGCAGCCACACATCCTATGACTTATTCCTTGCCACTCTTGTTCATCTGAGACTGTTCGGTCTGGTAGGCTTGTAATTAGTTTCCGTACCCATGCAACCACACATCCTATGACTTATTCCTTGCCACTCTTGTTCATCTGAGACTGTTCGGTCT
The DNA here is from genome assembly GCA_035578905.1 of Stictocephala bisonia. Classification (NCBI taxonomy): domain Eukaryota; kingdom Metazoa; phylum Arthropoda; class Insecta; order Hemiptera; family Membracidae; genus Stictocephala; species Stictocephala bisonia. The sequence goes on from JAQJVL010000023.1 coordinate 1,635,574, forward strand.
GGTAGGCTTGTAATTAGTTTCCGTACCCATGCAGCCACACATCCTATGACTTATTCCTTGCCACTCTTGTTCATCTGAGACTGTTCGGTCTAGTAGGCTTGTAATTAGTTTCCGTACCCATGCAACCACACATCCTATGACTTATTCCTTGCCACTCTTGTTCATCTGAGGCTGTTCGGTCTGGTAGGCTTGTAATTAGTTTCCGTACCCATGCAACCACACATCCTATGACTTATTCCTTGCCACTCTTGTTCATCTGAGACTGTTCGGTCTGGTAGGCTTGTAATTAGTTTCCGTACCCATGCAGCCACACATCCTATGACTTATTCCTTGCCACTCTTGTTCATCTGAGACTGTTCGGTCTGGTAGGCTTGTAATTAGTTTCCGTACCCATGCAGCCACACATCCTATGACTTATTCCTTGCCACTCTTGTTCATCTGAGGCTGTTCGGTCTGGTAGGCTTGTAATTAGTTTCCGTACCCATGCAGCCACACATCCTATGACTTATTCCTTGCCACTCTTGTTCATCTGAGACTGTTCGGTCTGGTAGGCTTGTAATTAGTTTCCGTACCCATGCAGCCACACATCCTATGACTTATTCCTTGCCACTCTTGTTCATCTGAGACTGTTCGGTCTGGTAGGCTTGTAATTAGTTTCCGTACCCATGCAGCCACACATCCTATGACTTATTCCTTGCCACTCTTGTTCATCTGAGACTGTTCGGTCTAGTAGGCTTGTAATTAGTTTCCGTACCCATGCAGCCACACATCCTATGACTTATTCCTTGCCACTCTTGTTCATCTGAGGCTGTTCGGTCTGGTAGGCTTGTAATTAGTTTCCGTACCCATGCAGCCACACATCCTATGACTTATTCCTTGCCACTCTTGTTCATCTGAGGCTGTTCGGTCTAGTAGGCTTGTAATTAGTTTCCGTACCCATGCAGCCACACATCCTATGACTTATTCTATGCCACTCTTGTTCATCTGAGGCTGTTCGGTCTGGTAGGCTTGTAATTAGTTTCCGTACCCATGCAGCCACACATCCTATGACTTATTCCTTGCCACTCTTGTTCATCTGAGGCTGTTCGGTCTGGTAGGCTTGTAATTAGTTTCCGTACCCATGCAGCCACACATCCTATGACTTATTCCTTGCCACTCTTGTTCATCTGAGACTGTTCGGTCTGGTAGGCTTGTAATTAGTTTCCGTACCCATGCAGCCACACATCCTATGACTTATTCCTTGCCACTCTTGTTCATCTGAGGCTGTTCGGTCTGGTAGGCTTGTAATTAGTTTCCGTACCCATGCAGCCACACATCCTATGACTTATTCCTTGCCACTCTTGTTCATCTGAGGCTGTTCGGTCTGGTAGGCTTGTAATTAGTTTCCGTACCCATGCAGCCACACATCCTATGACTTATTCCTTGCCACTCTTGTTCATCTGAGACTGTTCGGTCTACTAGGCTTGTAATTAGTTTCCGTACCCATGCAGCCACACATCCTATGACTTATTCCTTGCCACTCTTGTTCATCTGAGGCTGTTCGGTCTGGTAGGCTTGTAATTAGTTTCCGTACCCATGCAGCCACACATCCTATGACTTATTCCTTGCCACTCTTGTTCATCTGAGGCTGTTCGGTCTGGTAGGCTTGTAATTAGTTTCCGTACCCATGCAGCCACACATCCTATGACTTATTCCTTGCCACTCTTGTTCATCTGAGGCTGTTCGGTCTGGTAGGCTTGTAATTAGTTTCCGTACCCATGCAGCCACACATCCTATGACTTAGCAGTTATATACAAAAGTTATCTTAACTACGTTTGCAAACTTTTAAGCAATGGTTTCTTACGTCACTATTGAGAAATCCTAAACACAAGTTCTAATATTGTTTTCCCACCAGTCTCTTTTTGTTTCTTCCACTGTTAAAGTTCTAACATTTTGTATTCGGTTTAATAATTTAGGGTTATTAGTTTGTAAGACTAATTTCACTTTTGATAAACGTTTTATAACTGAAGAGACATATATAAAATATTAAACTGTAAATTATACAATAAAATGGATTCGCATATAATATTTACAAGAAATAAAACGACTGTGAAATGGAAGGACATATCTAACAATCTGTTTTTCTATAATGCCACTCATAAATAATGGTAAAAAAATATTTTTTCTTTTTTAAATTGCAAGGAATCGAATCCTATTTTACTTCAAGGGCTGGTTTTTGAGTACTCAAATCTCTATGCCTGTAATGAAAACATATTGATTTTAACAAATCCTAAATCTGATTTGACTTTGTTGTTATAACAAGCAACGTTACCACTTTGATAAGTAGCCTAACATTCAGGATCGTCCTTTGACAAAACACGCAATTCCGGGTCTTGTGTCACAGGACCTGTTTGAAGTTCTCAGTACCTTGTGATAGGACTTTACTTTGTTGACTCTCTTCAAAGAAATGAATTTTTGTGAAATGTGTTTTTATGTTTATTTTGGAATTCATAGATAACGTTTACTAGAAAACAGGCACAGCCATTAAATGTAAAAAAAAAGAACTAGGAAATTGAGGAGTTTTCTTTTATCTTTTTTTTTTTGAGATTGCAGTTTTAGATTCAAGCCAATAATTTATTTATTTTCTTTTCATTACACTTTAATAATTTGCAACTTTAGTAACTATTACTGGACTTCAACTCCAACATGCTTTCTTCACATTCAAATAGTTTATGTAAAGCCTACGCAGTAAATCGAATGCTCCTTTAAAACATACTGGTCAGTACTTAATTATAAATGTAGTGTCTAAACATGTTTTAGTAAATATTTACTACTGCGTCGGTGTGAGTTACGCCGTACCCACCCACCCATCTGCGTCTCACACATGTTCAGTGGTAGTAAAAAACATTCAATGTCAGTGTAAAAATAACGAAACTGTTTATTTGATTTTGTGAACCTACTCATGTTTGTCGTGCAGCCGTAAAAATCACTCACGTGCAGTTTCGGTTATTTTCTATGGGTAGGCCTACCTAATGATTTACCCAACCTATGTCGCTGTGTCAGTTTTGTAATTTATCTGCAAACGGGCAAATATTTAAATTCGCTAAGAAAGCGAGTGAATGAAGTGTATTAGTGAAGACTAAGGACGTCTGTCAAGAAGTGGTTAATAAGGTGTGTACTGTAATTGTAATCGTTAGTCTGTAACATTGAACGACCAATTGTTTGTAATATATTACACTGCTGAACACTCACGGCGCCAACTTTTAGAATCATCAATATCTAGAAGCATTGAATACTTGTTGTTCAAGAGGAATATATAAATAAGTACTTTTCTAGACAGAGAACTCGGTGTGAAGTTTATTGTGCTGCCTGTGTTAGTTGTACACGTTGTTAGTAACTGTTAGTGACGGTGACGTAAGGTCTGACACGTGCGATTTTACTGCTCCAAGAAAAGTTACAAGGAATTAGTCACGTGTTAGAAAAGAAGTCCCTTTGCCATTTGTCGGTCTAGTTGAAATTGTCATTTATGTAAATTGTACTGCAAAAATTGGGTTAGTTAAGCTAGGCTGGAGCCTGGGGTGGTCTGTTTGCAGCAAGGTTGTGCAAACATCTTAAAAAAAAGAAAAAAAAGGAAACGGTTCAACAGAGTATGTAATACAAAATAGTACGTATCGGATAAGCCGTAATACAGAAGCAGTTGAGCCGGTTCCGCCATCTTGATGTGGACAAATCCCTGAACGTCTCGTCGTGTGGTGCACGCAAATTAAAACAAGCGCTTTGTTTGCATTAAGAATTAACGCATTAAGAGGCAAAACATTTTTTGAAACTAAGCATGTGTTTAATTCATGGTATATTTTACAATGCGCAATCTAATAAAATATACTTGTATAAACAACAGTTTACTTCCAATAATATTTTAAATAAGAAGCTAACCAAATAAAAAATTCAAACGACAAGACAAATTTATTATGCCACTCTTTTTTTAAATTTATCGGACATAGATTTTTCGTCAGCAAGAAAGTTTGACGTTTCGTAATATCAAAATATTTTGATTCTAGGACAGTTCTATAGTTCTTTGTATGATGTGGTAAAGTGGCAGAAGTAAAAACATCGCGCGTGAAGTTCGCTAGGCAACTATTGATTCAGGCGACTAATTGTTTGACCAGCTAATTTTACATAATTCTTCAATATAACATATGTACTAAAATAAATGTAAGCTACGGATATAAATCCTACTCAGGCTTCGCGCTCGACGCTCCGTGTGGAGCGGGGTGCCATTTTGGTGGTGACGGCCGGCTTCACCGCTGGAGGGTCCATGTTCACTTTATTAGTATTAACCCCAACCCTCTACCGGAAGATAGGATGAGGACTTTCGTCTTTCAGCCAATGCTAGGCCAATGGCTCTTATCAATTAAGTCATAAGAAATCATTAATAACTATAATGTTTAAATGAGGCACTATTTTCACAAGTAACATAAAAAAAAAAAAAAAAAAAAAAAAATGATACGTAAAATTGTTTGCGTAAACAGTTAAGTCATGCTTTTCTTAAAATGATCTGGTAAAAAATAAATTTGCTTTTGAAATCTAATTATAGGGATCAGGGTTGCCACCCGTCCCGATTCTGTCGAGACAGTCCCGACTTCAGACCCGTTTGTCCCGCGTCCTGACTGGGCCATGGTCGGGACGCGAATTTTCCCGATACTTTGCTTTCCAAAATAAATTGATATTTTATCAGGTCATTTTAAGGAAAACACGATTTAACTTTTCACACGCACAATTTTTATACATAGAGTAAATAAAACTAAATTGTTTGTAATAATTTTACTTACGAAAACGGCGCCCCATTTTAAATATATACCGTAGGTTTGCAATATTTCTGTAGTTGTCATCCTATCCTTTGGGTGGGGGGGGAGGGGGCGTGTACACCTCGAAGTGTCCTGCTCAATAACTGATGGTTCCGTCCATCAGTTATTCTTAAGAAAAGGTGGCAACCCTGGTCGGGATACTATGCGTCCCGACCATGGTTCCGTCGGGACGCGGGACAGTAGGGTCTAAAATCATGATCGTCCCGACGGAATCGGGACTGGTGGAAACCTTGGCTTGCAGTGTGGGCTGAAAGCCGAACGTGTTGTGTGAGCGTAGCACCTCAAGCTTAGCTCTGCATACAACCTTACTGCCAGAGTAATGCAACCTACGAGATCGACTCTTGCCTTCATTTGCACACGTCACTGCAGCAAAAGTTAAATACACTATCAATAATTATTATTTTTATGGATTGTACAACATTTCCATAACTGTAGATTATATAATATGTTGGTATAGTTAATGAACATGTATTTATAAGTATCGTAAGATATTTTTCTTATAGTAATGAAATGAAAAATGTCTTTATTTAATCAGGCGAAGTTGGGACTAAAAAGTCCCTTCTACCACTTAACCAGAAAATATGGTACTACAGTAGTTCTGATTAGTTTGTTTAAATAGCTTTAACTTTTATCTAAATATATTAGACCCTACTCCACTGTTTTAAATATAACTAAATAAATATACTTTTATTAAATTCCTGTGAATGGAATCTAACATCAATGATCAATGGGTTGTCGTCAAGTTACATGTTGTTGTTGGACGTATGATTTTGCTGTTGGATTTCTTTTTCCTGTTTATTTTTCTCCTTTGGTTCCAAAGTTTCTTAGCGTCTTATTCTTGAATATAATTTGCGTAATTCGTCTCTCCTTAGTAACGTAAATTAAAAATTCGACAGTTTTATAGTATAAAAGTAGAGTTTAGTGCTAATTAGGCTATGAAAAAACGTATTTGACGAACCGTGTCTTCGTCGACGGGTTAGGTGGAGGTCAACAGGTGACGTCACCAGCAGCTGCGCCTATACACGGAGCTACTACTTTGCGCGACTGACATATGTCTTAACGACGCATGTCGCAGCTGCACACGTACGTACAGTATACCGATTCACGTGTCTCGTGTCGTCGACGGGTTAGGTGGAGGTCAAAAGGTGACGTCACCAGCAGCTGCGCCTATACACGGCGCTACTAAATCGCGCAACTGACGTAATATGTCCCAACTACGCATGTCGCAGCTACGTTACTCGTCCCCTCACGTACGTGTAACCGATTCACGTGTCTCGTGTCGTCGACGGGTTAGGTGAAGGTCAACATGTGACGTTACCAACAGCTGCGCCTATAGGCCTACACGGCGCTACTACATCGCGCAAGTAGTATGAGTGGTGGAACAGAATTAAGAATGCACTCATGGGAACTAGATAAGTGGTTGTTAAGATTTGGCCTGCTGAGCACGTACCGTCCAAGGTATGGGTCCAAGTAGTCACTCATTCATTAAAATGTTCAGGTTGGCAGGGCCTTGAAGACTGTTGAGCAAAGGGCTTACAAATTAATTTAGTGTTAGATCCGCAATACGAGTCTGTTTGATTTTCATGATCGAAATTGTAACGTGTTTGAAGTAAATTACATTAGATTTATGTTTAAGTTTAATCTGCATGTATATTAAGTTATGTGCTTTGAATTACCTGTTTAGGGTCCATATAGGTTCTATGGTAGGGGAAAAATCAGAAGTCCGAAATAAAGTTGATTTTAAGCTACTAAATATATGTTGATGATAGATTTTCTTGATTTATCTGAAATCCATCTCTAATAACTATGCCATAACAACAGAGTTGTGTTTTAAGTTAGTATAAACATTTGGGTCGGTAGTGTAGTTGGTTAAAGCCCAGATTTATGAGCTAAAGGTTCTCAGATCGATTCCAATCAGAATCATAGCAAATGTTGAAGGGATCAGCTGATTACCACCGGTTGTTCATTTGTCATTAGGCTTTTAATTAATGTCACTTCCTAAGGAATGGTTGGCCTTAGCTTGACGTGACAAAGACCACATTCGCTCACATTCACTCATCACACCCGTCCGAAATCCATGTTCTCCCATATCTTGACGATCATGGATTTAGAATAAATCCTTATATATACTTGAAGCAGTTTTTTGTCAACGCAACACCTCCCTTATTTCTTGACCAATTTAAACGGTTGAGGTGTAAAAAAATTTACCCCTGTTCGAAGTTGTTCAATATGATCTTGCTTCTTTACTATTTTCACCCTGAAGGGTGTGGGAAGCCCTCAAAGTACGTTTTTCGACCATAGGAATAACATGGGGAGAGATTTAAATGAACTGAACCGAACAAATGTTCAAATGTAAATAATGACTTCCAAAAAGTTTTAACAGATGTTGGAATGTAAACAGTGGTGTTTGTAATAGTGAGGTTAGATCGTACATAATGATAGACTAGAGAAGGATGTAAGCATGGTTTTATTCACATTCGATTGTAGGACTCCGCTTTACTGGACTTGAAGGTTTCAATTATAATCTAGTTATTTAATGAATCTTAAGCTTTTAAACAAATTATTCATTTTTAAGACGTCGATCGTCAAGATATGCTCGAATATGAGGGGCGAATGAGTGTGATGACTGTAGCTATTATTACTAAGGTCGACTGTTCCTCAGAAAGAGCCATTATTAAGAGCCCACTATCCAGGGCGACTAAAGGACCTAGTGGTTATTATTTTATTCATAAAAAAGTAAATTTAATGAACACGTTTGAAATAGGCTAAGTAGTATCATTGTTTATACTAATACATAGGTAGTAACGCAAGTATGTTAGTGAGATACTGTTAATAAATTTAATATTGTGATTTTACGTTATACAACCTACTGGTCGCGTATTATTTTAGTGAACATTCGAAGGCCGAGGTGTTACGAGCGCAGCGAGTGACGAGGTTGGCACGCGAAGCGTGCAGGGGTATCCTCTAGTAAGTAAATAATAACATTTACAATGACAGAATCATACATAATACTGAACGTTTTCAGCAAGTTACTTTTTTGAAACGTAATTTTGTACCAAGTTTGTTGTTTTGTTTACATGGTACCAATTTTATAAAGGAGCTTAGATAACATTGTAATTTGGTGGTCTGATATTTCAGTTGTTTATTTTAGGTCCGAATCGATTATTTTGTAGAGTTTTTTTATTATATTAGCGTAATTTTTGTTTTGAAGAATTTAGATAGTTTACCATGCCTAACTTATATTGTTCTCTAGTAACGATATACTATTTTTTTTTTAATTAAAAACTGTTATTAGGATTAGTCCATTGATCTAGGTAAGTTAACATTTTATGTATATTTTGCCATAAAGTGTTATATACTTTCAGGAACAAACACGATCCCGTGATGATATCCAGGGTGTAAGTTCAGTGTTCAGGTGGTTCAGGTAAAAAAGCACTTAGAGCGGAGCGCGGTGAATTTAAAACACAAGAGAGAATGAAAGGAGAGGTGTAAATTCGTCTCGAAAGAATAAAATATGAGAGGGAGGGTATTAAGAGAACATTTGTTTTGTCTGCGGAGACAACCACAAATACAGAAGAAGTACCTGGAGTATCGCAGGAGAAATGTTTTATTGTTTCTTGGGAAATGTAACAACATCAGGCAGGAGGGAATAGTACAATTAGAGGTGAGAAAACATGACTTACAGTTTATAAAATTGTTTGGCTCAAAATAACGCTATTTCTTTAATGGCCTGTCTAAGAAAGCCCTGCTACTGATATACCAATAAAGAGTGCGTATTATGTTCTTTTGTTTACAGGATGATTCAGGAGAAGAAGGCACAAATTTGAGAAACGGTAGTTCAGTAAATGTAAAAACAGGCACATTGGTCATCAAAAATATTAATCATGCGCCTTTTAAAAATGGTGGAATCTTGAAATGTTTAAATTAAAACACCACTGAAAAAAAATTACACAAAAAGCTTTTCAAACATGTTTATGTAAAACTATTAAAGATAGTATTTTATTAAAACTAGATTAAAGATATTAAAGTTTACTAATAACTAAAGGTTTTGGTAGCGACCGCGTCATCTAAACTATTTACATCACCAAATGTTTGCCCATCCTTTGATGTGGCATCCTCAGTGTTATCTCATTTAATTGACACCGGCCGCTTAAGCCTACGAAAACCAAAGAGTCGGGCGTTAAAAGTGAACTAGCAATATTAATACATTGTTTTTTGATGTATATATTTATAGACTATATCCATTCGATATCCAATATCGCTAATTAATTTTATTTGTGATTATTTTTTGTGGTTGATTATCACAAAAGTTTTGTTTACCTTAGAGTAATAACTATTAAACATTGTGACGAACGACCTGAGCTGAGTTTAAAATAACAAAAACATCATTAATGAGGGAAGTAGATATTTTATTTCATCGAGATTATATGTACCATTGAATTTCGAAAAAAGTGGCCTTCCACCTCAAGCTCCTGGAGGAGGGGGGGGGGAGGTTCAAACGGGCCAAATGATATGGAGATGAAGTAAATCTGAGAACGAATGCGTCTCGCCGAACCTTTGGCACAGTTCCGAAAAAGTTTATTTCCCTCGTCGTCTTACATTTTATTTTTATATCGGCTCTTATCAGTTTACAAATCCCATAGTTAACCAGGGTGTCCAGCAACAGAAAAAATAGGGAAAACCTGGAAATGTCAGGGAATTTTAAATGACCTGGACAAGTCAGGGAAAAATCAGTGAATTTGAAACAAAACCTGGAAAATCCTAACAACACCAGTCTGTTGTGATTTGTAATAGTCACTATATACTTGGGTGCTCTACAAAAAAACCTTTTCTTTGTTCAGTACTAATTGTTAATTTTACACGCTATTTAATATTCTAAATTATGAAAAAGTTACTTTATTCCTTTGCTTATGCTTGTTTGAACTAAAATTTATGCTGGTTTTGGAGAAATTATAATATAGCTCCATTTTTCAAGGCATTGAACATTTTTAACATAATTTAACAATAGAATAAAAGGTATGTTTGTTTTTTATTCAAGGCTAATTATAAATATTTTCTTAATTCTACCTCTACTTTTATAAAGTAGTTTAAAAAGATTAATTATTGTAGGTAATAGTTTTGAATTTAATTATTACGGTTATCAATACAGATATATTTCTGAAATATTGATATTTCGGTAATTAATAATTGTAATAGACTGTAAATAAATAACATAATGTATGTACATGGTAGTAAACAATATTACTATTAAGTTAAATAGACGTATATGTAACTATGTCGATTTGGGGTCAGGGAAATTTTGTATGAAATCACGGATCGGTCAGGGAAAAGTCAGGGAATTTGTTTAAGGAGGTTTACTGGACACCCTGTTAACTTAACTAATTAGTAATAATTATGAAAACAGACTGTATGCTTTTTCACTGAATTACTAATCTGTACTAATAATTAGTAGGCCAATTTGTGACTGAGGGGAAGTAACAATGACTACACTGCTCGTAGAGAGGGCGGTGGAACTATTGTTATGCACAAGGGTAAGAAAGGTTAATACATAATAGTTCAATACATAGTTAATGAAATATTAAAAATAAGCTTCACTAATAAGAAGTAGTGAATGAATGGACGCTTGCAGAAACTGTTCTGTTGCACTGCGTAGGCACTCAGTCTTAATCCTTTTTTCACTGTGCATTATTATTAATATTATTATAAAAACTTCACTCGTCAGTTCACATGGACATGCAAGCCTGTGCGTGAACTTTATTCAACGAGTGAAGCGCCGACCGTTGGTTCAGTTGGGAATCTGTGCTTGGACCTTACCCTTCGCATTCTTCGCCTTAGCCACTGAGCCATCTGAGAGCCATTCTTATTAGCTACCATTGACACCGGATAAACACATATTACCGTGTAACTGACCACACCCAGATTTACCCATCTGCCTCCCATCTGCCTCACACAGCGGTTCTTCTGCCTCTGTCCTTTTGGAAGATTCTAGTCTAGTATTGCCATAGTTCCAAGTTCGCGTCAAGAGTATTTATAACTATTAAAAATGGAAACATAGATTGTATGACTAATTGCTAAAGCTAAACAAAGTGTTGGCAATCGTATAAATTGCAATATCCATGGTCATGGCTGGCAAGTACTTGTAACGACGTTATCAGTTATTTTACCATGGCAACTATAAAGTCTTCTCTCTTACCGTGCAAATGGGGCCCATGTACAATCCGTACTTTTAAGTGATAAATCGTTAATAGTCTTTTCCTGAAAAATAAATTAATCGTTGGAAAACAGATTGGTCAGCCGTAGTAAACTGAGTTAAACAAAATTGATAAATAAAGGAAAAACTAATAATCACAAAAAATTCAATAAAAAGTACCAACATTAAAGATACATTTTATATGTCATTTTAGAAGGTATGTCCCCATTCCAAAAATGAAAATAAAAATTGAAAAACAACTAGCAGCATCGTCTGTGTAAAACACCGTATGAGCACTGTGGCGGTTTCGTTAACAGTGAAACGAAAAAGTAAACCTATAAGAATAAGAAGACGGTAAAATACTGAAGGGTTGTCCAAATGCATTAAACACACGACATGAGACTGGGTACTCACTACCAATATGCAAACAAGTGGACTATTGCTGTACTTTTTTTATAAAATCGTACCTAACTTAAAAATAACCGAGGTAATTAAGATTGCTGACACACGCACAACAAAGGCAGTACGTTCAAGTGTCGCCAATTCCCGATGTAAACAGTGGTGGTGCCAAAATGCAGTTTCGTCGCATTGTGAACTCACAAGTGCGTGGAACTGTGCGGGTAGGGTGTGGCGGAAAATTAAGCGTTGAAATAGATGTTATTAGTCCTCATAGCGTTTTATAGCCGATAAAAAGGTCTCAATAAATAGAATTGCCAGGGACAAAGAAGTTGGCCAGTATCCAACTTTGGTGTCCCTGCAATTGAATATCACGTTTGAAATGTTCGTTATTGATAGGGACAACCGATTGTCGATAATAGAGTACAGTCGATAGTCTCTACACTATCGATCGTCAACAATGGATAGTATCGTTAGACAATCGTTCAAATTGTAGGCTGACTGTAACAATATATTATTCATTTTGTTTTATTAGCCTCCAGAACTGTTATATTATAGAAATAATACTGGTTAAATTACCTTTTTTCCTGTCAACAGTTCTTCAAACACAATCTGCTATGTACATTTCGAAGCATAAAGCTTCATCATCAGGCTTTCAAAAACGTCACTATTTACATTAAAACACTAAAAACATTTAAACATATTAAAATTACACATTTGCCGGCCGGCGATAGACACCAACTGATGACTAATGAGCAGGGAACGAACTCAAACATGTTACCCTACTCCCACCTGTTGACCTTAAATGTTTTTTAGTGTTTTAATGTAAATAGTGACGTTTTTGAAAGTCTGACGATGAAGCTTTATGCTTCGAAATGTACATAGCAGATTGTGTTTGAAGAACTGTTGATAGGAAAAAAGGTAATTTAAACAGTATTATTTCTACAATATATTAATCCTCGAACTGGAACATGGCTACATTTAGCCATGTTTCGCATCTCTGTTTCACTTCCACTATTCAGTGCATGTCACTAGCACCGTCAGTGCGTTCAATAGGTCGTTTTTTAAGTCGCTTATGTCTTGTCTCAAACTATCAATTTTATGAGGAGCAATCGGGAGACAAAAACTATGGATTAACTCGATATTACTATCGACAATCGGTCATCACTAGTTATTGATGTATCAATAGTCATTCGCAATCTTATAATTATCGAGAATGTACGCAACAAGAATCATCAGTTTTGAGTGTCTGTTATTGACTGGAAGAGTTTCAAAAACTTCGCTACAAACCCAACAGTAAAAGTAACTAATGGTCTAGCATATCTCTTTTCGTTTTATGTCTGTCTGTACGTGTTTTTTTTTTTACTAAAAAATAATGTTTTTCAAAATATTCAAATCAAATTAAACCAAACTTAAGTAAACCCTTTATTATATCTATAAATACATACAGCTGTATTAATGAAAAAAAAAAACGTGTGGTAAAGATTGCCTTATTGAGTTCCAAACGGCATCTATTTAAAATATAAATTAAAACAATACTGAATATATCAATTATATTAAAAATGTTACAAAAGTGACAGAATGCATCAGCTCAACGATGGACCAAGAAGCAACTAACAAATTATTTGAAATTACCTCAAACTAAATGAAAATTAACTAAATTTAAACGTTTTAAATAGTTATTTTAACAATATTTGTCTTTATTGTTAGTAAATTTAAATTACTTTTTACTTTGATTTAATGGTTTTAACATAGTAGGGCTACCTACTTATGGTTCAGGAGTTTCCTCGTTTTTGTTATTTTTATTAACAGTTTATTCTTGTAAATGAGAGAAGTATTTGTAAAACAATATTTGAATACGTACAGATTTATTGTAAGTAGGCCTACACTAACACTTCTCATTCGTTATTTGGTCCATTGTTGAGATGTTAGGTCACATTCTGGAGAAACTCAGGATGTGTACGGCCATAGTAATTTAGCAATGATTAAGTTATTTGTTATTCGATGTAAAAACAATATACCACTAAATTAAAAATGGTATTTAAAGAGTCACAGTAATAACGTTATAATATTTTGAGCCTTTTTAAATTTAAATATTTTAAATGACCGCCATTTTGTAACTAACCAAGCAAACGTGATCAAACTTTTTTAATCTTCAGGTCTAAATATAGTTTATAGTAAACTTAAGTTTGATTACATTTGGTTGAGTACTAGTTTTTGGCTTCTTTTGGTTGATAGAACATTGTCCCAAAGTTTGTGGTGAGAGTTTTGAAATACACTGAAAAAAAAAACGTTATGTTTGTGTCACACGAGGTGGGCTTTGGAAATGAATCGATTAGTTAAATAATGAAAAAATAATTATTTCTGGGTTTAAATGATGTTAATTTTATGGTTAATTATTTGACATTTAACTTGACAATCAAATTTATAACCAAATACGTAGGTAGGGGTAGGGAAACAAAATGTAAGTGACAAGTATACAATTATTTTTCCTGCCAATATATTAAAAGATTATATATTATCAAATATTGCCGTCTTACGATTATAAAAAATGTATTTGTAGGGTGTGTAGATGGGCTACCAAACCCCTTTTCTGCTTTAATTTCGTACATTTTATTCATATCTCATAAAATGTGTGCGTTCAATAAAACATCCTTCGAAGTATCGTTTACAGTTATTTATTGTCTTTTTAGAGCTAAACATTTTTGTTTGTATTTAATTAAATTAATGTACTGCTTTCGTCAATGGGTTGAGTTATTCAATGAGCAGTCGCCATCTTGAAACGAAACCTTATTGCAAATATTCATTATACATTATTAAGTCGCCGATCGTCAATATATGGGCGAACATGAGGGGCAAATGAGTGTAGATGAACGAGTGTAGTCATTGTTACTAATTAAGGTCGATTTTTTTTCTCAGAAAGAGCTATTTGTTAATAGCCCAATAGCTAGGACAACTAAAAGGTCTACAGCTTTACGTGGAATCCGAACCACGTAGTGTTGGTTTTATTTTCAGCTAACTGACAAGCCTGACACTCGCTTCTCTTCCCCATACAACATATGAAAACCTTGATTACCATCCAACATGGACACCCCAGACATCTCCAGTAGTGTCCATGTCGCTGGCGACCATTGAGCGGATCTCCTTTATTTAAATATTTGTACCACTAAGTACTTTCAAATTATTTGAGAAAGGATCATTTCATTTTAAATACTTCGTTAGGTTGAAATGGTTTTTATTTAGACTGTTCATACAACGTTCAAATGAGACAACTAACTGAGAAGACTAACCAAACTTAATATCTTTATCACCAAACAGTTGAAGCACATTTATAGCTCATTCTGTATTAAAACATGGACTTTAAGTATTAAGTCCGCTATATAACTAGTCACTCAGCCTTGGTAAACGTCAAGCCAATATCTTAACTGTCAATAGATCGCCGACCTTAGACTGCCAATAGGGCGCCAATAAGATGCAAAATATCAAGTAGTGCTACCATTGTGCCAAATGGAAGGAGTCTTGTTGGTTCTTAGACTTTTGCAATATCCTTAAACGAGGATTTGTGCAGTATACATTAATGAGAAACCCAGAATTACCAGTTTGTAATTTACTGTGTTGTTTGTTAAAACTATTAAATGTTTAAGTAAAGGAGATTAAGCCTTCATCATTAAGCCCACCATTTATTTAATTGATAAATGTTTTTGAGATATCCAACGATTCAAGTGTTGTAAATAACAAACACAACGTTTCTTATGTGATACTTACTACCTTAGTTTCGTTTATTTATTTCAATTAAAAATAAATGGTTCCAAAGAATTGGCACAAACTGTCCCCCATATTAAAGACTATAAAATGAAAACTTTGAAAATTACCAGTTTGATTCCCAAACATGTTATTTTGCATAACTAAAAAAATAGTCAAATTAGATACTTCTAAAATATTTTAAATTGTGTCACATATTTCCTGAAATATTAATAAAAACCGTTACAGCAGTTTTTGAGAAAATTCCATTTTTGTATGTTTTTGCCCATAGAAAAAAGGTCTGGAGGTATTGGCTAAATACACATACATACCAAATGTCATAAAAATTGATCCATCCGTTTGGTCTCCAGCGAACTGCACATACACACAGACACATACGAACAGACATAAATATTTCTTTCGAAAAAAACACTTTTGGGTTCAGGGGGCCCTAAAATGGATTTTTAGACCAAATTGTAAAAAATTGTTTGGACGATTATAATAATTTTTATATGGTAAGACATATAGGAGGAAATACAAAATTGATGTTGTGTGAAAAAATTGTCAGGCTTAGGTAGTTAGTACTAGTAATATGAGGAATCGGCGCGAGTTTTGTACCAGTCGAAACGTTGTGTTTGTTTCTTAAAGCACTTGAAACATTGTAAATTTCCAACAATTTTACCAATCATGAACAATAGAATGCCAACATAACACTTTCTAACTACTTTTATTTTATGAACTGTTAAACTAAACGATCGTATTACTTTAAATATTTATATTTTAATCTCAGTATGAAAGTACACAATATACGAGTGAAATTACGGTATTTGTAATTTCCACTACGGAAAATAATATGCAGTAACTTAGTAAAGCTCATGATTGTTATTTTCAGGTAAGACGCTATTTACAAGAGAATGGGAGGAGCATTCTATGCTGTAAGTACCCCATTGTGCTTGAGCGAAGTTTCCACGTCCCCAGAGTTTGCGATCGAGGTGAACTTTCCTGTGCACGTGTGCCCGTGGGAAGAACTGGAACACGGGATAGGATCCTTTCAAATTGACATTCACCTTTTTCGTATACTTAGCCCAATAACCTTACTACTCTTTCATTTTTATCTTGATCTTTATATTTACGAGAAGAAATTTTGTTTTCGTATATATTCATTATTATTACTATTCATTACTAAGACACGATCGTAGAGAGGCGTATGTGATAAATGTAGATGAACGAGTGTAGTCATTGTTACTAACTGACAGTCAACCAGTCCTTAGAAGGAGACATTCATTAAAAGAATAATAACCAGGGCAACAAAGAGGCCTACACTTTTATATAGAATCCGAACCACGTAGAATTGGTCAGACTTTCAGCTAATCGACAAGCTTGATGTTCGGTCTCTACACAACATTCGGACTCACACTACCACCCAACACGGACTCGCCAGACTTCTCTAGTAGTGTCTACTTCGATGACAACCATTGAGCGGACGCTATGTCGGTATTAACACGACCGAGCGCCAACAATCGCACACTTGGTCCCCTGATAGCTGGGTTACAACACTGTGCCACTAGTGCCGACTATATGTTAAATTTTATGTGTATTATTGCGTTTTGATTAGGGCAAATTTTTGCAACAAATTGTTAATATCGTATAAACGATACATATTTATATTTTTTTTTCTAGCCCATTGGAATATTTTACGAAAATAAATGTTTACCTATAACCAATTCATGTTGTGTTCATTGAAATTATACCTTGGATTAATAGGCCTACAATTATATTTATGATAATAAAGCAATAAACTGTCGGATAAAGTCTATGGACAGAGTAAATAAATAAAATAAGTACAAACTAATGTGTTATTTATTTTATAATAAATATAAAATAAGTGGTAAATTAGTTGTTAACAGTTTTGTAATTGTATAATTTGTTTACTGGCATGTTATAATATTTTGTCAGAAGAAATAAACCGATAATTGGCAATAAACTGAATGGTTCTTATAAACCGCTTTATTGGGTCATAAGGTTGGTGACAATGTTGAAAAGCAATTAATCAAAAACTAATCAAGATCCCTCAAGAACACAACTAGGTTAATTATTGATCTCGTTTGAGAGATTTAGCTTGTCAGTTGTGATTTAGTCATCTAAAGGAGTTCTACTTCAGTTTCAAACACGTTGAAATTTTGATGTGTTTACACTGAAAGTTCTGTGGTGTAAACCCCGCTGCTTGCTACGATATGTCACCCCACTCGTGGAAATTTGTTATTTTTCTTCAGATTGCACCCTTACATTGTTAAAAAAACCTATTATTTCAAATTGCACCGTCCAAATATTTATCATTCGTGTGGTGAATGGTAACAAAACGTCTGATTTGCCGACATCGGGATATTTCTTATTTATCTTCTTTGCTTTTTGAGAGAAAATATTTGAAAATTCTTTCTTAATAGTCTAACCAGCTGCCTATAAAGAATATTTGTGGTAAGATTCGTGGTCTTTACAGTTGAGAAACTGTGATAAGTCGGTCAAGGGTATTTGGCTGTTGTATTTTTAGAAGATGGTAAATTTTCGTGTACGCTTGATGTTACCAAAAACAAGCCCAACACCATCCATCGACTGTGTAGTCCATTTCACGGTAGCACGGGCACAATTGGTGGTCTGCCAGGCACTTTGATGTGGTTGGCTAAAGTAGCTTGCTTGTTTAGCAATCGAATATCTTACTTTGTTGTCCCTGACGTTAAATTTATTATTAAATTTGTTGGTTGCTTTACTATTTCACCCGATTTTATGATTATTCCGATTCGTCTGAATGTGCTGACCACATTTCAGCAATAGCACCAGAAGCATGTTTGATAGATTGATTCATAGCACAAATCTCTAAGTTGACTGATCAATGATCACTAATCGCACTGCTAATATTCATAGCACAAATCTCTAAGTTGACTGATCAATAAACACAAATTGCATTACCAATATTCATAGCACAAATCTCTAAGTTGACTGATCAATAAACACAAATCGCATTACTAATATTCATAGCACAAATCTCTAAATTGACTGATCAATAAACACAAATCGCACTGCTAATATTCATAGCACAAATCTCTAAGTTGACTGATCAATAAACACAAATCGCATTACTAATATTCATAGCACAAATCTCCAAGTTGACTGATCAATAAACACAAATCGCATTACTAATATTCATAGCACAAATATCTAAGTTGACTGATCAATAAACACAAATCGCATTACTAATATTCATAGCACAAATCTCCAAGTTGACTGATCAATAAACACAAATCGCATTACTAATATTCATAGCACAAATCTCTAAGTTGACTGATCAATAAACACAAATCGCATTACTAATATTCATAGCACAAATCTCCAAGTTGACTGATCAATAAACACAAATCGCATTACTAATATTCATAGCACAAATCTCTAAATTGACTTATCAATGATCACAAATCGCACTGCTAATATTCATATCACAAATCTCCAAGTTGACTGATCAATAAACACAAATCGCATTACTAATATTCATAGCACAAATCTCTAAGTTGACTGATCAATAAACACAAATCGCATTACTAATATTCATAGCACAAATCTCTAAGTTGACTGATCAATAAACACAAATCGCATTACTAATATTCATAGCACAAATCTCTAACTTGACTGATCAATAAACACAAAACGCATTACTAATATTCATATCACAAATCTCCAAGTTGACTGATCAATAAACACAAATCGCATTACTCATATTCATAGCACAAATCTCTAAATTGACTTATCAATGATCACAAATCGCACTGCTAATATTCATAAAACATATTTAGGCATCTAACTTCGGATTTTAGAAGAGTTTTGTTAGTTACAAGACCACACTGAGTATGTTTAAGTG
This sequence comes from Stictocephala bisonia, assembly GCA_035578905.1. Lineage (NCBI taxonomy): Eukaryota > Metazoa > Arthropoda > Insecta > Hemiptera > Membracidae > Stictocephala > Stictocephala bisonia. The sequence goes on from JAQJVL010000023.1 coordinate 1,654,652, forward strand.
CGGTGTGACCAGGCAAATTTTACCAATCTTTTTTTATTAGTAGATATAATTATAATAAAGGCATTACTTAAGTTGGTCAAATTTGATTGAATATTTTTTTAACTTGAATTTTTAAATGAAAAGCCAAACGACCTGTATGGACACCACCCACTGTAAGGCTATCATTAAAATGATGACTAGCCATGAAACCTGTTTTTATTATTATTATTTTACTTAAGGCTTCGCATAATATAAATGTCCCCTGATTCAAGGAAATAATGTTCCTTTCTTAAAATTTTGTCCGTTTCATCTTGTAATTTTAAAAACTACTCATTACCCCACGTACAGTTTTCAGTCTATATGGACATTATTATTTTCCAAATTTAAATTTTTTAGCTTCAGTTAGTTTTTGTTTCGATTTTATTGTAAGTTTTTTTTTAATTTTGTTGTTGTAATCGATTTAAGGTGTTTCAATTAATTGCAACATTTAGTGATGTAATGTTGTATTATATGGAACATATAAACTTGTTTAATTTGTTTTGGTGTTATGTTTCGAAGAACTTCGCCCTCAAAGCTAGTAGGAAACTATAAACAATCATATGAACAGCATTACAGAAAATTAATCATAACAATATTACAAGGTTATAAACCTTAAACTTTAACATAATTCTTAAGGAATTCTAAACCATAAACGTTCTAGAAGTAAGTTTCGAGATTCATCTTGCAATTTTTAGTTTCCAAACTGCACACATACAGATTCAGCGCTGTGTAAAACATTGCAGTTTCTGTAATGATGTCGTCCATTTTATCGAGCTCTGCTGTTTCAATGTTAAAGATCATAAGTGTTCCTAAGAAGATTAAATAAGGTTTAGTGCCTCGTTGGAATGTGAATATTTCGATATTATTAATTGTACTCGCTAATCTACTGTAATAAATTATAGCATTTATAGTTTTGTTTTTAACTAAAACAGGTGAGAGGTACTTGTTACTTCAATACACTATTGAGACATGTACTTTTATATAGTATAAAATATGATCATTTAGCTACAGAATTCTTTTTAAAATAAACATGTTTCACAATTTATGGAGTCCAAATGAGAGAACTACAGAACTGGTACAGGTTAAAGTTTAATTTAATAATAATAATAAATTTATTTAATCCTTACATCTTTTTGTTAGAAATAAATCAATACAAATAAATATTATATTGAGAAGACCTCCAAATGGGCAAAGCCTGTGTGTGGAGGCCGAGTTCTAGTAAATTAAACAGTTTTTGTGAGTCAGACACTTTACAATTAGTTTATTATATACTTACATTTTAGAAGATTAAAATATATACTTACTATAATATATGTAGCAAAAAAAAAAATAAATAAATAAATAAATAAGTTGACATTAAAGTTATTGATTATTGCTGAATGTAATTTATGGCAGTACAAACTAATATAATGTAATATAATTTAAGAATGAAATAAAAAATGCAAAATTGTTATTGTATGAAAAAAATTCTATAATTGAGTGATATAGGCTGGCCTACCAAAATACACCCATTCATACACCCAGGCTTACCACGAACGTTCATATCGCATGATTCCTAACATAATTATATTTAACACATTAAATAATCAAATAACATTCATCAATATACAAGTATTCACATATGCGCAACCAAACATATCAACACTCATGCACAATCAAAACAAGCAAAAATTCCAAAGCACCATTCACACTTCCAAGTACTCGAACATATTCCTGCACATAATAATACATAAAATATTTGGAGCCCTATCTCTAGACATGACCATCACCGGCTGACAATCTCCGGCGTCAACATAGCACAACAACAGGTTATAAACAGTGAGAAGTTTTTTTTTTAAGATGCCTCCCTACCCATTTGAATTAGCCAAGTCATTTTTTTTCTTCTTATATACATTTGATTGTGTTCCCTATGACATACTTATGGACAAACTCAAGTTTTATGGAGTGGATGGGGAATCAATCAACATAGTCAAATCCTACTTGAGTGGTAGACAGCAGTATGGTTCTGTAATAGGGCAAAATTCAAAAGTATTAAGTGTTGGTCTGGGGTTCCACAGGGCTCTGTCCTGGGGCCTTTCTTATTCACAGTCATGATAATTCATCTGCCATTATGCCTTAACACCCAATCTATTATTTATGATATAACTCTACTAGCTTCACTCAACAACTTAGAAGTTCTCAATATATTAATGATAGATTCACATAATAGAGCTATTGATTGGTTTTCTTCCAACAGATTACACTGCAACAGAGAAAAGACACAGAAAATTATTATTACTACGAAAAAAGGTTATTAGAACCTTGTGTAGAGCTGGTCCTTTAGATCCCTGTCGACCTCTTTTCAAAAAATTAAAACTTCTCACTGTTTATAACCTGTACATATTCCAACTATGTACAACTAGTTTTAACAGTTCAAATATTAGACAAGACATCCATAGTCATAATTACACATTACAACAATGTGATTGACATTCCAAAGCATAGACTTACTAAAACTTTCAAATTCTTACAAAGTCAATGGAATTCAATTTTCAATAAACTTCCCCAGTCACCTCGGAAAATTCCTTATGTTCAATTTAAAAATAGTTTGTATAAATGGCTAATTGATAATCCTTTTTATTATATTCAAGAATTTTTAGAACATGACCCTAGCCTAATAATATTATAATACCTAACTACTATTATTTCAGACATAAGCATGTTCCAAATTAATAGTGTTGTATAAATCTAAAGTATGCTGTAATTATAACCTGTTATTACAACAAATAACATAATATATCATAGAGTAGTTTATAACTGTGTGATGTGTTATACATCATATGGTATAATGTATACTATATGATAATACAGTATAGTATATGATATTGACAATTCCTATTTCAGTGTATATTGATCAACGGAAATAAACTATTTGATTTGATTTGAGCTGTATATTCCTAATATTTTCAACTCTTGTGGTAAATTTTGAAATATGATGTGGGCAATATAGAAAGCATTTGTTGTATTTATTGTTTTTGTTACTAAAGGTGTTTACTTACGGCAATATTAGTTTGGTATCTGGTAGCATAAACATGATCTATTAAATTCATCAAAACTACGATTATTTTTTAAACTGTACAATAAAATAACTTTTATGAAAAGCTGTTTAATATCCAGCACCTTAATCGTGTCAAACAAATCATCCGAAGGGTACCTTAATGGTTTCCTCAATGCCTCTTTCAAAATAGATTTTTGAGTGATAATAAGTGGACGAGGTGTGATGTGTAGCCCCCCCCCCACCCCACGCAATTATTCCGCGCTGCAGTATCGCTTAGATGTATGCAAAATAGACGGTACTTAATAAATTAATATCTATCACTCTTGATTAAAAACATTAAACATGTAGACACATGGTCTTAATTTTTATTATTTGTATAACGGACACGAGTCGCCCAAGTAAACCTATTATCAAACATAACTCCCAATTACTTGTAACTCTATGGGCTCACTGTCACATTGCACATTTCGAGTGCCACGTCCAGCACACGACTAGTAGCTTCTATACAAAAATAAATCTGTACATGTGTTATTATATTTATTATTAATATAACATATTACTCCGTCATTTTGGTTCCTTTTATGTGAATTACAATAACATTCATAGCCCTCTAACTCCGTTAAATAAATATCCTCCTTCTCCAACCAAGTCTCTGTAAGAATTGTTTAGTCTGGTTTAGATTCCATTTCACTCTATATTACTGTAAACTCCTAAAAAGTGTTTGCATAACTTGTAATATTAATACGTAGAAAACTAATTGCATTAAATAAACTATTACATGCACCCCTTTCCAACTCACTCAAATTGTTACATTCTACACAACCTATTTACACTGCACATTCATTATGGATACCACTCAAGATAACTTAATTTTTGCTTTCTCTCGTCCATCGCTTAACATATGATAAGAAACATACCAATCTTTTTATATTCAGTAGATTTATAATTTGATCAATTAAACTGTAAATAAACACAATAAAAATAAATGAAATATACTACATATTAACCCTAAAGTACACGCAAGAACTAACAAAATCAATCGACTTCATGACTATAGTACCTATTATTTTAGAATTCAACAAAAATGTATAGTTGTAGTTCTTGAAAATAATAATTTTATTGACACTAAGTAGCAGTTAATTCAATTTGTTGTTATGGAAAATCAAAATAAACCCTCGAACAATATAACTTCGTATTTTACATGAAAAAAACTAAGACATTCAATAACCATAAGTAAATAATAAATACACATTACTTACATTCCATTCCATTATCAGTTTCCTTGTTATATATTAAATATTTTTAATGTGTTTTTTTTTTAGAAAGAAAGAAAACAGAAAAACCATGCGTGACGTGATAAATAATAAAGAAACATTACTTCAATTTTATAACGTTATCAGTTCACTTTTTTACGTTAAAAATTATTTTTATGTTATTTTATGTAGAAAGAAAGAAAAGAAAAATATATAACTCAACAACTAACTAAATGTCTAAAAAGAGAAAGAAATTATGAAAATAAAAAGAAGTTTGTCTTATTGACTGTTAACACAATACCAACATAAGATAAGGACATTCGAGTGGCAGGTTATATTGGGAAACCCGCTGTCTCATCATTTGTGTACCAATAGTATCGGATATAACACCAGATGTAGATCGAATGTAGGGAGAGGTATCAGGTGAATGGATGGTACTTGATCTGGAACGAGGTGATTTTGCAAAATCAATAATGTATTGCCATTTTCTGTTGAAAGTACGTGAAAGATCATTGACTATTGGATCTAATGTTACGGGGTGAGTATCAAGTCAGTTAATCCCAAACTTGTTTCCACGGTTTATAAATCATTGACTATTGGATCTAGTGTTACGGGGTGAGTATCATGTCAGTTAATCCCTAACTTGTTTCCACGGTTTATAAATCATTGACTATTGGATCTAGTGTTACGGGGTGAGTATCAAGTCAGTTAATCCCTAACTTGTTTCCACGGTTTATAAATCATTGTCTATTGGATCTAGTGTTACGGGGTGAGTATCAAGTCAGTTAATCCCTAACTTGTTTCCACGGTTTATAAATCATTGACTATTGGATCTAGTGTTACGGGGTGAGTATCATGTCAGTTAATCCCTAACTTGTTTCCACGGTTTATAAATCATTGACTATTGGATCTAGTGTTACGGGGTGAGTATCAAGTCAGTTAATCCCTAACTTGTTTCCACGGTTTATAAATCATTGTCTATTGGATCTAGTGTTACGGGGTGAGTATCAAGTCAGTTAATCCCTAACTTGTTTCCACGGTTTATAAATCATTGACTATTGGATCTAGTGTTACGGGGTGAGTATCAAGTCAGTTAATCCCTAACTTGTTTCCACGGTTTATAAATCATTGTCTATTGGATCTAGTGTTACGGGGTGAGTATCAAGTCAGTTAATCCCTAACTTGTTTCCACGGTTTATAAATCATTGACTATTGGATCTAGTGTTACGGGGTGAGTATCAAGTCAGTTAATCCCTAACTTGTTTCCACGGTTTATAAATCATTGTCTATTGGATCTAGTGTTACGGGGTGAGTATCAAGTCAGTTAATCCCTAACTTGTTTCCACGGTTTATAAATCATTGACTATTGGATCTAGTGTTACGGGGTGAGTATCAAGTCAGTTAATCCCTAACTTGTTTCCACGGTTTATAAATCATTGACTATTGGATCTAGTGTTACGGGGTGAGTATCAAGTCAGTTAATCCCTAACTTGTTTCCACGGTTTATAAATCATTGTCTATTGGATCTAGTGTTACGGGGTGAGTATCAAGTTAGTTAATCCCTAACTTGTTTCCACGGTTTATAAGTCATTGACTATTGGATCTAGTGTTACGGGGTGAGTATCAAGTCAGTTAATCCCAAACTTGTTTCCACGGTTTATAAATCATTGTCTATTGGATCTAGTGTTACGGGGTGAGTATCAAGTCAGTTAATCCCAAACTTGTTTCCACGGTTTATAAATCATTGTCTATTGGATCTAGTGTTACGGGGTGAGTATCAAGTCAGTTAATCCCTAACTTGTTTCCACGGTTTATAAATCATTGTCTATTGGATCTAGTGTTACGGGGTGAGTATCAAGTCAGTTAATCCCTAACTTGTTTCCACGGTTTATAAATCATTGTCTATTGGATCTAGTGTTACGGGGTGAGTATCAAGTCAGTTAATCCCTAACTTGTTTCCACGGTTTATAAATCATTGACTATTGGATCTAGTGTTACGGGGTGAGTATCAAGTCAGTTAATCCCTAACTTGTTTCCACGGTTTATAAATCATTGTCTATTGGATCTAGTGTTACGGGGTGAGTATCAAGTCAGTTAATCCCTAACTTGTTTCCACGGTTTATAAATCATTGTCTATTGGATCTAGTGTTACGGGGTGAGTATCAAGTCAGTTAATCCCTAACTTGTTTCCACGGTTTATAAATCATTGACTATTGGATCTAGTGTTACGGGGTGAGTATCATGTCAGTTAATCCCTAACTTGTTTCCACGGTTTATAAATCATTGACTATTGGATCTAGTGTTACGGGGTGAGTATCAAGTCAGTTAATCCCTAACTTGTTTCCACGGTTTATAAATCATTGTCTATTGGATCTAGTGTTACGGGGTGAGTATCAAGTCAGTTAATCCCTAACTTGTTTCCACGGTTTATAAATCATTGACTATTGGATCTAGTGTTACGGGGTGAGTATCAAGTCAGTTAATCCCTAACTTGTTTCCACGGTTTATAAATCATTGTCTATTGGATCTAGTGTTACGGGGTGAGTATCAAGTCAGTTAATCCCTAACTTGTTTCCACGGTTTATAAATCATTGACTATTGGATCTAGTGTTACGGGGTGAGTATCAAGTCAGTTAATCCCTAACTTGTTTCCACGGTTTATAAATCATTGTCTATTGGATCTAGTGTTACGGGGTGAGTATCAAGTCAGTTAATCCCTAACTTGTTTCCACGGTTTATAAATCATTGACTATTGGATCTAGTGTTACGGGGTGAGTATCAAGTCAGTTAATCCCTAACTTGTTTCCACGGTTTATAAATCATTGACTATTGGATCTAGTGTTACGGGGTGAGTATCAAGTCAGTTAATCCCTAACTTGTTTCCACGGTTTATAAATCATTGTCTATTGGATCTAGTGTTACGGGGTGAGTATCAAGTCAGTTAATCCCTAACTTGTTTCCACGGTTTATAAGTCATTGACTATTGGATCTAGTGTTACGGGGTGAGTATCAAGTCAGTTAATCCCAAACTTGTTTCCACGGTTTATAAATCATTGTCTATTGGATCTAGTGTTACGGGGTGAGTATCAAGTCAGTTAATCCCTAACTTGTTTCCACGGTTTATAAATCATTGTCTATTGGATCTAGTGTTACGGGGTGAGTATCAAGTCAGTTAATCCCTAACTTGTTTCCACGGTTTATAAATCATTGTCTATTGGATCTAGTGTTACGGGGTGAGTATCATGTCAGTTAATCCCTAACTTGTTTCCACGGTTTATAAATCATTGTCTATTGGATCTAGTGTTACGGGGTGAGTATCAAGTCAGTTAATCCCTAACTTGTTTCCACGGTTTATAAATCATTGACTATTGGATCTAGTGTTACGGGGTGAGTATCAAGTCAGTTAATCCCTAACTTGTTTCCACGGTTTATAAATCATTGTCTATTGGATCTAGTGTTACGGGGTGAGTATCAAGTCAGTTAATCCCTAACTTGTTTCCACGGTTTATAAATCATTGACTATTGGATCTAGTGTTACGGGGTGAGTATTATGTCAGTTAATCCCTAACTTGTTTCCACGGTTTATAAATCATTGACTATTGGATCTAGTGTTACGGGGTGAGTATCAAGTCAGTTAATCCCTAACTTGTTTCCACGGTTTATAAATCATTGTCTATTGGATCTAGTGTTACGGGGTGAGTATCAAGTCAGTTAATCCCTAACTTGTTTCCACGGTTTACAAATCATTGACTATTGGATCTAGTGTTACGGGGTGAGTATCATGTCAGTTAATCCCTTACTTGTTTCCACGGTTTATAAATCATTGACTATTGGATCTAGTGTTACGGGGAGAGTATCAAGTCAGTTAATCCCTAACTTGTTTCCACGGTTTACAAATCATTGACTATTGGATCTAGTGTTACGGGGTGAGTATCAAGTCAGTTAATCCCTAACTTGTTTCCACGGTTTATAAATCATTGGATTTTTAATATGGCATTTAATCGATATTAACAACTATATTTAGTGTCTCATGTTAGTGTAGCCGACGATCTAGGAGTCAACTTCAAAGTGGGAATGTCATTTAACTCCGCCTCTTCTACCTAAAGCGGGACGTTAGCGGGGTCAAAATTTAAAAAGGACGTGTAGTTGATTGTTTATTAATTATTTTGTTATTTTATTTAATTTGTCATCGCCTATGTATTTTCCAAATTATAACTCATTTATTTGTCATGGCTATTAAGTAAAATAACGCACACTCTGGTTTTGTTTTGGCCATGACAAATCATAAGTTTGATTGTGGAAAATGCATAAGCGGTGACTAATTAGAGAAAATGACAAAATAATTAATAACTAAAGAACGGCACGTCCTTTTTAAATTGTGATCCCGCTAATGTTTAAAGCTTGAAATTGTGATGTTAAATGACACATGACCACTTACTTTCCTATTTTGAAGTGGACTACTTAATCTTGGACCCCAAGTAATTCCAAATAACATTGAAAAACTCTGAATGTAATGTGGATTAATATAACTTTAATGTCATATAAAAAAAATAGAAATGCTTTATAAACTGTGGAAACTAGTTGGGGGTGACTCACCCTAAATAGATGTAAACTTGTGATGTATAAACACAGATAATTGAAACGAGGTACTGTATATACGATTATTGTAACTAATTGTATTTAGGCCATAAAACCCGTATAGAAAATAGTCCTTTTTATGGAAACCTTCCTAATAAATTATGAATGTAATAATATTGGGTACTAATTAATTTCAATTTTTAAATGTTTTATGGAGCTAACATATCACGAACAATAAAGATATATTCACATTTGAAGACACAATTGTTATACAAGTTAGACACAATGAAATTAACTACATTTGTATTGTAGAAAATTACATGTCTACTCATTTGAAAAATCTTGTATTCCCTATACAGCTTGAGCCTTTATATTCACTTTAGTACTTTTGTTAATATTTATTTGTTTTATTGATTGTTCATTTTGAAATGCCATATCTAATTAATTAATATGTTAACAATACGTCCTATATTTAATTTTCTTTCTCTCAATATTGACTGTCATTAAATTACTTATATTTGTCACTCTTTATTCACCTTCAAAGTTATTTCATTATAATTTTGAAACATTTTAATTAGTTTTGAGTTAATAAAATATGCGTACTTAATAAATATAGATGCCATTTTAAAAGCGTTAAACGTTGCCTTCTCATATTCCCAACTATTTTTTAATAGTCTTTGGTTCTATTCCAACTTGACCCCATGTCGGTGCAGAAATTGTGTAATACCAAGTTTAAAGATTTTTTACTTAGAAATTAAGAGGCCTATTAACAATCCAATCACACCATTGTTTTCCTCGTTTAATTGTACGTATGACATGTAGATTTTAATAATGTTTATCCTAGTTGGAACAAAAACAATTTAAGATCAATGTATTTTCATACGCTTATGATAGTAATGTATCGTAATTATATATTCAATAAAGATTACAATATGACCAAGTAATTAATTTTATGACCTTTAGAAGCCAAGAAAGTGTTGTTTCAGGAAATCGATACAAAAACAATTAAAGGTATAAATTCTGAAAATGAATAAAACTTATAGAACACATTCCTGTCAACCAAGTATTAAAATATAAATGCGATTCATTAACAGGTTCGTGATGGCAGAATAAATTCTGAATTTTTAAGAAGTCGTGAGAAAACCCATAGGACATGTCAAAAAACACGTAATTTTTTTATTTGATAAAAAGTTGTATTCATGCCTGAAAAGTATCATAGTGTGGTCCGTTTTCAGTAATATATAATTATAATTTTAGAATATGTAGTGTTTTCGAAAAGGGTCAAATTTTGAAATGAAGGGAAACGTGTTTTAACGGGTTCTAGTGTAATAAAAGCGTAAAGTTGATGCACAGTTTTAAACTCCGCTACTTTTTCTGTTCCAAATAAAACGTATTGTAAAATTTACAAATGAATATGTCATAACGTACATTTAAACGAGTAGTTACTGTAAACATTGTCTAACGTTTTTTAATTTATAAATTCGTAATACCCGTCCGTTGTTAACTTTCCAAATTATCCGCACATCCTATTAACCAACTGCGTTATGTTTTATATTTTTCACAGTTTCATCAGGTAAAAACTTCACTTGCCTGTTTACATACGCCGTAGGACTGGGCAATAACTTATATTATTCAACTAGTGAAGTAATGACATCAGGTCGTTCGGTACTTAGTACTTGTGATTTCCTGCTGTCCGAAGACTTAGCTAGGTACTACTTGTAAGTCTTCACACTGGCGTTTTTAGAATACTTTGTTTGGAATATTATTAAGAATGCTATTAAGAAAGCTGTATACGTGTGGTGTTGAACAAACTAATTCATTTATGTCAGTTGTATTACAAGTTTGCTTTCGTTTTGAGTTAGATAGATTCATTTTCTTACATCATCAAGTTGAATTATTTATGTACATTTCAAGTTACAGGTGGTTTGAGACCATGACCCCCAAACGGCTTACACACACTACTGTCTATTTATTTATGCGAAATCTAACAGAATAATCCTATTACTCACTCTACGCAAGCCGATTAACAATGTTATTCAGTGATCTGCCCACCCACACCCTTGTACCTCTGGCTTGGTTACAGGGGAGCAAGGTTGTTGAATGAGGACGCGTCCGCTCGACGATCATCATCAAGGAGGGGAGGAGATCTTGTCAACGCTGACAACATTTCAGAATTACGCCTATACCAAGTATTTAGAATTACCGTATTGTAGAACCTGGCCATACAAACATATCCGTACGTTAGCCGTCGGTGCAGTAATATATCGAATGGATATTTTTGAGAATGGACTACACGAGTGAACAGTTCATCCACTCACGTTCTTAAACTCCACATAAAATGAATTAAAATATGCAAAACATGATGTTGACATCCCTTGTTTACTAACTGTAATTAACTTGAAACTTAAATGTTGCTCACGAATTATGATAATTTAACCATTAGTTACGAGTTGGTTGACAAAATCATGTTGGAAGTCCACTAATACATTATATATTTACGCCCATATTATATTGTTTAAGTGCGTGTAATAAAACAATTAACTGTGTGTATTTACTTGACACATATCGTTAGACCTACAGGTGACTTACTTTTTACTGTTAATAATTTAGTTTGAGAGGAACGATATACATATTAACAAACTGATGGATTTATTAATTAAAGAACAGTTTTTCAAAACTAGACTCAGTGTGAGCTCGGCCAATCGCCAGTTTTATACAGGTACCAGTTCTATTCGTGGCTGGCCAAACCGGTCGAGCCCAGTCAAAGCATACGCAGTGACTATCACAACAGACGTGACCTTCACACACCTACTGATAACAGCAGGCTGTTGACCTCTTCTGTTTGTAACTGGGCCATCACGCCTCTATCTTCCGCCTGCAACAATGCCCTGATTGAGAAAAGTATACATGACTTTTCCGTATTAATTGATAAGGTAAATACGACCGACTTTTACGTTTGATTTAGCATATTTTGCATTGAATACTTATAAGTATGTACTATTTTTGTTCTTGACCTTAGTATTCGGTAAAACCGAAAACGCATTTATTGTAATGTGGCTTAATTGTGTTGAAATTGTAGTTTTTGTAACTATGTACTAAATGCCACGAGCATGAATCGAGATATTATAACCCTATAGACTAATAATTCACGTAGGCTAGTAAATAAGGATACAATATTGGGCGTGTGTGAAATTACACTATTAAATACAGTGTATGGTTTCTAATTCAATGACTGGCTGCATTTCGGTCACGTCCAAGCTGAGTTAGTTGTCTTGGGTGTATACCTCTCTCATAGAATGCCTGATCACGCCTTAGCTGGTTCAATTAAAATTGCGTTTGTTATGTGACTGTGTTATCTATTTTTTCCCAGATGGAGGTACAACAACTGATTTCAGACCATTTTGCTGTTACTATATTAGAGAATATACCATCGACTAATCTAACGTACATTATAATCAAAAGCCTACCAAACCGATGTAAAAATCATACTCCCTATCGAACGCACACTTGATCTAATATAACGTCGCCAATAGAACGTCGAGGGATCAAACATCACAGCCTATAGAACGTCGAGAGATCTATCGCCACAGCCTATGTAAGGTCGGGTGATAACACTTCATAGCCTATTGAAAGTCGAGTGATCAAACTTCACAGCCTATATAAAGTTGAGTGATTTAACTCCACAGCGTATAGAACGTGGAATGACCAAACTTCATAGTTTATAGAACGTTGAGTGATCAAACTTCACAGCCTATAGAACGTCGAGTGATCAAATGTCACAGCCAGTAGAACGTCAAGTGATCTAACTCCATACTTGTATACCGTCGATTTACACGTGATCAAATTCCTTAGCAAATAGAACGTTGTAAGGTCACTACAGAATCTGCTCTATTTTCTGTGCTTTTACTTTAGTTCGTATATAAATATTTCTCTGCGACGCAAGGCCAGTGAGCTAGTTGACACGTGATTCTACATTGCCCTTAATATTGTCTGTGATAATTTTTTACGCGTATCTTTCTGCGTTAATTCTCCCTCCTTGCTGGTCACCTGACAGGCGTGCTACGCCCTTCCCCCCTCTACACGCTCACATACATCGTGCCACACAGGACCGTAAAAAGACCTGCAGAAACAGACACGACTAAGCTCTTTGTTGCACTCTGGCAGGCGACAAAGCACGTTGAAGCGCTCTTCTCTTTGTTTATAGCGCACTTTGTCTTTCGGTTCACTATGATCCAATGAGAATTGGAATTTATGAATTTTCGCACGTTATGGTTATAATTCTCACATTCTACTAGGCACGATTAGGAGACATTGATGTATGGACGAGGTTGAAATATTAGACTTGGGATAATAAGTTAAATGAGGATGACATAAGGTGTATAAGGATAGATGGATGGTAGCTTTAGAAATACTGTGGTCTAATATATTTACGACAGCCCTTGCTTCGCTACGGGGTGGTTATATACGTTCCCTTCGTGGTTTTCTCTAAACCATCACATCACTATGAAAGATCAGTCTGCTGCCGGCTCCTAGGCATAGTCTAGAAAACCCAATAAGTGTACTTTAGGGGAATGCAAAGTAGTGCAATCAGAGTTAGTGGAAAGACCTTAAATACTTCACATTGAGAACCAAACTATCTTGCCAAGCTGTTGCGTCATGTCTACACACGTTTCTCAAAGTTTAATTTTTTCCATAAGAATAATTATTAAATTACATTAACGACATTGTTACTCTTATCGAAAAGAGGAAATGTTGAGGAGCTGTTCCTGTCAATTACGAGTTAAATTTCGAGAAATTCTGTCTTAGTGGTCTCTATGGTTCAAAAGATAACTTTCCTACAAATTTCATCAAAATCGGTTCTGTGGTTCCGGAGATTTCGTGATAAGTGAGTATTTATTTGCCATCTTTCTTATAATGGTGCTAGACTCTTTAACGCTCTTCTGGACTAAATAAGGGAGGAGAATGATAACAGACTTTTTCCAGGAAGATAACATTGCTTCTACGGGAGATTTGCACTCACAGTGTCGGGTAGTTTCTTTCTGGCTATGTCTAAATATAGCATGTAAGACAACTATGTTAATATTTGCTTGTATTTGGTTTACCAGGTTCATTTTACTTAATTTTCAATTGTTCATTAACTTATGCACTTCATTATGAGTGTATGCACTTGTCTTTGTAAGTGTTGTGTTGTAACTGTAAAGACACTATTATGCAGTCCTGAACTGTTAAAATACAGAGTTATTGAATCTTGGATCCATTAAGAATATATATATATATATATATATATATATATATATATATTATATAAAGTTAAAAATTAGGGCTACTTACGTATTTTAGGATGTAATAAAATTAAAAAACTGAGTACCCTTATATATTTTTTTTAATTACCCTTATGAGTTTTAATAAAAAAAATATAAGGGTACTCAGTTTTTTAATTTTATTACATCCTAATATATATATATATATATATATATATATATATATATATATATATATATATATATACATACATACATAAATTTCTTATTTTATATATTTATTAAGAGGATTAAATGAATAATTTATTGTTTATAAGATACGGGTTTATTTCTATAGTAAAATTTGAAATTGTGATTTAATATATTAAATATACGGAGGAAACATATTTTAGAAACAATGAAATTTAGTGAACAAAACACCAATTTCTAGTAATTAATAGCAAAAATTCATTTGCGATAAATTTCGTAGGATTAGAACTGTGTTTACAGTTGAGTTCTGTAAATTATTTTAATTTAACTAAACATACAAAATAAACTAGTGTACTGTTCTAGTATTGTGTTGTTCAATAGAACGAAATACGTAATTTGCTTGGTTTAGTTTCTGTCTATTTCCAATTGTACTGTTCTATTTCATTTATGTATAGACGGTCAAATTGTTTCAAACCGAATACACGTGTGGGCGAGTAGTATGTTTTTCTTCTACAGACACACTCGACCCTCGCACAAATTACATATTCATGAACTCCCGGACGTATCGCCTTTGTTGTCGTATCTCCCTTAATTGTATATGTATTGTTTATGCATTCTTTACTGTCCTCATTTAATCTTTCCCTATTTAATCCAATTTTAGATATTGCAAGCTTTTCTTGTCGGAGTTCATAGTTATTACAAGCTTATCTTGTCGGAGTGCATAGTTATTGCAAGCTTATCTTGTCGGAGTGCATAGTTATTGCAAGCTTATCTTGTCGGAGTTTATAGTTATTGCAAGCTTATCTTGTCAGAGTTCATGGTTATTGCAAGTTTATCGTGTCGGAGTTCATGGTTATTACAAGATTATCTTGTCGGGAGCTCATGGTTATTACAAGATTATCTTGTCGGAAGTCATAATTATTGCAAGCTTATCTTGTCGGAGTGCATAGTTATTGCAAGCTTATCTTGTCAGATTTCATGGTTATTGCAAGTTTATCGTGTCGGAGTTCATGGTTATTACAAGATTATCTTGTCGGGAGCTCATGGTTATTACAAGATTATCTTGTCGGAAGTCATAATTATTGCAAGCTTATCTTGTCGGAGTTCATGTTTATTGCAAGCTTATCTTGTCGGAGTTCATGGTTATTGCAAGCTTATCGTGTCGGAGTTCATGGTTATTACAAGATTATCTTGTCGGGAGCTCATGGTTATTACAAGATTATCTTGTCGGAAGTCATAATTATTGCAAGCTTACCTTGTCGGAGTTCATGGTTATTACAAGATTATCTTGTCGGAAGTCATAATTATTGCAAGCTTATCTTGTCGGAAGTTCATAGTTATTGCAAGTTTATCTTGTCGGAAGTCATAATTATTGCAAGCTTATCGGAGTTCATGGTCATTGCAAGTTTATCTTGTCGTAGTTCATGGTTATTACAAGATTATCTTGTCGGAAGTCATAATTATTGCAAGCTTACCATGTCGGAGTTCATGGTTATTACAAGATTATCTTGTCGGAAGTCATAATTATTGCAAGCTTATCTTGTCGGAAGTTCATAGTTATTGCAAGTTTATCTTGTCGGAAGTCATAATTATTGCAAGCTTATCTTATCGGAGTTCATGGTCATTGCAAGTTTATCTTGTCGTAGTTCATGGTTATTGCAAGCTTATCTTGTCGGAAGTTCATAGTTATTGGAAGTTTATCTTGTCGGAAGTCATAATTATTGCAAGCTTATCTTATCGGAGTTCATGGTCATTGCAAGTTTATCTTGTCGTAGTTCATGGTTATTGCAAGTTTATCTTGTCGTAGTTCATGGTTATTGCAAGCTTATCTTGTCGGGAGTTCATTGTTATTACACGCTTATCTTGTCGAAGTGCACATTTATTGCCGCCGTGAAACCAACAATTAGGCAGTTTACAAACGGTGCTAAAATATGTTAAACGCGTTATTTTGTAGCCTTCCTAGCCGTAATGTTTATGGCACGCCACAGTCGCCTCTCACGCGTGTTAACGAACATTATTGTTGGTAGTCGGTGTCGCCTAGGTTATGAAAACGAGCCCATCTTTGGTCATGTAAATTAGTTTTAATTAGGTAATATTATTCATTACTTAGACGACGTCTGGAGTTGTAGGTACAAAAATACACGATTCCCTAATTTATAGCAAACGGAATGAATGTAGTTTATATATATTATTATTCTGCTCTCAGCCAAAGATAACAGTACAAATTTCTGCTCATAATATGTAGAGAAGTCCATTATAGAAAAATAACTGGTCACACAAAAAATATTTTTTGAAATTTTACTTTACACTAAGTTGATTAGTACCTTTTGTCCACTACATTCTCAAAATCTAAATAAAATATATGGAACGGTTCCTTAATGAATTTTGATTCTAAAATACCAAATCAGCCACTTTAAAGTACACTTCACTAGCGCATAGTGTTCTGTTTTGTATGTCTGAATGATCTGTGTGTGTATGAATGGAAATTATATATATATATATATATATATATATATATATATATATATATATATATATATATATATATATTATAGATTAGTTGACGATTGCAATCCATTTTATGTAATGTCTCATGCAATAAATGTTATTAAGGCGATATACAATGCTCATGAACGGTGACAAAATATGAATGTTATTACTGATTCAACAATTAATTAAACTATTGTACACGTAGATTTGTTTAATTGTACATTATCCCATATCTATTTCAAAGGTTTTAAACTAACACGTAATACCCCGTGAAGTAGTTATCGTTCAGTTTAATTAACTATCAATTAATTGTAAATGTTGTTCAAAGCAGTTAGTTAATGACAGCATTAACCGTGTCAACTACGAATCATTAGAATTAGTTTTACGCGTTTCACTAATTTAATCTGATTTTCATTCCAACGATTAGTTGTTAAGTCTATTCTGGCGTCGAAAAATCTCACTAATTTTACCGTCGGGAAAGTACAATTCGTTTCTGTTTTGACAGTGTGTTGAATAATTAATAAATGGTTTGTGCCTGTAGTGACCGCCTTGTTTATCGCCGACCTTGTTATTTCGTAATGGCTGCTCTGTCCTTGACGGCAGTCTGCTGTTCTCAACGGTACAAATATGTCTTCTAAAGAAATGCCACGCATTCAAGAGGTTTCTTAAACTGTTTCTAAACGCAGCCCTCGTCAGATGAAGTATTTTCAGTTAACGAACCAAATGTGGGAAAAGGAAAGGAAAGGCGCGCAAATAGTCGATAGGCCTATTTACTTGATTGAAATGCAGTAATAGGCCTACTATTAGAGTAATCCATTTGATTACATAAATATTAAAGTGACTCGACGCCTCTGCATCGTAACTGTAATAGACAAGCAATAACTGTTATGACACGTAAGAAATCCACCAGAACTGTTTATGTATTGCAGAAGAAATCCGCCTGAGAAATGTTCTGAAATATTCTGATATATGACTGAAGAAATGCAATTGAAAATATGTGGAGAGGAAAAGGCCAAGTTCAAATTTAACTTGCAAATTTGGGAGAGAGTAAGGACTAGGAGGTGGTTAGGGCACACGCTGAGGAAGCTTTTGATTGGAATCCGCAAGATGCTACGGGAAGATGTCGACCCGGAGAAACCTGGAAGAGAACTATTTTCAAAGAAGCAAAAATTGCTGACAATACTTGGGGAGAAGTTAAGGAACTTTGCTAGAGACAGGGACATATAAAGCTCTTCTGGACGCTCTACGCTCCCAAAGGAGATAACAGAAATAAGAAGTCAGAAGATGAAGTAGTATTGCGTTGCGCCTTCTCGTATGTTTTTGAACAATAGAGATGGCACCTCTCTTAATATTGCTGATTCAATTAAATCATCGGTCGATATATTTAATTCCCTGGCCTTTTGCTTAACTTACTGGTCAAAACGTTGATGTCTCAAATCGTACAAGATGTTGTATGAATAAAGGTCCCTACTTTGTATGGCAGTACAACTTCTTTATTACCAATAGTTAAAGACAATACGGATCTCTGTCAAAGGCTGATTGGTCAGTGACGACATCAGAGCTCAGGTAAATCAGCTCAAACCGTCGGTACAGTCTGAGGCCATGCTCAACCCTACTAACGATAAATTCACGTATGACTCACGGAAATGACTTCCATTCGGCTGTATTATTGAGGTATACCTGCATTTATGTCAGTTTATTTGTAATTAATCCTTTACAAACCGACAGTCAATAAATAAAAGTCAAACACCATTGACTGACTTGACTGTTTACAGTTTCCCAAGAAATTATGAGACTTTGGAACATGAAAAGCAGAAAAACTATTGTTTATTGGCTCTACATGCTTACTAAGAAAGGATTTAAAATAGGTTAGATAATAACTATACTGATACCAGCCAATCACAAAGCCTTTGATACTGCTCAACTTACGAATCTGAGAGCTGAACACGGAGCAACTTGACATAAGAAGTTATTTTTGAACAATGTAAGCGTGCCTTGTAAAGAAAAATAACATAAATACCATTATGTTATTTTTTTATTGAAACATTTACATGAAAACTAACTGTACTAATACTGGTCATACGATAGTTTCAACGAAACCCTGTAGCAAAACAGGCATCCTTAAAGTTAGTTCGTTTGTAATTTAATATTTTTTAAAGATATAACGGCTAGTAGTTTTATTTTTTAATTATTCTATTATAAAAGTATAAATAGGTAAATCTATATTTAAGAAGAGAAATCACTTACTTTATATGTTCATTGGACACACTTGTCACACACTCTACTGTGGTGTATACAGTAACAGCGACGTTTCGCGGAGCGAAGTTTCATTTCCTACAAATAATAATAAATCAATATGAATGGAATTTGTCAACTAACAACTTTTCACAGACAGTTTATGAATGAAACACACGTATGACTAAAATGGTAATAAAAATATCCTGAAAATGAGTTTAATCTCAGTCAAGAGCACAATACGCTATGTTGCAGCCCACAAATTAATAAATACATTACAAAATCTATCCAGTAATTATGTTTTTTTTATTAAATAATGCATGTTTTAAATTGTTCGTAAAAAAATGAAAACTCTTAAAATGTTAAGTCTTGCAATGGGGCTTTTTTGTAGTTTTTGTTATTTAAAAATGTATTACTATATTTTCCAACTCAAGATTAGTATCTGACACAATAAGATTAATTATTTTGAAAAAATCAGTTGTATATCGATGGTACGAAAGTTTACTATGTTTACATGTTGCCGGCATAACACATCTGCTGAAACACGTTGCCCAGCTTCATTACAACACAGTAAATATCGATACACTGCACTAGGAGGCAGGATTTGTTGGTTTTAATGATCCATAATGAACTGTAAGCCGAGCCATCACGTGAGGCACGTGTCGTGTACACAGAGGGCACGCGACCCCGACACGCACCGTACTTACGCACAACGCGTGCCCCTACGTGTCCATCTGGTTGGTGGATACGTAGTTTTATTAATTTCCAATACAACTGAAAATGTATTTTCAATAAAGCTGAACTTCAAAGGGGAGGATGAGGGGATAATGCGGAGGGATGTGCGCGGTGGTATTGTCCCCGTTAAGAATGTTTGACAAATAATTATTTAATTAAAAAAAATAATAGTGTTAATTTCCTTATAATTAATAAGTGTGCAAAATATCTTTGAGGAAATATTGCTACCTAAAGTGGTAAATTTTGCTTTTCCATGTACACAAGTCACCAAGAAACCGTGCAATGTATTTGGTTAACATTTTAGAATTTATGGGACAAAAGCTACTAACCAACCTGGTATAAAGTAACACTTAACAATGTATAATATTTTTAAGTGAAAAAAAAATATATATATACATCCGTACAATTTTTCAGTTGAAACTTGTACAATAATCTTTAGGTGGGAAAATAGATCGATAATATAAACGAACTGTATTACTAGAGCTAACTGTAAGTGAGGGAGTTATATACTTTTATACAATTTGCGAGGTAGGGACAGAGAGGTAGACAGAGGGGAACAAGTTGTGTATGTGTTAGTGAGGCAGGCTCTTTGCTACCCCTAGCGACAGTGACGATAAAATGTAGAACCAAATTCCTTGGAGAACTTTACTGGTCGCCTGGATGAACATCCTTATCCTAGTGGGCGTGGAAACATCAGGATCGGGATGATTGATTCAAGTCTTCTAATGGAGGGGATAAAAGGTAAACCACATAGGTTTTTCATACCTGACCTTCAAGACGATAAATGATACTTAATTCCCTTTTAATATATGCACAATATTAATGAAAGGAATCGGTCGATTAGCGTATGGTGGCATTTTATGTAGTAAATGTTTTCTTAAGATCATATTCAGTCTGTTTGCACTTTTAACAGTATGAGATATGCTATTGCTTGTAAAACTTACTCTGGAAATATAAAAAAGTCAATTAACCATCACGTACGTAATTGTAACACAAATCGTAAATTTTATGCTGTGACAGTTATGCCCGTAAGTAGATTTTACAAAATACACGGGTTAAATAATAGTTTAGGCGCCTGGTATATGGGTTGGATTGTTGAACTGTTTTCGTCACTGTCTAATGGCCTAGAGTGGGCGGCGCTGATGTATAAATAAATACACTGAGTGTCTCGTCAGAACTATTCCTGCCTCACCCCGGTCCAGATAGGGCAATGACTAAGGTACAGAGGCAGGTCAACCTCATATCCGACTTTACCTATACGCTAAATACACCGAGTTTCTTGTCAGACTTAGCCCTGCCTCACTCCGGTCCAGATAGGGCAATGACTAGTGTGCAGAAGCAGGTCGCCCTCATCTCCGACTTTATCTATACGCTAAATACACGACCGTCTTATCAGACCTAGCTCTGCCTCACTCCGGTCCAGATAGGGCAATGACTAGGATGCAGAGGCAGGTCGCCCTCATCTCCGACTTAAATTACAGGTTAAATACACCGAGTGTCTCGTCAGACCTAGCCCTGCCTCACTCCGGTCCAGATAGGGCAATGACTAGGGTGCAGAGGCAGGTCGCCCTCATCTCCGACTTAAACTACAGGTTAAATACACTGAGTGTCTTGTCAGACCTAGACCTGTTTCACTCCGGTACAGATAGGGCAATGACTAGTGTGCAGAGGCAGGTGCCCTCATCTCCGACTTAAACTACAAGTTAAATACACCGAGTGTCTTGTCAGACCTAGCCCTGTTTCACTCCGGTACAGATAGGGCAATGACTAGTGTGCAGAGGCAGGTGCCCTCATCTCCGACTTAAACTGCAGGTTAAATACACCGAGTGTCTTGTCAGACCTAGCCCTGTTTCACTCCGGTACAGATAGGGCAATGACTAGGGTGCAGGGGCAGGTCGCCCTCATCTCCGACTTAAACTACAGGTTAAATACACTGAGTGTCTTGTCAGACCTAGACCTGTTTCACTCCGGTACAGATAGGGCAATGACTAGTGTGCAGAGGCAGGTGCCCTCATCTCCGACTTAAACTACAGGTTAAATGCACCGAGTGTCTTGTCAGACCTAGCCCTGTTTCACTCCGGTACAGATAGGGCAATGACTAGGGTGCAGGGGCAGGTCGCCCTCATCTCCGACTTAAACTACAGGTTAAATACACCGAGTGTCTTGTCAGACCTAGCCCTGTTTCACTCCGGTACAGATAGGGCAATGACTAGGGTGCAGAGGCAGGTCGCCCTCATCTCCGACTTAAACTACAGGTTAAATACACCGAGTGTCTTGTCAGACCTAGCCCTGTTTCACTCCGGTACAGATAGGGCAATGACTAGTGTGCAGAGGCAGGTCGCCCTCATCTCCGACTTAAACTACAGGTTAAATACACCGAGTGTCTTGTCAGACCTAGCCCTGTTTCACTCAGGTACAGATAGGGCAATGACTAGGGTGCAGAGGCAGGTCGCCCTCATCTCCGACTTAAACTACAGGTTAAATACACTGAGTGTCTTGTCAGACCTTGCCCTGTTTCACTACGGTACAGATAGGGCAATGAATAGTGTGCAGAGGCAGGTCGCCCTCATCTCCGTCTTAAACTACAGGTTAAATACACCGAGTGTCTTGTCAGACCTAGCCCTGTTTCACTCCGGTACAGATAGGGCAATGACTAGTGTGCAGAGGCAGGTCGCCCTCATCTCCGACTTAAACTACAGGTTAAATACACCGAGTGTCTTGTCAGACCTAGCCCTGTTTCACTCCGGTACAGATAGGGCAATGAATGACTAGTGTGCAGAAGCAGGTCGCCCTCATCTCCGACTTTACATACACGCTAAATACACCGAGTGTCTTGTTAGACCTAGCCCTGCCTCACTCCGGTCCAGATAGGGCAATGACTAGTGTGCTGAAGCAGGTCGCCCTCATCTCCGACTTAAACTACAGGTTAAATACACCGAGTGTCTTGTCAGACCTAGCCCTGCCTCACTCCGGTCCAGATAGGGCAATGACTAGTGTGCAGAAGCAGGTCGCCCTCATCTCCGACTTAAACTACAGGTTAAATACACCGAGTGTCTTGTCAGACCTAGCCCTGCCTCACTCCGGTCCAGATAGGGCAATGACTAGTGTGCAGAAGCAGGTCGCCCTCATCTCCGACTTAAACTACAGGTTAAATACACCGAGTGTCTTGTCAGACCTAGCCCTGCCTCACTCCGGTCCAGATAGGGCAATGACTAGTGTGCAGAAGCAGGTCGCCCTCATCTCCGACTTTATCTATACGCTAAATACACGAGCGTCTTATCAGACCTAGCTCTGCCTCACTCCGGTCCAGATAGGGCAATGACTAGGATGCAGAGGCAGGTCGCCCTCATCTCCGACTTAAATTACAGGTTAAATACACCGAGTGTCTTGTCAGACCTAGCCCTGCCTCACTCCGGTCCAGATAGGGCAATGACTAGAGTGCAGAGGCAGGTCGCCTTCATCTCCGACTTAAACTACAGGTTAAGTACACCGAGTGTCTTGTCAGACCCAGCCCTGTTTCACTCCGGTACAGATAGGGCAATGACTAGGGTGCAGGGGCAGGTCGCCCTCATCTCCGACTTAAACTACAGGTTAAATACACCGAGTGTCTTGTCAGACCTAGCCCTGTTTCACTCTGGTACATATAGGGCAATGACTAGGGTGCAGAGGCAGGTCGCCCTCATCTCCGACTTAAACTACAGGTTAAATACACCGAGTGTCTTGTCAGACCTAGCCCTGTTTCACTCCGGTACAGATAGGGCAATGACTAGTGTGCAGAGGCAGGTCGCCCTCATCTCCGACTTAAACTACAGGTTAAATACACCGAGTGTCTTGTCAGACCTAGCCCTGCCTCACTCCGGTACAGATAGCGCAATGACTAGGGTGCAGAGGTAGGTCGCCCTCATCTCCGACTTAAACTACAGGTTAAATACACCGAGTGTCTTGTCAGACCTTGCCCTGTTTCACTCCGGTACAGATAGGGCAATGACTAGTGTGCAGAAGCAGGTCGCCCTCATCTCCGACTTAAACTACAGGTTAAATACACCGAGTGTCTTGTCAGACCTAGCCCTGCCTCACTCCGGTCCAGATAGGGCAATGACTAGTGTGCAGAAGCAGGTCGCCCTCATCTCCGACTTAAACTACAGGTTAAATACACCGAGTTTCTTGTCAGACCTAGCCCTGCCTCACTCCGGTCCAGATAGGGCAATGAATAGTGTGCAGAAGCAGGTCGCCCTCATCTCCGACTTTACATACACGCTAAATACACCGAGTGTCTTGTTAGACCTAGCCCTGCCTCACTCCGGTCCAGATAGGGCAATGACTAGTGTGCAGAAGCAGGTCGCCCTCATCTCCGACTTAAACTACAGGTTAAATACACCGAGTGTCTTGTCAGACCTTGCCCTGTTTCACTCCGGTACAGATAGGGCAATGACTAGGGTGCAGAAGCAGGTCGCCCTCATCTCCGTCTTAAACTACAGGTTAAATACACCGAGTGTCTTGTCAGACCTAGCCCTGTTTCACTCCGGTACAGATAGGGCAATGACTAGTGTGCAGAGGCAGGTCGCCCTCATCTCCGACTTAAATTACAGGTTAAATACACCGAGTGTCTTGTCAGACCTAGCCCTGTTTCACTCCGGTACAGATAGGGCAATGAATGACTAGTGTGCAGAAGCAGGTCGCCCTCATCTCCGACTTTACATACACGCTAAATACACCGAGTGTCTTGTCAGACCTAGCCCTGCCTCACTCCGGTCCAGATAGGGCAATGACTAGTGTGCAGAAGCAGGTCGCCCTCATCTCCGACTTAAACTACAGGTTAAATACACCGAGTGTCTTGTCAGACCTTGCCCTGTTTCACTCCGGTACAGATAGGGCAATGACTAGGGTGCAGAAGCAGGTCGCCCTCATCTCCGTCTTAAACTACAGGTTAAATACACCGAGTGTCTTGTCAGACCTAGCCCTGTTTCACTCCGGTACAGATAGGGCAATGACTAGTGTGCAGAGGCAGGTCGCCCTCATCTCCGACTTAAATTACAGGTTAAATACACCGAGTGTCTTGTCAGACCTAGCCCTGTTTCACTCCGGTACAGATAGGGCAATGAATGACTAGTGTGCAGAAGCAGGTCGCCCTCATCTCCGACTTTACATACACGCTAAATACACCGAGTGTCTTGTCAGATCTAGCCCTGCCTCACTCCGGTCCAGATAGGGCAATGACTAGGGTGCAGAGGCAGGTCGCTCTCATCTCTGACTTAAACTACAGGTTAAATACACCGAGTGTCTTGTCAGACCTAGCCCTGCCTCACTCCAGTCCAGATAGGGCAATGACTAGTGTGCTGAAGCAGGTCGCCCTCATCTCCGACTTAAACTACAGGTTAAATACACCGAGTGTCTTGTCAGACCTAGCCCTGCCTCACTCCGGTCCAGATAGGGCAATGACTAGTGTGCAGAAGCAGGTCGCCCTCATCTCCGACTTTACATACACGCTAAATACACCGAGTGTCTTGTCAGACCTAGCCCTGCCTCACTCCGGTCCAGATAGGGCAATGACTAGTGTGCAGAAGCAGGTTGCCCTTATCTCCGACTTAAACTACAGGTTAAATACACCGAGTGACTTGTCAAACCTAGCCCTGCCTCACTCCGGTCCAGATAGGGCAATGACTAGTGTGCAGAGGCAGGTTGCCCTCATCTCCGACATTACCTACGAGCTATATATCACTTATAGTATCAATTTATGTGCGTTACATGTTCATCGCACTGGTTAGAGTGCTCTAGCGTTTGGCAGTGATTGTTGGTGTTGTATTCTAAGACAGTGAGGTTCAAACTTGTTGAGACATGGAACAAAATTGTACATTTACTTGCCCTTGGCTTGAATATTATAGATACCTCCGCTGCTCTGGACTTAAATATTATTTTATAAGCTATTTTATTTAAGTTATTCTCGAGTCTGAGAACTTTTTGTGTATAGTTTAAGATAAATGAAGGGAAATGTGCCATGCTTTTCTGGACAAAACCGCTCAGAGTAAGTGTGAAAGCTTTCATGTAATTCTCGTGTTGCCCCTTTTATTCAATTTTTCCGAGTTCAGACATGAGTTTTATCTTCTCAGTGTTATCTCCAGGCCAGATCTTCAGGAATCGCAGTTATAGTGGAAGCATATTCATGAAATACATGAGAGTTAATCAGTAAAAATGTTTGGACCATTTTCTTCCCATCAGTCAAGTGCTTGATTGACAAAGGGTTAATGATCTAGACATCGTTACTCTGGCCTTAGCATTGACGCCAGACTGATTTGTTCTTTTTATACAGTCATTCATTGAATACGGATGTATAATTGTTTAATATGATTTAAATAAGGGTCGCAAATCTTATTCAGTGTACCGGTACCTTATTGAATGAACGTCAGTTCAGTGTATAATTCTCAACAGTCACCAAAGAATATATTTTATCTTTATGTTTCCTTTGTTCGCACTTGGTCGTGAAATTTTAAGGTCGTAGATTTGTAATGCGACTGCGCTCAAGGCCAACTGGTAGGCTACAAGGCAAAACACAACTCACTAAGAATGATAAAATAAAAGGCTCCCGACAAAATAAGAGAATTGGTCCAATATTTACTGCTCACTCTCACATAACTGTCTAGGAAGTAGATAGTACTGACAAATACTGTAGTATATCACGCTGGCCCGCCTTATCACAGGCCATTACAACGCATAACTTACACACGTCTGGCGGCATACATTGATCTACTGTACAATGAATGGGTTAACAACACTGTCTGGCGGTCTGCGAACTCTCAGCTTAGATAATCTACAACTTAATCAGCTTATACAATATTTGAGCCAATATGCATTCAATTGAAATATAGAAAAGCTGCGATCAGACAACTATTTAATAATCGTCTTCCATAATTTTTTAATAAGAAGTTTAGTTTGAACTGTCATTGACTTTGCCGGAAACAAAATATTTTTCTAACCGTATTATTCTTATCTTAATAAACATCTTTACTTTACAAAAATCGCAATTCGCATTCAAAATAATAGATTAATAACAAGGTCTGCACCAGTGGCGCAGTGCTGTAATCCAGCTACTTGGAGACTGAGTGTTGTGGAGTTTTTAGGCGACATGTTCTAAAAATACTCAGCATTCGGTCATTGGTTCCCATCGGAATTGACACTAGTGTTAGAGAAGTTTGTGGTGTCCGTATTAGGCGGTAGTAAGGTTCCAGATGTAGTGTACGGGAGAGAACTGAATATCATGCTTGTAAATTTGCTAAACAAATTATATTATTATTAAAATTATATAAATATGAAGCCCCGAATGTTGTGTCAATTTTATTTAAGAGATGTGTAACGAGTAGATTTTCCGTTATTGATATAAAATGGAATTTACTTTTCGTTTGACTGCGTAGATTGTATCATCAAATCCAGATAATTATGTGTTTTAAGGCGTTTCACCTATTTTCAAAGTGAATTATTTACTTATTTAACATGAATAAACAAAACTACTAGTTTTATGTATTTTTAAAATAACAAACATGTTTTTTAAACGATCTAAAGTGTACGACGTTAAAATTTCTCACCAGCTTCATTAGTCTACACACTCCCGAGCGAGGTTGTAAATAATGTAAACAAGCCGAGTGAAGACAATTTGCCGTGTTACCCCCGAGAGCCGTACAGCTACGAGTTTGTGTGGAAAAGGCTTCGCACTCGGTTTAGAAAGTAACAACTCTCGGCGTTTACAGCTGGTCAGTTTCCCGTCCACTATTGCTCGGGTGGTTTTATTTTCTCCTTCCTCTTCTGCCTCCTATATCGTCGAGCACCTTTCAATGAGTAGTATGAATTTGGAATGTATGGATTATTGATTGTTCTGTGGTATCCTACGCAAGACTGGTTTCTTTAAATACTACAGTGCGTGTAGGAATTGTGGCGGCAATGGGATGGCAAATATTTTCAACATATCAAAATATCGAACTATCGATATATCGCAAATCGATATAATGATAATATCGAAAGAAAAAATCGATATATTGAGTTTTAAATGATTGATCTGTTTAACAGTAAGCACTAAGTCTTATGTGATGGCCAAAACTACATTCATGTTTTGCTGTCACTATTTATAATAGCCTATTGAATGTAAAAGTTAAATACATTCATCTACACGAAAAAAGTTGTGGTCTGTGGGGTTGAATGAAAAAAATTCAAAATAAGAATAATTAATTGTACCTTCAATATTTAACTACGAAAGAATAATGTAATATCATTATTATATTTATTTTCAAACTTAAAAATGCTACTTATAAGCACTAAAAATTAAACAAGTTAATTCATTAAACTAAATTTTAGTGCATAACTTTACATAAAAATACTAAATAAAGCTACTTTATAATTTCATTGCATGTGTTTTTATCGCGAGAGGCAGTTTAAATGTGTTTTTCGAATCGTGATGATTTTGAGGAGAGAGAATAACGTCAATATTTAGTGATATGATATATCGGACTAAAACATCGTGATACGGCCGATATTAACGAAATAAAATATCGTTACTAATATATCGATATATCGAAACATATTTATCGATATTTCCGATATATCCTCGCCATTCCATAGGGCAGGACATTGTCGTTGATTTCCCACGTGTCGTAGAAGCTGTTAGAGGATTTTGGAAATGCAATTTATGTTAATGGTTAGAGTACGGTCCGGGGAGTCTTATAGTTTTGGAAATGCAATTTAGGTTATGCTTAGAGTACGGTCCGTAGAGTCTTATAGTTTTGGAAATGCAATTTAGGTTATGGTTAGAGTACGGTCCGTAGAGTCTTATAGTTTTGGAAATGCAATTTAGGTTATGGTTAGAGTACGGTCCGGGGAGTCTTATAGTTTTGGAAATGCAATTTAGGTTATGGTTAGAGTACGGTCCGTAGAGTCTTATAGTTTTGGAAATGCAATTTAGGTTATGGTTAGAGTACGGTCCGGGGAGTCTTATAGTTTTGGAAATGCAATTTAGGTCATGGTTAGAGTACGGTCCGTAGAGTCTTATAGTTTTGGAAATGCAATTTAGGTTATGGTTAGAGTACGGTCCGTGGAGTCTTATAGTTTTGGAAATGCAATTTAGGTTATGGTTAGAGTACGGTCCGTAGAGTCTTATAGTTTTGGAAATGCAATTTAGGTTATGGTTAGAGTACGGTCCGTGGAGTCTTATAGTTTTGGAAATGCAATTTAGGTTATGGTTAGAGTACGGTCCGTGGAGTCTTATAGTTTTGGAAATGCAATTTAGGTTATGCTTAGAGTACGGTCCGTAGAGTCTTATAGTTTTGGAAATGCAATTTAGGTTATGGTTAGAGTACGGTCCGTGGAGTCTTATAGTTTTGGAAATCGGTATGGCTTTTGAAATGGATTTATTTCTATTTATTCTTAATACGCCGCTCGTAAAAATATGGTTGAATATGAATTTTTATTGAGTGTGTTGAGTGTAGATAAGCGAATAGTTTGTAAATGTAGTTGTAAAAAAACCACCCACCCACCCATACACGGACAGTGATATTGACCTACCCATACACGTACAGTGATATTGACCCACCTTACACGTACAGTGGTATTGACCCACCCACCCACCCATACACGGACAGTGGTATTGATTTTTTTTTTTACAAACTAACGCCTACTATTCCCTAGAAAGTGTCATTAACTAATAGCCCAATGACAAATGGACAAAGCAAGATTTGATGAATGTTGTTTACTAGCTAAACTTTCGTGTTTGGTTAGGGCCTACGTGCTTATAATAAATACAGTGTAGAAAAAACTCCCGGAAGAGATTTTTAATTTCTGAACGATTACAGATAAAGCAATACAACTTGGCACATCAATACTGCACTTATTAATCTACTTTTAGATGTAACTACAGTTTTTATGTTATATCAAGGGGACGGCTCGCAAGGAGTCAAAAGAAAATCTTAAATGAGAGCATAGGTCAAGTAGTACATCAAATTAAAGGTCTACAGTAGTAGAACATAAACCCACAAATCCGACCTCAAAAGGTTCGCTCTTTAAAAATGGTGCTCTTTAAACTTTGTAAGTGCCTACTGTACTTAAGAAATAGTTTTTTATGATAGTTCGTGACTCTCAACTTCCAATGGATGATGGTCCACAAGGAGGTCGACAAAAATATTAAAACTAGCATAGGTCTAAATGTACACCATTTTAAAAGGAGTTGTCTACCACAGGTGAATACCACAAACAGAACTTGAAAAGGTCGATCCAGTACAAAATGACAGATAAATTGATTCAAACAGGACTTTCATTGTAACTTTTTAAAACCTTAAACCAGCGCCATTTTTGTAAGAGCTAACTTTTGAAGTCGGATTTCAGGGTTTCTGTTCTACTACTGTAGACCTTTAATTTGATGCTCTCATTTAAGATTTTCTTCTGACTCCTTGCGAGCCATCTCTCTGATGTGACTGAAAAACGGTAGTTATATCGAAAAGTAAGATTATTAGGTGCAGTATTGATGTGCCAAGTTTTACTGCTTTATCTCTAATCGTCCAGGAATTAAAAATCTGTTCCGGGAGTTTTCTTCCACACTGCATAATGTTCTAATAATCTATCCTGTGTGGCTATAACCTTCCGTGGTGACCCAGTATCGGGGTGCCTGAACAGGTAAAGGACCTTTCGGAACAATCCATGGAGGTCTCACATAACTTGGAATATATAATTGGTCAGATATAATTGCCCTACTGTTGGATTGTTATTAATTTTGAGATGGTTTTAATTGACAAGGTAAAATCCAACCGAACGTCAAATAAAAATGAGTAAAATTGTTAATATTTGTAGACCATATTATATGTAGTTAATAATTAAGAAATAATCATGATTTATAGGTTATGTGTGGAGTCATACGCCACAAAACCAACAAACATGTAAATACAGCTAAAAAATCATTATTATTTACAGTGTAACGTATAACTGAAATAGCTCTTCTACTTCGAATAAACTCTGAAACCAATAAATAATAACTTGATAGCCCCTTTTATCCACCCAACTAACGAATATTAACTAGGACGTCCGTTCAAATAAATTGTAGAACATTTATTTGTAAGTAAAATTATAAACGTGAAAAACAAAAAAATGTATACGTTCAGTATAATTTGTAAATAAAAGAACTTTACAAACTCTTTTTTTCTTTTTAATAGTGATCATAAATTAAATAATATTAGACGTATCTAAAGCGATCTTGTCCTCTTTTGTAGCTGACTTGACAATCAGAAAACGATCCGTACGACGCGGGGTGATTCTCGCCACCAATTGTGAACCGTGTACTTCAATGTATTTTTGCGATGTCATTGATATTATCTTACCTAGGCGTAAAAGTTAGCGTTTCTAAGACGGTTCAATACCAAGTATATCCATTAATTATGAAGAATTAGAATAATTACAGATTAATAGTAAATAGACACATCAAAAATTAAGCCTTATATTTCTTTAAAATAAGAATAATCTTTAAGTTTATGTGCAAAACTCAATATTATTGCAGCGTGGTTTTTAATATTCATTTTTTTAAAATTATATATTATCATTACAGTGTTTACTTATCTTGTCAGATATGTTTATTTGAAAATATAACACCTCTGTTGTAAAAATAAAAATATAATCGCAGAACACAGTTGACTGTAAATGTAAGAAAACCACGGAAATATTGTCACTGTTATAGTAAAAACAAATAGATTATTGAAAACCATTTACAGCAATTAATTTATGATAAAATATCCTTAAATTATAGTTAAAAGTTTATTTTAAATACAATAGTAAGAAAATATGACGAACTAAAATATTATTGAAAAAAATAAAAGATATAACTAATTATTTAAACATAGATAACCGAGAAGGGTTTATTTGTTATCAAATACTGTTATGAAATACCTAACAAACACAAATCAATAAATATGATACTATGAAGAATTATTAGAAAGAATTTTAAAAACGTGATCAAGAATATTAAGCTGTAATGATATTTCTAGTAAATTATTTATTATTTTTCTTTTTTTACTATTTATTATATAAGCATACATGTACAGTAATTTTTTTCTCATTTATATCCTTCACTTATAATCTATATACAGTTGATTAAATGAAAACAAAATTATTGTTGTTGTTATTATTGTTTTATGTTTACGTCTCGATCATAAAGTATAAGTAAAGAAAATATCTCTAACATTTACAGGCTTTTATAGGCTTTATAGGTTACGGTTTCAATGAAGTAGACGCCGTTCGGGCTTAACAGTTGCCAATCGACGAAAGTAGGCCTAATGTGACTGCGTGTTGAAGTTCGCGTAAACGAAGTACTGTATCTATATTCAAACTAACCTGATGAATAATTTTAAATTTTCCGACTGTTTCTTCTGCTTACAAAATACATCTGATAAATCAATCTTCGCCATCTACATTGTTTAATAGATTATTTTAAACACGTCTTTTTAAATTGTATTTAAAATTCTATTTACAAGAACAAACGAATTAGACCAACAATTAATTTGTTGTTGTTAATGCAGTTTATAGATTCGATCGCTGAGCTCGTTATTATATTTGAGTGGCACGTAATACCTTTTTATGAACAGAGTCGGTGATTTACTTTAATTGGGAAGACAGACATTCAGTTTTCACCGTTTACTGGGATATTTGTGATCGACTTTGCGATCAAGTTGTTTATACAATCTTCACAATTTACTACTTGAGATATCGTCAAGAACTAAATCACCATCGACAACTTTACTGTGTCAGATTCCGAGCACTTCTAATACTGTAGAAACATACGTCAGGCACTCCCTAAACTAAAATCACGTGTTACAACTTACGGTTCTTATATTGATATTTGTTTCAACCAGTTTTCCTATTATTGAAAAGCGCTTGGTAGAGTAAGTCGAATATATTTGAATAGAATCAGATTATACATGTTTTAATGAACCTCCCAACTTGACATGGGCGCACTCAGTGGCGTTTGAATGACAACAATGTGGAGGACAATATAAACGGTAAGAAATTCCGCGATCATAAAAGGTTTACTTTAAGGTTGCGTACAAATTGACATATTCAAACAAGCGGGATATTAAGCAGTGCAGATAAAGAATTGAAACGTGACAACCGTGCAAGGTGGCAATGCGTTGCTATGGTTACGGCTGGTTAATATAGTTACGCTATTGGTCGTAGCATCTCCAACCTCTTCGTAGTTCCAGCACTTGCTGTAAGAGTTCTCTGTCAGGAGATTCATGAAATTGACTGTTGTTTAGTTCCCTCAACTATGTTATTTTTAGCGACATGATATACTGAAAGGGAAGAGTATAACAAATGGAATGTTGCGTTTCTAAATGTTTAAAAAAAACTTTGTTCTTTTAAATCAAAACACAACGCTACGTTCGAATTTGTTTTATATATAAATGTTCCATAAATGTACTTACAGTATGTGTAAAAGGGAATATTGTGAAGATATAACCATTCTTGTTATAGGAATGGTTATATCTTCATTCCTATAACACGTGTTATAGGATGTAAAGCGCTATATCCCTGCAACAATTCTTGTCTTACCAGCAAATTGGTTGACTCTATCGGACATATTCAGTCACAGTCGTGATATATGGTAGCTTGTATTATAGGTCTAAAAAAAAAAAATATCGTTTTTCTCTTTTTTAAATTTAACGTTTCATAGTTAAAGGACTATTTGTTCAGGTCCATAAGATCTTATTAGGGTTAAAAGAAAACCAGAGCATTTGTTTGGATCTTGATGTCTTAATTGACACTACTTTAATCAACACTTCATCTATTTAATAGTTATCAGCTTTGGGACGAAATCCTCATCTCACCGCTACAATATCTACCAATTTAACTGTTACACAATTGAGATAAAAGTATGCAAACAACTGTCATTGTTATTTAATTATTCTTTTACATACAGAAAATAAAAATCCTTAAAATTTATACTGTCGTAGTTGTTAATTGTAAAGTTTGGATATTTTTTTTCTACATTGTTTAACAAATGTTCTATCTACGTAGTTTTAGCGACGTGTAAATTAAACATTTATTTTTCATTCATAAATAAACATAAAAACGTCCTAATTAAAATTGTTGTTCATTAAAGATTATGATTACATTTATCATTATATTGTATTTTCTATAAGTAATTGTTTTAATAACGACGTTTTGTTTCCCATTACTATATTACGAGAAGAGTAATATATATCGTATATATCGTATTCTATCGTATATACGTACGTATATACGATAGAGTACGATAGGGTATACGTACGTAGTAATATATATACGTATATTCTATATATTCTATATATCGTATTCCAAGAGGTTTCGTGGTTTCTCTCTTAACTGTCGGGCTTTATTACCACATTGATTGATTTATTCAGTAACGTCTATTATCTTCTATTTAGAAGCAGTATAAATTGGCCTTATCAAGTGTCAGTAGGGTACGTCAGATTGACATGACAAAAACTTATCGCTATCGAAATTAAAATATAAAAAAAAATAGGAAACGAGGAAAATCAAGTGTTACATTGACGTGTTAACTTGGGAAAACGCCCGATAACGCGTATCTCTAGTGTTCAATTTAATGCAGACAACTTTTTTAACTTCCTCTTAAAAATCTCCTATGACAAGATTTATTAAACCTTGTGTGAAAAGTAATTATGTTGGATACTGGAACTCATAAAACTTTACTGCAGATCTTCACTGAATCAATGGGGGTTTTACTTAAATTTGTTCCTTTGTTAAAGGCGAGAATGGTCCGACTTTTCAAAAACCAGATTTCAGTAACTTCGCGAATCGAGCCTTCCTTTTATGTTCAGATTCATGTAATTTACTTTAAAAACAATATTATTTTGTAACTATGTAATTACTAACTATGCAATGCCGCCGTGATGGCTCAGAGCTAAGGCTTCGGACTGCGGAGGGCTAGATCCAAGGTGCGAATCCCCACTGAGCCACCTATCGGTACTTCACTCGTTGAATGAAGTTGACGCACAGGCCTATAGGCCCATGTCAACTGGCGAGTGAAGTGTTATAAAAAAATATATTTGTGTCATTGATAATTAGTTGATTGTAGAGAACATTTTAAACACTTAACGCTATGAAGTGCCTTTTATAATAAAGAACTTTTGATGAAATAATTTAAGTGTAGCAAATTGAAATGTATAATTTTACATATCACATAGTAAAAAACTATGCCGTTTTCTTAATTATTTTAATTTTATATAACGATTTTTGACATCGAACTTTAAAAATGTGTTTATATAATCTAAAACTACTTCAAAAAATCCTTAAAAGAAATGTTTAAGCATATTTTTGAAAAAATTGTTACTTATTTAATTTTTCGGAATAACTGGTAAATGATTATTAAATTTAACACCCCTTTGAGATGGGGATTTGGTATCAAAACTGAGAGTACGATGGGAAGTGTCAATGTGGCATCCGTATTTTTGAATTGTAATAATGATTATTGCTTCATAATTTAAATTTACTTAGTTGGCCTTATGCTGTAATTATGCATCAAATATGAATTGGTCATAAGTAGTTGTAACCAATTGTGAAAAACAATCATTTAACGAAGCCTCTGCGTCTAATTATAGCATTATTAGGATACAGTTGAATAATTAAAATGTGATCAATATTTATTTTTAAGTTCCGTATTAAACCGACAAACCATACGGTACATACTAATGGATATGAGCTACATAAATAGATGCTAATACATCAAGTTCACAAAACGATGATATTATTTTTTAAATGTACTGTCAACACTTTTTAACAGTGTCGTCAAAACAAAACATCCTCCCAAGCAATAACATGTTACATAACTGCACTCTATAAAGGCGGGGGTGTGAGGTGAGTCCTAAGATGAATTGCGAATATCCAAGTGGTTTACAAATGTATAAATATTAGAATATAGAAACAAACTTTTGCCGCAAACGGTGTCTCGAGCAAAATCATAGAGCAAAATCTGACATAACTCAGGTAGTGCTCTATGATGACAGTAGGTTTACATTTTGAAGACATAACAGGAAATTTAGGTTTGTTTATAACGGCTTCTGGAGATGAATAAATTGACTGAAATGGAATGAATTAGTAGGTCGAAGGGATAAAATAAAGTAAATATATAACATAACATTATATATTTACCATTATATATTCGTAATGTATAGGGTGAGAATCATTTCGAATTGTTTGATGTACGAAACGTGTAAATATGCTTAATGTATGTACACTGATTTGAGCAAATACAGACAAAAACTCTTAATTTGTATATAGACGATATACTTTGTTTGTGTATTATTTTATACCTCTTTTTTATTGTTACCTTAGTGGAAAATTTTCCTGTTAATGCTTAAAATGATCTGAACACCTTTATAAACTACATGTTTGATTTGTCAAATAATGCATATAATTTTTCTGCTGGATTTATTATTCTAATTAATAAAACCTAGCTTATTCATCCACAAAAAATGATTATTGTTAATAATATACATATATTTTTTTATTAGTAAAAAGTATACTTTTAACATACTGCTATTATTGGGAATACATTAGTAACGTTGTATAAAGGAAATGCAGATATCAATTTGTAACCCGCTTCCTGACCACGGTGAGATAAGACTTCCACTTCGCTTGGAATGGGATTTAGCAATATCATAGATGATATTTTCTTATTACTGCTTATTCAACATTGTTTTTCTAATGATTTAAGCAATGTTTAAGTTTTTTTCTGTGTAAGGCGATCGTCCATGATCAATCGTGATTTTTATGTACAATTTATTTTAATATCGTAGGCTATACAAACGTTTACCCCGTGAGGTAACTTAACTATTCGCAGAATACAGCTATTAAACGAAAAGGAATCATTACAAGTTTGAATGAAAATACATAAAAATATTATTAAAAAGAAAAATTCTTTAGACACGTGCTAGACGAAGTGTCTTAAGTTGGAAAGAACTCGTGTATTATTGACTAAACAGTTTCGTTGATACTGTTTCGCCAAAATATATTTGTTTTTAAAAATTGTACGAAGTTAAAATCATGAAACATTGCCAACAGTCAATAATTCATTGTTGAGTTAAATAAATATTCCACTAATTGTTTTATTTTGGATACAACACGAGGACTTCTCTAATCCTCTCATTACTATAAGACATTTTCCCCTCTATGGAAAAGTCTTCCGCAAACATGATTGTGATTATATAAGATTGTAAACGTACAGGTCTAATAACACGTTGTACGATTTAATTAGACCTGAGGAACGGTTTGGAAAGAATCCAGCGACCTGCATTCAGGGGTGTAATTGGGGGGAGTCTCACGCACCACCGTAACTTCCCTTATCTACAGCCGCCGGGCTATCACCGAGAGTGGTTCTTAATTCCAACAACGGCAGTCGGGGGTGTAATTGAGAGAAGTCCACACACCACCGTAATTTACCTTATCTGACGGCCGCCGGGCTGTCACCGAGAGTGGTTCTGTAATTCCAACAAACAGCAGTCGGGGGTGTAATTGGGAGAAGTCTCACACACGACCCCGTAACTTCCCTTATCTGACGGCCGCCGGGCTGTCACCGAGAGTGGTTCTGTAATTCCAACAAACAGCAGTCGGGGGTGTAATTGGGGGAAGTCTCACACACCACCGTAACTTCCCTTATCTGACGGCCGCCAGGCTGTCACCGAGAGTGGTTCTGTAATTTCGACGAACGGTAGTCAGGAGTGTAATAGGGGGAAGTCTCACACACCACCCCGTAACTTCCCTTGTCTAATGACCGGCGGGCTGTCACCGAGAGTCGTTGTGTAATTTCAACGAACGACAATCAGGGGTTTAATTGGGGACGTCCCACACACCACCGTAACTCCCCTTGTCTAATGGCTGCTGGACTGTCATCGAAAGTGGTTCTGTAATTTCAACGAACGGTAGTCAGGAGTGTAATAGGGGGAAGTCTCATACACCAACCCGTAACTTCCCTTATCTCATGTTTGCCGGGCTGTCACCGAGAGTGGTTCTATAATTTCAACGAAAGGTAGTTAGGGATCTAATAGGTGGAAGTCTCATACACCACCCCGTAACTTCCCTTATCTCATGGCCGCCGGGCTGTCACCGAGAGTGGTTCTGTAATTCCAACGAAAGACAGTCAGGGGTTTAATTGGGGGAAGTCTCACAAAGCGGTGTAACCTTATTGTTGATATGTATTCATTTACAATTTTCAGTTGTCATTTATCCTAAATTGCCATCCATACCAAACAGTAATGTTAAATCCATATTAATTATTGTTACGGAAAATATATTTATATAAAGAATTTATTTTTAGTTTTTGAGAATAGGAATGTATTTATTCCACCAATTTTAACAGAAACAAAATACATGTATTTCTCTAGGAATTACTGTCATCCATTTCCTGATAAGTGATGACAGCTCAGATTTTATCAACTTTATAATAACATTGAACAGTCAGTAAAAAAAAAAAAAAATCAGATATAATAATTAAGCGTCTCGGCTCGCTGCAGCACGCTGATGGAAACATTCCTTTTCTATAGTAACAATTACTTATCGTTAGATAGTTATCGTTATCTATCTTGAGAAAATAAAAATTCACTATATTACTAATAAAATTATACTCTTTGAATGTTTGGAAAGTTTTTGCTCTTCTGGACTATGCTAAAATAATAATAAAAAATAAATTTCCTTCAAGCCAAAATTACAACAAAATTTATTACGTTTTGTGATCTAAGTGTAATTTCTATATAAACCAAACCGCCAATAATATTTTTAACAGTTTTCCCTTTAGAAATGATTAGTTTCTGTAGTTTTTAGGCCGCCTTTTAAAATTAACAGGCAAAATGCAATGCATTGGTGTATTTGTATTACAGCCTGTGAAGGCGTTTTAATATGTAAAAAATTGGAACAAGTTACATTAACAAGTTCAACATTGTCTTAAACAAAATGCATGTATTTTGTAAGTTTTTTTGTGATTATTATTCAGTTAGAATTTATTATATACATTGAATAAGTGAAATTCCCAAATATCATGTAAATAATGTCTTAGGTAAATATATTTTTAAAGTCTCTTAAGATTTTTTTAATGACTTTTCATAATACTGTTTACTTTTTTTTATACTTCCCACTAAAACTTAACGAATATATAACGTAATGGTTCATACATTGTTAGTTTCGTAGTGATGAAGGTCCGAGGTTGGAGTTAATTCACGGAATTGTGCCAATAACAGTGGATTGACAACCCCACTATATTGACAGGGAAAGAGGCCACTAATGCAATCAGTGTTTGGGTACAATTGTATCTCTAAGTTGTTTACAGGAGTTGTGTTATAGGCGCCTGTGAGTCGGGTCGGGATGGCTGCAGTAAAAAGGTAGTAGCATATGGTGTAAATGTGTGGATCTTGAGGAAGTTAGAAAACTGTAAAGTGATGTAGATATTATTTAAGTAACTAGTATTTAAATTTATTTGTATATAATTATCGAACAATTTTACAATTATTATAAATTTCAAAATATTTTATATATAAATAAAAAAAATCACAAAGTAATACTATTTTATAGATTATTGTTATTTGTTTGATAAGATTAATTTTATTTATAGAGTACTTCATTTTACTTGCTAATACGTTTTATTGCGGATAAAATTGACGGATGATATTTAAGTCGTAATGTTTTATTTGTCCGTACAGATGAAATCCAGTCACATAAGTATTATTTTATCCCAATATGTAACAAATGTACATGATGTATAAATAAAGAAATTATTATAACATGAATGTGATCGTAAATGATTCATTAATTAGTTCGATACCATTTTGTGAGTGTTAGTTAAGTGCTCGACACATATTGTGTATTGTTTTGTTGTTTCTATCTACACTGTTACGAAATTGGATCGTTTTGTCACCCTATTACAAGTTTTAATTTAACTGTCCAATCACATTTTAGTTCTTGTAGTCAATTCTGGCAGTGATTATTCATAGTACTAATTCACCTTTTCAAAATAATTTACTTATACTATGTTTTTGTCTTTTAGTCCATGCAAGATATTATTAATTTATAATGTTAGCTTTTTACGATAATTTACTTTTTGATTCATATTGTTTCGTTGTAGTCAATACTAGTTTTTATTAATTGATTTGTAGAAGGCACTTGTAATGCTATGACACTTATTTACTTATTTCGTCAATCTATACCTTTATTCCCATTACCAAATTCGTACCGTTGCACAACAAAATATTTTATGATTGTTTAAATCTCAACGGAGCCGTATTACCCCGTAGTGTGAAGCTTTCATAATTCCTTAAAATTGTATATGCTCTTCAGCTATGAAATTGATTTAACTGCATAGCCAAGCTTTGTTATACCGACTGTGGAACAGTTCTAGAATTCTAAATACTTTAATTTGTATTATTATGATTAATTTCACTAAAGAACAATTTTGTAAAAAAAGGGATAAAAACCTAATGGGCTTAAAAGGTTCTAAAGTCATATATATATATATATATGCCCGTTTCATATTTCTGTTTTAATTCAAATTCTATTATAGATATAAAAAATAAAAATGTTCGTATGTCATGTTTTCGTTCCCTTAAGATCCCTCGTACTTGACTAAGGACAATCTGTCAATAAAAATGTCTCCAGTGATTTATGTTGTTTATATCGTATATTAAACTATACCCAACTAGCAGAGGGTGACTTTCGTGTACTTTGTATTTGTTAGGTTAATGTACATGGCTGTTTGTTTTATATTGAAACTATGCCAACATATGTTTTGCATCGTTATTGTATGAATGATGTATTATGTCGAGTTTATCAGACGTTGCGCGGCTAAAATCAATACGTCCTGTACTATTTGTACAATTTAGTTTGTGAAACTATTTCGTCTATGGTCTTGTACAAAAGA
Source organism: Stictocephala bisonia (assembly GCA_035578905.1). Lineage (NCBI taxonomy): Eukaryota > Metazoa > Arthropoda > Insecta > Hemiptera > Membracidae > Stictocephala > Stictocephala bisonia. The sequence goes on from JAQJVL010000023.1 coordinate 1,695,365, forward strand.
ATTGCTGTAATTTTAATTTAATAGTTATTTCATCTGAAAAAAAATACAATGTATTATTATCAGATTGACTACATGAGTACCAATATGGTACTCATTAATTGGTGAAAACAGCTGACTGAAAATAAATGTTATAAATTAAAAAAAGAAATTGTAAGGAAAAACAAGGTTTATGTTACTGATGAATTAACCTTATTGTTTGATGTTATAATTTAAAATATTATTTAATTAATGCCTTAGCAATAAAAATTTGGCTAAGAAAAAAGTTATTTTGGCAATAGTTTTAGGTTATGTTTTTATTAGTTGGACTAACATTGTTGACTTTATTATTATTACTATTCACCTGCTTTAGTTTCTGTAGTAAATATGGAACGTGACAATGACGAGTTTATACTAAAATTGTTTTTTGAAGGTTTTAGACGGCAAGACGGGGTGTAAGCGAAGAAAACATTGACATGACCTGATAGTGTATTACAACTCTTACATAAAATTAAAATGTTTTCTATCTAAAGGTTTGAAAGTGCTGTTAACTTAAGACAGATAACTTAGGCCATGAACGCCACAAATTGGTACTCACAATTTTTATTGGATAATTATGAAATAATTACTAAAATTTCATTTCTAGACCAATTTAAAGCTCAATAGACAAGAAAAAAATTCAAAAAATATTCTTGGCCTCAGTGGTCAGATACCGTATTAGAGTGTGGCAGTCAACCTGTTAAAAATAAATTAATTTTACTTATTTTTTGTGTGGTTAACTTCAGAATATACGAATAAGGATTTAAAAATATTGCAAGTTTTGTTTCTTGTAATACGTTATAGTAAAAGAATTCATTGTGAATAATATGAAACATTTGGTTCAATATTCGTAAAGATATACAATGACATAAACTCATTTCTATTGCAACTTCAGTGGGATTGATGAAATTGTAATTTCTGTGGTCTATTAAAATGTATTGGATTAACGTTTCTCCGTAAACCAACTGAATATTAAACGTAGTACAATAAAGTATTGCCAATATAGAGCAATGACTTTACGAACTATACAAGTATAAACAAAATACAATTCATATTAATTGTTCTGTTTGATTAAAAAACGAATAACGTTTTCTGTTTGTTCAGGTATGTGATGGTTTCCTATACTAATACAAAAGGGGTTTACAAGTAGTTGATCACCTTCATTTTGTTACCCTGTTTTGACTAGACATCGTAATAGCGAAATGACATTCATAAATGAAATTTCACTCCTCTTCAAATATCCGTAG